>CM064547.1:8747505-9089370 GCA_032716605.1 Paralithodes platypus | reverse complement strand
TAGTCCATTTCGCGGTCACACCGTAGCCATAAATCCTCCAAAAAGGATTCCCATAAGAAGTCCTCTCGACATTCTTCTAAGTCTAGTGCATCTCATCGTACCTCTACACCTGACAATGTTTCTGTTACAGCCTCAGAGTATAGTGAAGCGCCTGTCCCTAAACAAGATTTACCTATTGATATTTTAACCCTAGAAATGGAAAGTTCAGGATATTCAATAATTGAGAATGTTTCAGACTCTCAAGAGAGCGTAGGCCAGAGCCTCGGTGTTTGGCGGTTTGCTCAGCCAGGGTCTGACCATCCACGTCCGACTCATACGAGTCACACAGTAGCCGATGTCCACAGGGACGCGGCGACCCCATCCTCTATCCCTGATTTATCTTGGAAACAAGGTGCCCCTGCCTCGGCGGGGTCTTCTCAGGAGGATCGGGAGGAACAAGATGAAGTGTCATTAATTTCAGATAGGGAAGGACAAGGGTCAGGCTCAGGCCTGGACGCCGCCCATGATAATACTAATTCACCTGAAAGTTCTGCACCTAACCAGTTTGTTACAGCACAAGAAATTGATGGGTTACTTACTCATGCTCTATCAAAATTCTTTAATCAACAACGAGAAAACCCCACAATGGACTTGGGGGCTCCCTTGACAGGTTCTGCGGTACGGCCTCTGATAACGTCAATCGATTTATCTAAGATTCCTAACCCTCCTACTCTGTCACCGGCAGGGAGCTCTAAGCCAGCTACGGCGGCATTCACTACGTCAAATGTCAGGGTCATTACGGATGTTAATCCACCCCCTCTAGACAAAGCGCCTCTTAGAAAGGTAGCTATGCCCCTGCTTTATGGGCCAGACGAGTCATGGGTCCCTTTGAACCCCTCTAAGCCAGAGCTTGCCCAGCCTACCTTGTCAGGGGAACTCCCGGTACCACGTGAGTGGTTTATCCAGGGAAATAAGTCTAAGAAATTAAGGGCATTGGATGCCTTGGGTAATGTTTTGGACGTAAATATCAAGGCTATACCTAGTTATTATCATCAGGATTATTTTGTTTATGCATCTAAGCCTGCTTTAACCCCCTGCCTCAGCTTCAAAACTTTTTTCAGACTGGTCTAAGCTGGATGGGTTTAATGATATTAAGGCTCTGTCGGCTATTACTCCTGAACTAGATTTACAGACCGTCACAGACGAGACAGCTAATCCAGTGTTGAAGGTGGGACAGTTGGGACCAGGACCTTGGGTGGATTGGGAGGTAGAGGCTCAAAACTTTGCAACCACTTTCACTTCTAAATCTTCCCACCAGATCCCTCAGGATACACATTCATGGTTCCCAATGCCGGTAGGTTCTGCCGGCGGAGTTCCGTCAGCTTTATTTTCTTTTTTAGCTGCCCCTAAGATTAATCTTTGTGAACTAAAGGAACCATTCATTACCCCTACCCCTTCTCACCTAGACAGAGAATTTAGGCTAAGGGGAAAAGCTTTCCGCCTGTTTTCACAGTACATAGTTTTCTCAACAGGTGGCTAAGTCTTTACTCAGGTCTACTCAGGCAATCGCAGACGCGGATGCTCGAAGATCAGTTGAATTATCCCGGCGTCTGATTCTTCAGTCGTCAATTCAATCCTTAGGTGACATACGCACAGCCTTACTTGAGGCGGTGCGAGCACGACAGGATCTTAGGATGTCATTAGTTCGCAAGCTGCCTGATCGCATTGCTAACCAGGTGGTAATGTCCCCAGTACTTACACCTTCTTTAATGTCCCCTGATGTATGGCGAACAGTGTTTAACATGGCACAGGCCGTGAAGCACAGTCCCGCACAGGCTAAGAAACCCGCATTTAACTTCCCCAAACCTAAGCCTCCTACTAAAGCTCAGCCAGGGGGTTCTAAGCCGTTTCTTCCGCCTAAGTCCTCCCAATCCCCCCTGGGTCAGTTCAGGCATAGACAGAGAGGGTTTTCAGGACAGAGGGGACGCGGCCAGTATAAGCCGGGGCAGGGCCAGTCTTCGGCCCACACCAGCCAGCCGGCGAAGCGTCCAACACCACCAAACCCACCATCAAAAAACTAAAGTCTTTCTCACTCCCAGTG
Organism: Paralithodes platypus; assembly: GCA_032716605.1. Classification (NCBI taxonomy): domain Eukaryota; kingdom Metazoa; phylum Arthropoda; class Malacostraca; order Decapoda; family Lithodidae; genus Paralithodes; species Paralithodes platypus. Next base: position 9,087,290 of record CM064547.1, on the reverse strand, counting down.
CCTACCTTAGAGCCGGAGGAACCGAGGGAAGTACAGCCGGCGAACCCTTGTCTGCTAACTGGGTCGTTCCGAACGTGTCACCAAGCATGGCCGTTAAAAACCTGGGCACGGATGGTGGCACGCAAAGGCATCACTTGGCAGTGGCTCCGGCGACCTCGCTTACGTCAGCCGACAACGGCAAATTGTGTTTCATTAGAGGTGGAGTTGCTGGTCCAGGAGATGATTGCCAAGAATGTCATCATCCCGGTACCCCCAGATTACCCTGTATTCACGTCAAAACTGTTTTTGGTTCCCAAACGGGACAGTGTTCAGATGAGGCCGGTCGTAGACCTGTCGTATCTGAATCTTCACATTTACAACGAGTCTTTCAGAATGTTAACAGTTCATCAAATCAGGCTAACACTTCCGCCGGGTGGCTGGATGTGTTCCCTAGACCTGACAGACGCCTATTGGCACGTGTCGGTCAACAAAAGATTTCAAAGGTTTCTGGCCTTGAGGATCAGGCACCAAAATTTTGTTTTTCAGAGGATGCCGTTCGGTTTGAACCTAGCACCTCGATTATTCACGAAACTAGTCCGGCAAGCCCTGATGCCATTGTTAAAACAGGGAATCAGAGTGTTGTGTGTGGTATCTAGACGACTGGCTGGTGGTGGCAGAGACACAACAATTATGCATAAAACATGTCAATATCATTTTAAATCATGTCAAAACTCTAGGCTTCAAGGTAAATCTGGTAAAGTCAAACCTTGTTCCCTCAAGAGTAATTCAGTGGATAGGGCTGGTCTGGGACACCGCCGCTCTCACTCTGAGACAGAGTGTGGACAATCGCAACAGGTTTCGCAGGAAACTGTTCAGGTTTCTTCACAGTGACTACGACACGAAGAGTCTGGGAGTCTCTGGGTCGGCTCTCTCAACTGGATTCAGCTAACTGTCAGTTGGCCGGTTGAAAGTAAAACGATTAATATTGGAAGGCAACACATATGTCCCACTCTTACCGGCGTGAAAAATTATGGCCCATACCAAAATTAATCCACACCTTACTAGCGGTCTGGGCGAAGAGGGAAACATTGCACCTCAATCATGTCATGGACCTCTCCTCCTCCAACGGTATGGGTAGACACGGATGCGTCAGGCACCATAGGGTGGGGATTTCATCAATCAGGGGCACCAGGGTCAGGGACTTTGGTCTATTGCCAACATATTAGCAAAAGCATAAATCAATGCTTGATTATAATTTACTATTTGTCAAAGCACATTACGTAATTAATCGTTTCGTGTTCAATGATTTCCAATACCTACCGGGCTTCCACCTTCAATTTATTTGTAAAATTAATTGGTGGGTGGTGGTGAAAATAAATATGAAAGTTATAAAGGTTCAGGAGTAATTTGATGAGCGAGGCCTCCCCATGTGGTTAAGTGGCCCCATTAATTACCTCTTTCTATTCATCTAAACATTAATCATCATAGAGCAGAATTGGGTGTGGTATGTACACGCCAGAAGTGAAAGTCCCGGCATAGAGTTTACCCCCTACCCCTACTACCCCAGAAGGTAGGAACGGGGTGGGCCCTAGCCAGTCCCCCTTACTACTTTCTACCACAGGCAAGAAGGGACGGGATGGAGCCAGTCGTCACCGCCGTCCTTCCCCCTACCCTGAACACTATAATGGAGAAAGATTAAACACAGCGATGGCCCCCCCCACTCACAACCCTACCCCAACCCCACACAGGCGGAAACCGCCGATTGACACCATTGTTTTTCCACGATACAGAATCCAAGTAACCTTGCATACGAGGCCTGAGACTCATTGTCAGGAATTGGTAATATATAGATAATTCTATAGATATGTCCAGAACAATGTTGCAATAAATTAAAGCTGATTTTTTTTAAAAAACAGAATGAAGATCATTTACACTTATCTGTCACCTATTCCGTAGCTGTGGGGGGGGACACACAAACACTTATGATTTATGCGTAATTAGTATTCTATCATGTTTGTAATTTACTAACGTTAAAGTTCCAATACCATCACCCCTTCTAGTTATTTTATAAATTCTTGTATTCACCCGTGGCCAAACCCTTCGGGGATCACGGCGGTCCCCCCAAACGGTCAATAGATAGATAGATCCAGGGTCCCAGATAATATATTCTCTGGACCCCTGGATGAGATCGACTAGGATGTGCTTATTCACCCTCCCAGCGCAATATGGCATTGGTAATTAATAATGGATTTGCACATTGAAATGGCAATCTTTTAATTTTTGAATACCTCTGAAGAGATGTTGGAACTTACTAAAAAAAATATTGTATGGATTGCTTAATTTATTATAAGTGGTATATTCATGCAATGCCTCGATCCGTGGTTAGGCTTTTGGGTGCATATTCGCGAATATTAACACTTCTCTCTCTCTCTCTCTCTCTCTATCTCTCTCTCTATATATATATATATATATATATATATATATATATATATATATATATTAATTGCCATTTTATAGCATTACCATGTTCACTGCGGTCATTCATTTTTTTGGCGTAGTCAATCAAAAAGGTATTTCATATGTTTTTTCCACCAACCAACTTTACTTCTAAACTCAAATCATGAAATCCACACATACATGTGACAATCCAGAGATTCGAACCTAGGATGCTCACAACCGAAATTCAGTGCATGTATGCATTACGCTATGAAGACAGTTACAGACTTCAACGAGGTATGTCATAACTTTATAACAAACTAGATATCTACTTATCTTTTCGCGGATATATCATAATCAGGAGAGCATTATATCCGCGTAGCAACTGATAGTGAAATTATTGAAAACTCACTTCCCAAACAGTCTCACAGATACGGTATTAACGTAGCACTCGACTGTGTATTTCAGACCCGATGTCGCAGCGCCTTTCGCAATTTGTGGCAAGACTATAGGTTACATAATAATGACATTCGAACACAATGTTATTGATACCCCGCCGTAAATTATGGTGTTATAAAGGTTTGTTAAATTAGTATAGTTACGATGCTACCTCTTAGGGTAGCCAAAGGGAACGCAAAAACATGAGCAAGCGATCGGACACCAGACAGACAAATTTTCCTCAGGTGAGGTGAATTCTTAAGGTTATTCAACCTTATATTATTCCAATATATTTCAGCCAAGACCTATATACTAAGGTCAACCGGCGCGCAGGTAGGAGTGGATTAGCGCCTGTCAAATGACAGACCTGCGCCCCTCCTCTCGCACTTGGGCTCAAACCAAAATGGGTAACCTGAACCTCAGAAAGTTCATGTAGGAGCACTATGTATATTAGAATGACATTCTTTGTTTATAGGCCCCTCTAGTTGGTTGTGTGGATCACTATGCCGAATAACTGCTCTGTGTTTGGGTTTCTTCACAACATCAAACAAGCAAAACATCTGAAAACATTAGATTATTTTCGAATCCCAAAAATTTAAAAAATATGACGCTTGGGGTTGAATGCCAGTCAACATACAGATAAAAAGCAACCCAACACATGCATTGATTTGCTCCATTCATTTTGACGTTAACAACTTGAAGGATGATATGCAATCACGTCTTCTCGGTACTTATAAGAGGACTAAAAATTACCGGCCATTGCAAGACGATACTGTACCTTCCATGTTTCTACCACACGGTAAGCTTAAAAGAATACAGATATGGGGATATTAATGGAAGTGGAGATGGGTGGTAACATGTAAACAATATCATGATAGTAATAGTATGCGTAGGCCAATGTGAATTGTTTTTATTGGAGGTGATTGTGTGAGTATAGATATTGGTGATTGTGGGAATATTATTAGTGGATGCCTGCTGCGTGCCTTATTGATAGTAATATTTGTGTTATTTTATTCACTGATGGTGTAAATAGATATACGTTATTTTGTCGCTGGCAGTGTATTTGTGTATAGGCTACTGTATACATATGATGTGAATGTGTGTGCGAGTATTACAAGTAGTTGTAGTGTATATAAGTAAACAATATTAAAACGAGTATTTGTTACCGTAAACAACTAACTGGTAGTCTTATATTCGTTGGTATGGGTGTTCATTAGTGTTGTTATTCGTAATAATGATTGTAGTTTTCTTGCTAGGGGTGGTGATAAATACTATAATCATGGTAGTGTGTAGAGGTGTGGCTGTGTGACAATTGTTGCCTGTATGTTTGAGTGACATTTTATGGTTGTCTTACATACTTTTTGTTAGCGACACTATATACTGTATGTGATCATTTTTGTTTTGTGGATATGTCTGATCCTGTTTAATAGTGTATACAGGGTACTCCACGATTCTTTAGAAACCGTATCGGCACTTTCAGAAATTAAAGAGCGCTATTATGAACCAAAATATTCTATAAAATGTATATGTTTTTGTTGTCAACATTTTACAGCTACTGCCTTGTAAAGTAGGTATTTTTGTCATGTTCATTGTTTTAAATCCATGTTCCCGCCAAATGAAAGGGATATGAAAACCAAGTTGTGCATGTGCAGCATGTATAATTACTTTATATAACACCATAAACCATACACTACTAAAATAACCATTCCATTCTATCATTAGAGCGGGTTAAGAATGCCGAATGTAAAAGGCCATATAGTTGCAAAAGTATGTAGTATGTTGTATATGCCTATAACGTTTATAAAGTATGTAGTATGTTGTATATGCCTATAACGTTTATAAAGTATGTAGTATGTTGTATATGCCTATAACGTTTATAAAGTATGCAGGATGGTGAATATGCCTATAACGCTTATAAAATATGTCGTATGGTGTATATGCCTATAACGTTTATAAAGTATGTAGTATGTTGTATATGCCTATAACGTTTATAAAGTATGTAGTATGTTGTATATGCCTATAACGTTTATAAAGTATGTAGTATGTTGTATATGCCTATAACGTTTATAAGTATGTAGTATGTTGTATATGCCTATAACGTTTATAAAGTATGTAGTATGTTGTATATGCCTATAACGTTTATAAAGTATGTATGTAGTAGTTGTATATGCCTATAACGTTTATAAAGTATGTAGTATGTTGTATATGCCTATAACGTTTATAAAGTATGTAGTATGTTGTATATGCCTATAACGTTTATAAAGTATGTAGTATGTTGTATATGCCTATAACGTTTATAAAGTATGTAGTATGTTGTATATGCCTATAACGTTTTATAAAGTATGTAGTATGTTGTATATGCCTATAACGTTTATAAAGTATGTAGTATGTTGTATATGCCTATAACGTTTATAAAGTATGTAGTATGTTGTATATGCCTATAACGTTTAGAAAGTATGTAGTATGTTGTATATGCCCTATAACGTTTATAAAGTATGTAGTATGTTGTATATGCCTATAACGTTTATAAAGTATGTAGTATGTTTGTATATGCCTATAACGTTTATAAAGTATGTTGTATGTTGTATATGCCTATAACGTTTATAAAGTATGTTGTATGTTGTATATGCCTATAACGTTTATAAAGTATGTTGTATGTTGTATATGCCTATAACGTTTATAAAGTATGTAGTATGTTGTATATGCCTATAACGTTTTAACAGTCTTTCCTTTGTAGAAGTATCTACAGGGAAAACAATATTGCGAGACACCCTGTATTTGTGTGATAAATTTTGTTAGTGGTTGTGTGTGTGGGTGTGTGTGTGTGTGTTATTGATATTGGTGTGAATGTTAGAGTATTGTTTCATTTGGCTACGTTTGTTTGAACACATTATATTAATTGGTCTAGTGCTGAATTTATTGTTGTTGTTTGTTGTTTGTTTGTTTGTTGGTCATAGTTGATTACTTACATCTGGATAAACAGAGAACGAAGTAATCACGATTTTGTGAACGAAGGTAGAGGAAAGCCATGTTTTTAAATGTAATGTATTCTCTATTGTTTATGTCCAATTGAAAGGGAGAAAGGGAAGAGAACAATAATTTGTCCCTTGTAATAAAAATACGAACTTATTTCGAAAGACACACATGTAATCAGTGTCCGTGTGTGTGTGTGTGTGTGTGTGTGTGTGTGTGTGCTTAAATTCTACCTTACCTATGTTAAGCTACTCCTTGTCATTAATGACATGACAAGCCGCCTAATTCCTTATAAAGTAGAAGGATGTAGTGAAACATTAAACAAAGTTTGACCCATATAATCCCAAAAGGGTCTTTTTGACCAAACACACACAAACACGTACATTCGTACAATGTATTGTACAAACTGAGTGTGCGTGTGTGTACAAATAATAATAACTGTATAGTAACTATCCTCAGTGTGTCTATGCTAGGTTCAGGATGTTTAAAATGCATAATATAATACATCCACTTTGTTTCACCTCGTTTGTTCTTGATCGATTACTCAAAGTGAATGAACTGATTGAACTTCCACTGATCTTAGATCCCATGGACTATAGTTTACAAGGAATAAATAAACAACAAAAGAAGAGGTACTGGTATTGAGGGAGGGAAGCTGGGTCGAGCGCAGGCTAGTGTGGGGCGCACTCTACACTGTGCGCGGGAGGCATATTTCCGAAGTCGAGACTAGTATAATTATATCATAGGGGAAATTAGGACCAATCAGAGGCCGCAGTGGCAGTGACGTCACCCACAAGAGGAGGAGCCAGTCTGTCTGTCACTCTCTCTCTCTCTCTCTCTGGGTGAGGAGCCTGCCTGCCTCTCTTTGGTTTCTCTCTCTGGTAAATAGAAGAAGTAAGTCACCTAATATAACAAGTTATTTCAAATATTAACTACATTAAGGATACATTATGATTGTGCTATGTTATGGTTATGAGTAAATAAGAGTAGCCTACCGTATTACGCGTATTGCACAGCCATGGACAGAAATTCCTTGACAATTTTAGAAGGCACAATATTATTTCACTGGCGAACTATATTGATTCCTGTGACACTTAAGCAGTTAACCTGTGCTGATAATTTCAAGAAGGAACTTAAGTCACTCATATATCTAAAGGGTTATATAATTATACAGTTTATACATAGCCTATACATTACTTTATTTTAAATGTCATTAACACATTAACATTATCAGATAGTACAAAATATATTAAGCATCAAATGTTATGAAATAGTTAATTGTTTAAGTGCATAAGGTAGAGCCAAAGGCTAATTAGTAGGCTATATAATTATACGATACGTGTTAGTGAGTTGGGCCTAGGCCTATAGGCTACTTAGGCCTTATAATTAGGGTTGGGTGTGAAGGGGATCTGCCTTGAGTGAGGCCAATCGACTTTCTGTAGACTCCCATTTTCTTTTATTCTTATGTATGACAGCTATTTCTATATTTTGCTAAATATTACTTTTATTGTAGTCGATATGTTATGATGTGACAATGTTAATGAATATGTATATAAGTACAGTAGTGGTTAGGGCTACTTGAACACCTTTTAACCCCATTATATCCAGGGCGGTACAATATTGACCGCCCTCGGTACTTTAAGCCAATATATTATCTCATTTTTAAATAAAGCACAATGTTGCAAATAATCCTGACCCAGACGCCGGGAACACAACAAATAATCATTTTAAGCATAAAAACAATGAGTTGTCAACCAGCCTGTTCTCTAATATTAACGATTTTTATCGTGAAAGTCGCTGAACATAAAGAAACCATACGATATGAAGTGAGACATTTGGCATAAAGGTTACACTCACCTGTAAGGTTGGACTGTGATTCCAGATGTACGATGAGATATAATTGTGAATTTTGTTATTCCCTTCATATCAATCTATCACTTTCTCTCCTATCATTGATCTTTACTTATTCCCTTAGTCTATGTCTCGATTCAGCCACCCCCAGCTATGGGGTAAGTGCCTGAGTGTATACATACATACATACATCCATCAGAGCTGGGCACCACAAACAAAAAGTCAAATCAGCAAACACAAATCAGCAAACCTAGAACATAACTTCAGCAACACAAATGTGCAAACCTTGTGAAATTTCTAGTCCTCAAATGCAAATATGCAAACACAAACCGTTTTTTATTAATTTTAAATTTAAACTACAAAAATCAAGGGTAATCAATAAATTCAATCTCTAATGTCAATAAATATATATATTTACTTTAAATAATGTTGCCCAACTTCCATGGACCTCAAGGATATACATGTATACAGGCTTTTAAAGCTTGGAAAATGGCTGTAAATTGCCAAAACATTCCAGAACGTCACCCGCAGTGAAAGGGTAATATATATAGCATAGGCCACTTAGTTTGTCCACATGGGCAGTAAAACGTTGGGGTAACTTGTTTATGGGGAGAGTGCTTCAGTAATAATCAGTATTCGCAATTCCGCACCATTCAGGAGGAGGTACGCCGGATCACAGAGGTGCAAGGAGGCGATTTATTCGTGGTCCCCCCTTGGGGAATGGTAATAGGCTATACTATGCCTAGATAGGTCTACTTTAGATAGATTAAGTAAATTAATAGAAAGTAGCCTAGGCCTATTAATTTTATGCTCAGAATAAAGGCCTAGCTTCAGATCAAAATTTAATAACATTTTATTGTAGGCTAAATTTAGTCTAGGCCTATATGATACTTTCAAAATTAACACTTTCTACTTGACACTAATAAAATGAGTGTGATTATAGGCCTATACAATACATAGAAGTTTAGAACATGCAATATTTAGCCTAAGCCTACATGCTTTGAGGCATTTTGATGCAGGGTGTCAAACGACGCTGTTTTTTTGAGTGATAACGCAAATTAACTTTTTGTATAATGATAACGGAAACTCCCCTAACCCTTTTTTTTTTTTTTTTTAAGAAACAAAAAAGGTAAATTGACATCATTTTGGTCTCCATATTTTCCATCTTGATTGCTTTGCTTTTAGATTGCAGGAAATACTGTTTTAGACACCTAAATTCTCAAAAAAATCGCGGGGGGCATGCCCCCGGGCCCCTAGAACTCGCGCCTTCGCCGCTCTATCGCGCTATATGATACAAAATAATAAAACCCATAATGATAACACAATTAATATTTTGTGGATTGACACCCTGTTTTGATGGAATTAGTGACTGATTATAGCCTAGACCTAGGCTATATATTAAAGTTAGAACATGCAATATTTAGCCTACATGCTTTGAGGCATTTTGATGGAATTAGTGATTATAGCCTAGACCTAGGCTATATATATATAGAAGTTAGAACATGCAATATTTAGCCTACATGCTTTAAGGCATTTTGATGGAATTAGTGATTGACTGATTATAGCCTAGACCTAGGCTAGCCTATATATAAAAGTTAGAAAATGCAATATTATTTAGCCTACATGCTTTGAGGCATTTTGATAGGATTAGGGTAGCCTAGGCCTAGCCTAATAAAATTACTTATATTAGTAATTAGCCTATAGGCCTAGGCTATATTTAGAAGTTAGAACATGCAATATTTAGCCTACATGCTTTGAGGCATTTTGATGGGATTAGTGATTATAGACCTAGGCCTAGGCTATATAGCCTAGCCTATATAGAAGTTAGACTTAGCCTAGGCCTACATGCTTTGAGGCATTTTGATGGGATTAGGGTAGGCCTAGCCTAATAACATTAGTTTAGGTTAAAAATTAACAGGCTATCAATCAAATTAACAATACCCTAACTTTATAATCTTAAATTAGGCTAGATTATAAAGTTATAAAGCCCTTCTCCAGAGACATCTTCTTGGTAATTACAGGCCCATAGAAAGTTTCTAGGTGGGGCCAGGGGTGGCTTAGGTCCTCGATTTCTGCATGCTCTGCAGCATCACTGTCGGATGATGGTGGTGAACTGCTCCCCATGCTGTTGGCAGCTGCGGTAGGCATGATAGTAGACTCCATGTTCACTTCAATAGGCCGAAAATATAAACAAAGTTAAAGTGCTAGCAGGTTGGAACTCTTAGACTGCTGTGTGTTGTAGGTGTTAGCTCGACGCTTGCTACTAAGTAAGTAAACAAACGTGAAGAGCCGATGTATAGGCCTAGATTCCAGAACACAGGTAGTTGGCTTGGTCACAGGACTTTTTTTGGCTGGAGCTGCAGGAGCGGCCGGGGGCTGGCTGGCGGCTGGAATTTTTATTTTGCGGACTCGAGGTTTGCAACATGGAGGTACTTTCCAGAGCTTCAAACCCGCAAATATGCAGCCATTTTGGCGCCAACGCTAATTCGCCAACAAAATGACACTTCCGCCATGGCGGAATTGGCTATTTGCGGAAGTGTTGGCTAAAGTGCCCAGCTCTGACATCCATACATACAGACATACATCTGTACCTACATACATAATATTATGGAATGAGATCATATAGAGAGAGAGTGAAAAGTGACCATTTATAGTTTATTTAAGTTGTGCATGAATGTAATTTAAATGAGATGATAAATAAAACAGGAACTATTGAAACAATTTAACTGTCTAAGGAGAACTGGCAACACCCTCCTCCTCAAATCTGGGACGAAAGTTGCCAGAATCGCAACATTTTCATTGTTTACTCATTGGTTTTCAAGTAAACCATAATTCATGGGAATAACATATTGTACTCTGGATGCATATTTAATCTAGACAGATACTATGCGAATAAATATTGATAACTTGTTATACTAGGTGACTTACTTCTTCTATTTACCAGAGAGAGAGATAAACAAACGAGGGACAGGCTCCTCACCCAGAGAGAGAGAGAGAGACAGACAGACTGGCACCTCCCTTTTGGGTGAAGCCACTGCCACTGCGGCCTCTGATTGGTCCTAATTTCCCCTATACTAGTCTCGACTTAGGAAATATGCGCGCGGGAGAGAGCTTATTTTGGTCAGCGGTCCGGTAGACCTTAGTATATAGATCTTGGATTCAGCCCACCACATAATACCATAACATATAATAATACAACTATGTTGTCCTTAATATTCGACCATTTCCCTATTCTACGATATTGTCTTTCCACACAGGCCGTATGACCGTGTCGCTCACGTGATGGTATGACAATCCAGGCAGTGCGGAAGATGGTGCAGCGCAACCTGCGTTCACAGCCAGACACCACCTGAAACACCGAGCACTCCCACCATTACACCGCCTGACTCCCCGACCCCCTCCACTACACCACCTGTCTTTGACAGCTTTACTATTGGTGCCATATGACGTTTTGTGCATGCCAAGTTTGCTGCAAAGGAAACATTTACTGTTGTTACCCTGACCGATGATTTGAAGAGGGCCGATATTATTCCAAGTGAGACCTCAGAGACAGCGATATGGCGTGTGTTGCACAGCATGGGATTCCGTTACAGGGTATCACAGAGAAAAATGTATGTACGGAAAGAGTAGAATGATATAGTATGTCGTCGTATTGATGCTCTCCGCGCACTCCAGCATCGTCAGGAAGGAAGACAGGTGGTGTATGTGGATGAAACGTGGTTCACAACAAGGATGTCACACAACAGGGAGTGGGTGGACAGAACACAACCTGAAACAAGTGCCACCTACAGCCGTCAGGTGCCACCTGGTGAAGGAGAGCGATTTGTGGTGGTAGCAGGTGGCACAGTCGAGGGTTTTGTGGATGGCTCCTTTGTATGTTTCCCTGCAAAGAACAAAACAGGTGACTACCACGGGGAAATTAACAGCAGCCTTTTGTTCACTGGCTCACAGCACAACTTTTACCAGCATTGGCAGAGCCATCAGTAGTTGTGTTGGACAATGCACCCTACCACAGCCAGTTTACGGAGGAAAGTCGCTGTCCCACTACCACCACCAAAAAAGCTGACCTTGTGAAATGGTTGGAGGAAAGGAAACTCCCCTTCTCACCTCACGCTACCCGTCCTGAACTCCTTCGTATATGCAAAGAAAATCGACCAAAGCCACGGTACAAAATGGATAATATAATCCGAGAATGGGGTCACGAAGTTGTCCGACTTCCACCGGCGCATCCTGAGCTGAACGCCATCGAGCAGGTGTGGGGGTGTATGAAGAGATACGTACGCATCTCGTTACAACGATTCACTCGTGCCAGCCTGAAGGCCAGGTTAGAGGAAGCAAAGTTACGCGCAACCAAAGACATTTGGGCAGGTGCCGTAAGAAGAGGTATGGCGTTTGAAGAGGATTATTGGTCATCTGACAATATTCATGACATTGTGGAACCTGTCGTTATAAGCTTTGACAGCGATGATGAGGATGAGCTCTTCCTTGACAGTGACGAAAACTAAAATAAAATATATGTACAGTACATTTGCCTGTTTAATTATCCATTAATTCTCTTGTTAATATTTATTTATTCTGTAATTATACAAACCTCTTCCAATTCTTTAGAATATTATGGCCAATCATGTAATCACACCATACGGATAACCGAACAACAGGTCAAATAATTATAGCCTGAAACGACCATACCCAACCATAAATTATAGGGTTATAATTATAACTACCCGCCAAACTTGCTAGCAAAGACAGTATACTGTAATGTGATTAACCAACTTATGGGTCATGTTCATTTGCAAAAGCTGCCCAACTCATTGTTGCTGTATATACTTTAGTTCTATTGTAAACCCAATTTCACGTAATACCACGGTATATTAATGTACAAAGTACTGAATGTCTTTATAATTATTGGGGTTGGTGGGGGAGGGACAGTATGACTGTAGGGGAGGGGGGTCTGGCTGGTGTCCGATCGCTTGCTCATGTTTTTGCGTTCCCTTTGGCTACCCTAAGAGGTAGCATCGTAACTATAATAATTTGACAAACCTTTATAACACCATAATTTACGGCAGGGTATCAATAACATTGTGTTCGAATGTCATTATTATGTAACCTATAGTCTTGCCACAAATTGCGAAAGGCGATGCGACATCGGGTCTGAAATAAATTTTTTTTTTTAGTAGTGTTGTCTTAACCCTCTCACGACCATAGGACGCAGAGGTTGCCAGATTAGCAATAAGAAATAGATTACTCTCACTGTTATAATTACCTCTCCAAAATTATTTGTCTGCCCACAGCTAACTCAAAGACAACTGCAGAGGTTGAAGTAAACAAACTAAAGGTTTATAGATACCCCTGACGGTAACAAAGGCTTTAAAGTATCCCTAATAGGCTCAAAAATCGCGTCAGGATGTGAGAGGGTTAATTATACTGAACTTTTTCGAGTATATGTCATCTATATGATTAAATACATAATTCTCATAATCGGTTTTCACTTGGAACGAGTGTTATTTCGAAGCATGCCGATGCTCAATGGATACGTATGCAAATACGAAATAAATGTTCAGTAATAGCTATTCACCATCTATCCTACCTAAAATCGACAGTTATATTTTATCAATTATTTAATACAAGGTAATCGGTAAGAAAATGCTTATCTAATTCCTGCTATAGAATCTCTCTCTCTCTCTCTCTCTCTCTCTCTCTCTCTCTCTCTCTCTAAAAATGTTGTCTCGGTTCTTAAGGGATACCAACAGATTTTTCATTTACTTTTGTAATTATTATTTGTATTGCTTCTACATTAGCACACATCTATTATTAACGTTAATCTTTAGTGCAAGTTAATCAGAATCAATTACATTAATAGTGTAACTGAATAGTTAGGGTCATAGGATTTATCCTGAATAATGTTGGCAGGCCTGAACTGTATTAACTGTGGTGTTCCAGTAGTAGCGAAGAGTTGGTAAAAAGCTCAATATGAAGATCCATACTAATCTCAGCCTAATGTCAGAAAGCAATAAGGGCTAAACGAGACTCAAACTATGCAAGTATGTAGTTCGGGGGAGGAAAGGTGATAGTTTAGCAGTCGACACAGGACAATCAGCTTTAGAACACCATGAATAGAGACGCATTTAGTATCAACGTTTAAACACGGTTACCAGCTACTCTAAATATACCAATAACTCATGAGGGGAAATGCTTTACCACAAATGTTTGCCTCGATGTTAATTAATTGTTCATTATATATATCCGACGTGAGATATGTCTACCATTTGTTTACTACTGCTTATTACAGTGATATGAGTTATCATATCTGTTATATAATTATATATATATATATATATATATATATATATATTGTTACGTATCTTGATCCTCAAGTGGTTAACTTGATGAATCTAGATAGCACAGAGATATATATTAAGGTATCAGTCAGCTGAAGGTAAAACGAAAGTAAAATATAATAAAATTATTTCCTGTTGTTGCATCCTTTCCTTTTGGAATTTAGGACTTAGTATCCTTTATTGACTAATACTCTTTAATTATGAAAAATACTGAAACTAATTAAAGTCGTGTAGTATTTATAAAGAATTATTATTTAACCGAAGGTTAGTAGGCTATGGTTATGAACCGAAGAATTATATCTAAAGAAGGACTATTAATTCTATAAAAAGTCTTGAAATATAAATATTAAAGTAAGAATATTTCTGTCTCTTACCCTTTTTTAAATGAAATTATAGTTTTCTTATATGTCCTTTTATTTATATGTAATGTAGTTATTATTCTTGGTTCTTGTCTTACGTTAATAGTATTATATTATTATTATCATCAGGATTAATATCAAAGTCACATAAAAAGATAGATATATATATTTAATAATTAGTTAAATGTATTTCTTAACCACGTAACATTGAAGTTTGATTATGAGTAAATTAAGTTACAGGATCGCTTCATAAGATTCGATTCAGGTCTCACTCAAATAATATGAAAAGCAAAAATAATATTTTGAAGCTAAAAGAATTTCCTTCAGCTTAGGAAATCACTAGAATTAATATTAACACAGCCATGTTAGTCTAAGGCGATATTACTAATATGAGACAATAGCATCACCGTACTAAGCACCGTTAAGCAATGTAAGCTTAATTAAACGAAAATGAAAGAATTCGTAAGTATTAATATAAAACAATAGTATTACTTTCATCATAACCCAATTACTTAAAGAGTTGCTTTAGTCCACAAGTTAGTCAACTAAAATAGTTAAGTACATAATAATAGCGTTAACGTTAATTCGCAATCAAATAGTTAAGCACATAATAGTAGCATTAGCGTTAATTCCCAAACAAATAGTTAAGTTCATAAATAGTAGCGTTAACTACTATTAACAATAGTACAATCAACAATGGGACAATCACATATCTCACTAACCAACATAACGTAAGTGTTTACACCGAACACACTTAACACACACTTATATAATCTGACTGACAGTCACAAATCCCATTATAATACTTCACCCCGTCTTCCTCCAGCTGCAAGTTCACCTTCTCCAACTCCAAATGAGACTGATTTGAATGCCCACTACTCGGGTCTTGTATACTAAACAATGATGGTGTAGGAACGAATCAGGAGGCGAGTGAT
This sequence comes from Paralithodes platypus, assembly GCA_032716605.1. Classification (NCBI taxonomy): domain Eukaryota; kingdom Metazoa; phylum Arthropoda; class Malacostraca; order Decapoda; family Lithodidae; genus Paralithodes; species Paralithodes platypus. The sequence continues at coordinate 9,071,981 of CM064547.1, read as the reverse complement.
GGTGCGCGCTCCTATCATAGCTCCTCGAGTTGCATAACAGGTGCGTGGACCAATGGGGGCTCCTGGCGTCGATCATACGTCATAGCGTCGGGTCATCGAAGTAGTTTGCAGGGTCCCCTATGACGCACGCAGGTACAAATGAGTACAAAGGAAATCAAGTAACAAAAGATCTAGTGACCCTTCTAGGCTGCTTGTCCTCCAAAACACTGAGGATCAAGTGTCCAAACAGTGGTTTAGAGTGGGTAAGGGAACATTGGAAAGGGAACTACTGCCCTGCCACTAACGTGGCAGGACTAGGAAGTTAGTAGGGGACATATGGGTTAGTAACTGAGGGGAGGATAAAGTTATTCATTTACAAACGCAGTCAGTCGCGGGTTTGATGCGAGATATTTGTCTAGGCGGAATTTAAATGAATCAACGGTGCTGCAGTCTATAACGTCTCGGGGAAGCCCATTCCACAAGTTGACAACTCGATTGAAGAAGAAATTCTTAGATTCGTGCAAGTTAAAAGATTTACCAATAATTTTGCAAACGTTTCCCCGCGTGTAATTAGATTGGTCGATAGTGAAGTACTTACTACAGTTCATATTGTCGATGCCTTTGATGATTTTGAACACTTGAATTAAGTCGCCTCTTAATCTGCGCTGGGTTAAAGGAAATAGATTTAATTCTCTAAGACGCTCTTCGTATGGTTTGTTCTTTAGGCTAGGTATCATTTTGGTAACTCTACGTTGAACTCGTTCTAGCTTGTTTATATCTTTTTGGTAATAAGCGCACCAGGATTGAACGCAGTATTCCAGAAGAGGGCGGACTAAGGAATTGTAAAGGGTTAGGATAACTTCTTTGGATTTATGCTCAAATGACCTGCCTATAAAGCCAATTATTTTGTTTGCCTTCTTAACAACTTCTGAACATTGTTGACTCGGTTTTAGGTTACTCGATATTGTTCCTCCCAGATCAGTTTCTCTGTTTACATTCTTAAGCTGAGTGCCATTCATCGAATAGTTTGCTTTCTCATTTAGGTATCCGACATGTAGTACTTTACATTTATCCGCATTGAAACTCATTTGCCAAATTTGGGCCCAACATGACAATTTATCTAGATTGTGTTGCATATCGTCAACTTGTTCTTTTGAGAGTATGCTATTTGCAATTTTTGTATCGTCAGCAAATTTTGAGATTGTCCAGGTGAGACCCTCATCTATGTCGTTGATGTAAATTAGAAAGAGAATTGGTCCTAGTACCGATCCCTGGGGTACCCAGCTACTTACATTGGTCCATTTAGATGCCTTACCGTTTATGACTACCCTTTGCTTTCTGTTGCTGAGCCAATTTTCTATCCATTTCAACACACCGTCTTGTATTCCATGCGCTTTTAGTTTTAGCAGTAAACGTTTGTGGGGAACTTTGTCAAAGGCATTTTGAAAATCAAGGTATATAATATCTACAGCTTTACTCTCATCGTAGAGGTTGAGGATATCGTGGAAGAAGTCTAAGAGGTTTGTTAAACAGGAACGTTTTTTACGAAAGCCGTGTTGAGTATCTTTAAGTATGTTATTTTCCTCTAAGTGATTTACGAGTCTGTCTTGTATGACCGTTTCTAGCATTTTACATACAACTGAGGTTAAGCTAATTGGACGATAGTTACTGGGTAGGGATTTGCTGCCTTTTTTGAATATCGGTGTTACGTTGGCTAGCTTCCACTGATTAGGCATAGTTCCAGACTGCAAGGATTTATTGAATAGTAATGTCAGTGGTTTGGAGAGATCATTCTTAGCTTCCTTTAGAACTCTAGGCGAGATTGTATCAGGTCCTGGCGTTTTATTTACCTTGAGTTTATCTAAACAATTCAATACTTCTCTCTCTGTAACGGTGATATTGCTTAGAACATCTGAATTATCAATCTGAATCGGCGATGGTGTAGGGATATCACTGAGGTCTTCTGTTGTAAAAACTGATGCAAAGAAGGTATTGAGGGCATTACTCATTTGTACTTCGTCTTTGGTGTATTCTCCTTTTTCATCGACTAACGGTCCAACAGTTGAAGTAACTACTTTTTTCTTTCTGATATAACTATAGAACTCTTTCGCGTTTGTTTTACTTTGATTCGCAATATGTAACTCTAAGGTCTTTTTACTTTGCTTAATTAACTTTTTGGCTTTGCGTCGTAGCTCTACAAATTTCACCCGTTCTTCGTCATTTTGTGAGGATTTTAATCTATCATTAGCAAATTTTTTAGCAAGCAGGCAGTTTGAAATATCTTTATTCCACCATTTGGGCTTATTATTATGGCCTGGACGCCGTATTTTCGATGGTATGCAGTCTTGCACTGCTTTTAGGTAAGTGGTTTTGAATAACATCCAAGATGTATTTATGTCGTTATTGTTAATTAAAAGCTCCAGTCAGTTTCTTTAAACATAGCTCTAAGTTTATGGAAGTTTGCTTTCTTGAAATTAGGGACTTTTTCGATGCTACTATTTGGTTCGTTACTAGTAAACTTTAAAGTGAAAGTTATCGTACGATGGTCGCTGTTACTGAATTCATCACCAACATTCAAATTCTCTATCAATTCTTCTTTTGTTGCAAGTACAATGTCAAGAACGTTATTACCACGGGTCGGCGTTCGAACAAATTGATAAAGCGAACTCTCTTGCAAGTTCGTATACAAGTCATGTCCGGAGTGTGAAGTAAGAGTATTGCCCCACTTGGTCACAGGTAAATTAAAGTCGCCAAAAATTACGGTATCTTGTGAGTTACTTACATCTGCAATTTGTTCGTAAATTTCTCGGTCAGTTTGCACTGATTGAGCTGGAGGTCTGTATATTAACGCAAGTATTATTTTTGTACCTTTATTATTCTTTATTAGCACAAAAGATGTGTCGACGTTCACAATTTGAGGTTTTGACACGAGGGTCGGGTTAAGACTTTCTTTGATATAAAATGAAACGCCACCTCCATTTTTATTTATTCGGCTGTTCTCAAACATTACATAACCGGGAAGTGAATACTCTGCTAAAAAGTCTCTATCTTCTGTATTGAGCCAAGATTCTGTTATGCCAATCACATCATAATTTTCTGTAAACACTAGTTCCTCTAAATCTGAAAATTTATTGCGTATGCTACGAGCGTTTGCATAGAAATCCTTTAAAGTTGCGGTTTTAGAACTCGCAGAACGTTCTTTCATCGAATTTTTGGTTCTGGTCGGATCTACATTTACATTCATGGCTGTCCTCGGTCCTCGGTCGTTATCCCTGACGGTTTTGAATTTGGGTGAAGGTGTGAAGGCTTGTTTGCTGGTATGCGGACGAGCTGGTTTCCCACTCGCTAATTCGCTCGCTAGTCTGCTTCGCCGCTTGGTTAGTTTGACACTCCTTCAACTCTAATTCTAACTCTTTAATTAACATACAGGGCTCCGTATGTCAGACCTCCCCGCTAGAAAAGAGTTTAAGGAGTATAGTACATAATATTAAACATAATACATAAATAGATTCACCATCAGATTGGCAACAGCAAGATTACAATGAGGATATAATAAGGATATCACCCAAAGTAAGCAACGTCTCCAGGTACCACATCAGAACATAGCCGGAACGTAGCTGGAGCGGTATTCGAACTGCAAGGCATCTCACAGCTGAAGGCTTAACAGCGCCCTACTAAACCATGATATTTACCTCGCTACAAGGGAGAGCTAATTGCCAAAATCCTCTCATTAAGTTTATCTGCTGTATGAGGCCAACCCGGCAAATGTAATCTTTGATCCGTGGCAGTGGGTAGGTATCATTCTTTGTGACAGCATTAACTTGCCTATAGTCCATACATAACCTATGGCTCCCGTCTGGCTTTGGCACAAGTATGACCGGACTACTCCACTGGCTTAAGGCCCTTGTGATCAGCTGGTTTGAAAACATGAAGTCAAGCTCTACCTGCAGTATACTCCTGCGTTGTGGCGAGACACGGTAGGGGGATAGTTTAATGGGAGTTGCATCCCCTACGTCGATGTTGTGCAAGGCCAAAGAAGCGAGCCCTGGAGTATCACGGAACACACTGGGAGACTGAGATAAAACAGAGATTAGTTGGTTCGCTTGATCAGAGGGAAGATGACATAGTTTAGATGGTAATTCCCCCCAAGCTACTGAGTTATACTGAAAGTTGGATAGGCTACATGACAAGTCAAAGACTGCATGGATACCTTCAGGCTCTGGAACACTATGTTGCGGGTCAGTAAGAGAACTGAAGACTTTGTCCGCACCAGGCTGCCCACAGGTCCTGACATTCACTGCCACAGTGGGAGAATCTGGAGGAGAGGAATCAGGGGACCTATGGTAGGGTTTCAACATATATATATGAAATACTTGCGTGGGCTTTCTCCTGTCTGGGGTAGTTACTAGATAATCGGTAATGCTCACCTTCCGAATGATCTTACATGGGCCCCTGAACTTGGCAGATAAAGGTTGGCCAAAAAGGGGGAGCAGGACCAAAACCTCATCACCGGGCTGAAACTCCCTCTCACGGGCTTTTCTGTCATACCAGTTCTTCATGGAGCTTTTAGCCACTGTCAAGTTTTGAGCTGCAAACTCACTTGAGGATCTCAGCCGGGTTTTGAAATAATGAAACATACTTGAGGAGGTTTTGGTTCCCTTCCTGGCCAACTAGGCTATCCTGCAAAAGTTGCAAAGGACCTCTTACCTGGTGACTGAAAAGTAGCTCATTAGGGGAAAAACCCAGGGATTCAGTTGGAACCTCACGAGTAGCAAATAAAAGAAAAGGTACCCCCTTATCCCACTCAACTCCGGTCTCTGTACAATACTTACGTAACATTCCTTTGAATGTCTGATGATATCGTTCGAGAACCCCTTGACTCTCTGGGTGGTAGGTGCTAGACTTAACATGCTCGATACCCAACTCCTTCAGGGACTGCTGAACAATGTTAGAGGTAAAATTAGTTCCTTGATCACTTTGCACCTCATGGGGGAAACCCATTCTGGTGAAGAATTTGAGCAGTTCCTTGATGACAGTTGGAGCAGAGGTGGTCCTTAAGGGTATAGCCTCTGGGTAGCGAGTTGCCATGTCCATGATAGTTAATAATAAATGTTACCTTGGGAAGTCTTAGGCAATGGGCCTACAATGTCCACTACCACCCGAGTAAAGGATTCTCGAAAACGGGCAAGGGCACCAGAGGATGTACAGGCACCTTCTGATTGGGTTTTCCTGTCATCTGGCAAGTGTGACACACTCTACAAAACTCCACTACATCTGCACGCATTCCTGGCCAGTAAAAGTGGGCTCTGATTCTGTCTAGAGTTTTTCTCACACCTAGGTGTCCTGCCAATGGTATACAATGTGCCATTTCCAAGATATCTCTTCGACAAGGTTTGGGGACTACTACTTGATGGACGTCCCAAGCCCCGTCATCGATTGGTCTGTGTGGCTGTCTCCATCTACGCCACAATACTCCTCCTTTGAGGTAGAAACATTCACCACCCTCCTTCTCACATTCCTCTTCACTCACGGACCTGGCAGCTAACTCCTTGCATTCACTATCATCTCTCTGTAGCTCTACCAGGCCACTAGGATAATTTGGAGGGGTTTCATGGTCATCATTAGGGTCAAGATGAGCCATAAAGGTGTCAAATAAATCCACCTCAGTCACATCATCAGGCACAGTTGGAGCGTCATTCACACTCTCATCATCCCTTTCATCAACTCTTACATTCGGTACATTTCTGTCTGAGGGAACTGCTACTTGAGACATTGAACGTGTGACAGCACACACAGGGAAAACAGTTGGCATCTCCTTTTCGAGCTCACCGGTTAGTGGCTCGTTAACAGTGGAAAGTGACAAAATGGGGTCTGGTCTGACCTTCTCACCTGCTACATCATTCCCCAAAAGGAGTGTTACCCCAGGCACAGGGATATTTTGGGACCTACACAAAGCTATGGTGGCCTCACCCTGTAGTAACTCACATTCAATTTCGCCTTTTACCAAGTGTGCATAAAATTGGCCTCCAGCACCTCTCATTACAACTAGTTCGCCAGGTGGTCACTCAGTGTAAGGATTCACCATGAGGGTGCTAGTAGAACCTGTGTCTCTCAGAATTTTTTACCTCATGCATACAACCATTTAATCTCACGTTGCCAGATGAAATAAAGGGACGGTAACTGTCCTGCACTGATGGTGAAATTATTATTGGCTTAACCCTAGTGGGTTGCACCACACATGCTACTACACCCCTGTCTAGATGATTTACGTTAGCTGCTAGGTACTCCTTCTGTCTGGAGTCCTGCATTAAAGGAACTTTTGGTGCTATGTACTCCTTCTGTCGGGAGTCCTGCATTAAAGGAACTTTTGGTGCTAGGTACTCCTTCTGTCGGGAGTCCTGCATTAAAGGCACATATGGAATTTGAGATACGGCGGAAACTGTCTGCCCTGATCTCTCGGTTCTCTCCTTGGCCCAGCACTGATAAGCTAGGTGGCCTCTCTGGCCACAAAAAGTACATAGTTTAGGGGATACGGGAACGTTCCCTCTTTGAGCATTACTATTACTTTGGGGCCCACCTCTGTTACCATTGCCCTGAGTCGCATTTTTAGTTGGGGGAACAATTCTATTTTGGCTAGCTGGGGAAGACGTTACAGGCTTGTGACTGGGTCTGTCAGATTTGTGATTGGGATACTTATAATTAGAACTAGAATTATCGTAGGGCTTCTTTCCACGAAATTTGTTGTTGAGTACGTATGTGTCAGCCATGTCAGCGGCGTCGGCAGACAATCTACCTTTTCCCCTTTAAATGATAGGATACAGAAGAATCAATTTTCCGTAGGACATTTTCTAACAGGACCAACTCCTTCAGATCGTTGTAGCTTGTGACTTTCTTACTCTTGACCCAATGATTGAAAGTTTTAGTCATGGTCCTGGCAAATACCTTATGGGTTTCTTCTACTTTCTTCTGGTTTTTACGGAAAGATTGCCTGTAAGCCTCAGGCTGCAATTGATAGGTTTTTAGGATAGCTTCTTTGAGATTGTCATAATCCTGCCTAACTTCTGCTACTTCTGACAAATACCTGGCTTGAGCCTGCCCTGTCAAAACGGTTTGTAACATAAAAGGCCATTGATCTCTTGTCCACTTCATACCTCCAGCAACTTCCTCAAACAAAACAAAGAAATCCTGCACATTATCCTCAGTGAAAGGTGGAATGACACTAGTCATAGTCAATCCCAGAGGGGGAGCAATTACGGGAGCATTTGTATTGACATTTAGTTGAGCTGTTTGATATTGATATTGATAATGTTCGGTCTTTATTCTGGCTTCTTCGATATTTGCTCTGGCTTGTTCGGCATTTATTCTGGCTAGTTCTATATTTAGTCCGGCTTGTTCGGTAGTTGCTCTGGCTTTTATGCTGGCTTCTTCGATATTTGCTTTTATTCTGGCTTCTTCTATTTTTAGTCTGGCTTGTTCGGCATTTGCTTCGGCATTTATTTTCATTCTGGCTAGTTCTAGTTCGAATATTTGATCACCGGTCAAACCAGGTGGCAATTGTACATCAAGTTGGCTAGGTTTACTCGAGATCCCACCAACTGCTCCGTCTCCCTCCCCGCCTTCTACAGGGAACAGGTGGGTTTTTATGGTCTGAGTCACCTCTACTTTAGACATGTTTGAGACAGTTAACTGGAGATGTGAGGCAAGCACTTTCAGTTCGGATTTTGACAGACGGTCAATATCAGGGGCTGTGGGTTCTGATTCTATGAAAACTCGAGCATCTTAGTCATTAATTAGATGAGGCATGATTAATATTTGATTTTTAAGTAGTGAAACGGTAATGAAACCGAGTGAAACTGTATGAAACGAATCCTGGCGAGGTCGCCACTCTTCTGTTACGTATCTTGATCCTCAAGTGGTTAACTTGATGAATCTAGATAGCACAGAGATATATATTAACCCGTGGAGCCCCGGCTAGTTTTGTAATGTTTGCGCACCAGAACCCGGCCGGTTTTCAATTTTTTTTTGTATTCCAGAAACAATAGCGAATGGGATAGGAATGAAGGAAAAACCACGAAAAACCGCTCAAAAAGCTTAAAAAATGGTCCTACAGAGCCCCCGAAAACGGATTTTATAAGAGTAAAAAATTGAAGGCAATTATCCAAAAAAACAGGTTACTATTATTATTTTGTTACAAATCCCCCAAGACCTCCAACCTCGTTCTCCGCAACAAACCAGCCTCCACCAAGATAAAGAGCCCGATGACCGACGATCACGTCATTTACCAACATACCTGTAATTATGAGGACTGTGGACCTCATTCCTATATTGGTATGACGCAGACTCGTCTTTCACGTCGGCTAACTCTTCACCTTCAGGCTGGAGCCATCAAAGACCACTATCTCACCCCTAACCACCCTCACCTCACACGCAACGAGTTAGAGAAACACACCACCATACTCGATAAAGAAAGTGACCCAAGGAGATTACCTATACTCGAAGCTTTATATATCCAAGCCTTACATCCCAACATCAACAACCAAACTCTGGACCTTCAGATCCTTCCTTCTGCCAAAAGGCACTTTCCTACAGGACCTAACACCCCCCCTCGCCCCCCGGTGCCGTTGACGCAGCCCCCCGCGCTACCTCCTTCAGCTTCGTCTTCCGCAGGCGCCACACAACTTAGGCCACGCCCCTCGACACGCAGCCAATCAGCTTCGACCCCACCAACCGACCACCATCCCGCATCCAGTGCGCATGCGTGAAGCGGTTCCCCCCTTTCTCTTTCCCAAAATACCCCTCCACCAATAGTAGACTTTTGCCCCTTGTTTTTCGCCTCCTCTGATCCTCCACCCTCTATATATACCCTTCCTGTTTACCTTTTATATCATTCCATCCTTACTTGATAATGCTGGTTGTCCAGTGAAACGCGTCGTATATCCTGTATCATCATTTACATTTATGTAACCCTGTACCACCATGAATTTTGCTCATCTCCTTCATCTACTTCCTGCCACCCAGCGAAAACTCATCAGAGACCTGGAAACTTTGAATAATAAAATTTTCCAACGCAGAAATTGCCATTTCTTTCAACCTCGTATGTATTACAGAAAATTTATTACCTGGCTTTACTAACATATACAGGTATATATATATATATATATATATACCAGTATATATATATATACCTACCTTACCTTTGGATGTGTTCGCCGCTCCTCTAGCGGCACCAAGGAGCGCGACGCCCCTCGTTATGGGTGGTGATTTGGTGCAGTAGACTGTTTGAAGCGACAGCTCGCTCCCTTGCGAGGATGGCACTTTTTGCAGTTCGACATCTAGGGCTCTCTTGAAGTTGTCTAACGAGATGTCCCTCATGTCTCTTACTCGCCGTGGGAGTTTGTTGAAGAGACGTGGGCCTCTGTGTGATAACCAGCCCTCTCGCAGAGAGCCCATAGCACCCCTGTTATTCATCCGGGGGATTTCGCATTCCCAGCCTCTCCTATCACTGAATTTCATGACTATCGGAGTATGTAGGTTTGGTACTAAACCCTCTGCGATTTTCCACGTGTATATTATTAGGTAACGTTCTCTTCTACGTTCCAGTGAGTACAGATTCAGTGCTCTTAAACGCTCCCAATAGTGTAGATGTTTTATCGAACTTATATGCGAAGTGAAATTTCTTTGTACACTCTCTACGTCATTTATTTCACCTGCTTTGTATGGGGATGTTAATACGCTACAGTATTCAAGCCGCGGTAGCACTAGAGATTTGAAGAGCGTTATCATAGGCAATTCACCGCGTGTTTTTAAAAGTACGCAGAATCCAACCCGTTAGACGTTTCGCAGCCGCCACTTTGACCTGGTTATGTACTTTGAAACCCATATTTTCAGACATTAATACCCCAAGGTCTTTCACACTGTCTTTCCGTTCTATTATGTGGTTAGATTCTGTTAAGTAATTTGTAATTTCTTTAACACCATTATTATCTCCGTACCGTATTAATTGGAATTTTTCCTCATTGAATTGCATGTTGTTTTCCCTGGTCCACTGGAACACTACATTCATGTCTTCCTGCAGTCGGCCCGTGTCCTCTTGTGTGTTTACTATCTTGCTTAATTTTGTGTCATCAGCAAAAGACGACACCGTACTGTGTCTGGTGTTGGTATCTATGTCGCAAATTAGTATGAGGAACAGAAGGGGCGCTAGCACTGTTCCTTGGGCCACCGAGCTTTTGACATCCGAAGGCTCAGAAGTGACTTGGTTTACTGCTACCGATTGTTTTCGGTTTACGAGGAAATTGTATATCCACCGTCCGATTTTCCCAGTTATACCTTTTGCTTTCAGTTTGTAGGCTATTATACCATGGTCACATTTATCAAATGCCTTAGCAAAATCGGTGTAAATGACATCCACATTTTTCTTTTCTTCTAGCGCTATAAGAATTTTGTCATAGTGTTCCAAAAGTTGTGAGAGACATGATCTTCCCGCTCTGAACCCATGTTGACCGGTGTTGTGTAGTTCATTTGTCTCCATGAATGTTGAAATTTTGCTTCGCAGGACTCGCTCGAAAACTTTAATGATGTGAGAGGTTAGAGCTACCGGGCGGTAGTTTTTTGGTAGTGCTTTACTCCCTCCTTTATGCAGTGGGGCAATTATTGCGTTTTTCAAGCTATCTGGTATGTCACCAGTGTCTAGACTCCTTCTCCACATTATAGCCAGGGGTTTTGAGAGGTTTTCCTTACATTTTTTCATTAGGATCGAGTTCCAAGAGTCCGGGCCTGGTGCCGAGTGGGAGGGCATGTTGGAAATGGCCTCTTCTATGTCTTTTGGACCGAAATCAATATCCAGCATCTGAGGGGTTTCCGTGGGGGAGGTTTCCATGAAAAATATATTTTGGTCTCTGATGACTTTTGTTTCATCAGGCTCACTGAATGCCATTTCATACTGCCTGCTTAAGAGTTCGCTCATTTCTTTTTTGTCCCCTGTGAAAGAGCCGTCCCCTTTGCTCAGTGGGCCGATGTTTGATGTTGTTTTAGCCTTTTGTTTGGCATATGAAAAGAAGTATTTGGAATTTTCCTTTATACCTGCAATAGCTTTCCTCTCCTCTTCCATATGTTGTAGTTCATATGATATTCTTAGCCTTTGTTCAATTTCCACAATTTCTCTATCTATTTCGACCTTTTGCCTATCCTGTAGATTTTGATGTGTGCGTCTTTGTGTGAGTAATTTTCTTCTTCTGTACAGCCTCCTCCTTTCCCGATCTTGTTTGCTTCTTCGTTTTGTTTGTCTTGCAGGTATATGGTGGCTACAGATTTGGGTCATGGTTTCTGTTATTAAGACTAGACATTCTGCTGGTGTCAGGTTATCCATTAAATCTTCCCAGTCTATTTCCTCCATTTCTTGATTTACCTCTTCCCACCTAATGTTTTTGTTATTGAAGTTAAATTTACTGAAGGGGCCGGTTTTTGTTCTCGATTCTGAGGTTGTCTGTACACTTTCTAAGGTTGTTTTGATCTCAATTAATTTATGATCTGAGTATGTGTGTCCGATATGTTAATGCTGTGTACTAGAGAGTCGTTGTTAGTAAAGACCAGGTCTAAGATATTGTTTTCCCGTGTGGGTTCAGCATATACATATATATATATATATATATATATATATATATATATATATATATATATATATATATATATATATGTGTGTGTGTGCGTGTGTGTGTGATTCTACAGTATTGAGTTATGCACGAAATATATACTGTAGGCCTATGCAGTTTTCTATAATATTTAGTAACCCACTTCCTTGATAATATTTTCCAATAGGTGTTATACACCGAGACACCATAAAATACAATAATTCATTACTAGATTATACTGCTTTATAATACTACCAAATAACAAACATGGCATATTGTTATGCTGTCAAATGTAAAGCGAGTAGCTATTGTATTTTTGTGTATAAGTTCTACATGATAATACATGTATAACAAATCATATATTAAGCCTCTGAGAATCGATGACACTCTTCTTTTCTACTTTATGGCTATTATTAGACGATTTAATTCAGATTAGGACAATATTTCACATTGGTCCTTCCTAAGCTGTAATTATTCGTCTAATTATAGCCAGGATAAACAATCAAAATGCGTCAAAACCGTCAGAGGGTAAATTAATGAAGGTAAACACGATACCATTACTTATGAAATTGATAATGGTGTGTGTTTGTGTGTGTGTGTGTGTGTCAACCTCCTGTCTGGCATTGGGGTGGGGTGTAAGTGTGCGTGGGGGGGAGGGGGAAGCGGGGGTAGTTTGTTCTCTTCATGGGTGGGGAGGGGAAGGAAGGGGTGAAAGCCAGGCACACCCTGCCCCTTCTGCCTGGGGTAGGAGTAGTAAGGGGGACTGGGCAGGGACCACCCCGTTCTGGGGTGTCCCATGTGTAACATGTGTATGTTATGTCTTCTGGGGTAGTAGGAGTAGGGGGTAAACCCTATTCAAGGACTTTCACTTCTGGGTGTACATGCTTAGATTAATGTGCAGTATTCGAGAATGCATAATATATCGTAGGCTTGTGCATAAACCTTTAACTGTGTTGATAGCTTAGTGTGCAAAATGTCGGTATCCTAGGTTCGAGTCCTTGAAGTACCTCATGTATTCATTACTTTCATTGATTTCACTAGTTAGGTTTATTTGTAAATTAGATGGTGGGTTGCTATAAACAAATATGAATAAATATGAATTTGATAGAACCCCAATCACATCCTCTTTTCCTACCCGGCTAACACTTCTATCCCACTCCGCAAAAAATCACCCTCCCACCACCGCCTACTTCCACTCCACTTCTCCCCCATTATAACTCTCCCGCCAGAATGGACAGACCAGCGGTTCTCCGGTTCTCCGTGTTTGACTAGACGGGCTGAGGTGGCGTCTCTGTTTCATATGCTCGGAACTGTACCCTGCTTGCCTTTGGCTTTTAAATTAATCGAAGGATGTTTGTGATGGATTTTGTTGAAACGCTTTCTGGAAATCAAGATATAAACAGTCAAATCAACTGTCATAATACTTATTATCATTATTGTCATCGTACTTTCATCATACTTGTTAACAATGGCATGGAAAAGGTTAAAAAGATAAATGTTGTCAGATATGAACGTTTATTTCGAAAGCCATGCTGTGCATACTTAATAATTATATTTTCTTCAAGATGATGAACGAGTTTATCTTTGATTGTTGTTTCAAGTAAAATGCCTGTAATTGAATTTTATGCTCATAGGATGACCGGGGAGAAATTTGTTTTCTTTTTTTAAGTATGGGAGATACATTTGCTAGTTTCCATTCGTTAGGTACAGTGCCGCACTGTATTGTTTTGTTATAAAGTTGAGTTAATGGATTTGAAACCTGATCTCTTAGTTCTTCTAATACTCTTGGGGAAATTTGATCACGTCCAGGCGACTTACTAAGTTTGTTTTTGTTGATAATGTCTAGCACGTCTCTATTAGTTATTGTGAATACATTTAGAGAATCAGAAATAAGGAACCTAATTTAGATTTTCTGATATAAAACTGTTGCAAAATATAGATTGAGTGCGTTACTCACTTGAACTCCGTCATGAACATCGAGAGGTTAGTATTACTTTGCTTTTGATAAATCCATATAATTCGTTGGGGTTTGACTTCCTCAAAGGGGGTCACCTGTTTTTTTTTTCTCTCATTTTCTCTCTTTCTCTGGTTTGTATCCATTCGGCCCCATTCAGCCTACTGTTTTAAGACGTTTATCCCCATCTAGGTGTTGATTTATTCCTGCCGAGCGATAGCGAGCCAGCATTGTATGGAGAAATCCGGCTTTGCCGGAGAAATTTTTCTATCGAAAAATGTACAAATTTAGCCAATTAAACCTGCTGACAAAAACATTATAAAACAATATTCTGGCTCGCTACAGCTCGCCAGGAAAATAATCAACACCTTGATGAGGATAAACGTCTTAAAACAGTAGGTTGAATGGGGCCGAATAAATACAACCCAGAGAGAGAGGGAGAGAGAGAAGAAAAAAACAATGTGGGCCCCTTAAGTTTGCAATACGTGATTTCAGAATGTTCTTACTCAATGTAATCAGTTTTTTGGCTCTTCGGTGTGATGCAATGGAGTCTAGTCTGTCTGATTCGCTGTTTGTGCTGCTATAATAATTGGCATGGGCAGATTACTTAGCATTTAAACATGATTTTACTTCTTGCTTCTACCATTTTGGTTTAGACAGAGAACCAGTTGAAGGAATGAGGCCCGAAAGTTTGCTGGGGTTGAAAGGAACATGTTGATATCTGACTGGTTAGAGTGGAAGCATTTGTGAGAGGCTTGGTCCTGCAGTGGACTAATTTAGGCTGATGTTGATGAGCGGGGAGGACTATAAACTAAATAATTTTTGTAGTAGGCATACACACAACAGTATGTTAAATTGATTCCCATAACCTCCAACTATCACAAATCTACATAGCCTACTTGAGTTGAAATTCTGCTAATAATTAATGTCTACAGCTAGAGCTCACAAGTGGTCACTGATAATTCACAGCTGTGCGGCGGCAAGTTAAATGTTGGTCTTCCGAGTCATTACCAGTATTAGAGATTATACCATATATTTAACGTAAATCATACACACACACACAAACACCACCACATTACAACACATAAGTATCCACACAACTGTTAGCCGTTCATCCATATATATAATCCCCTATAACACGCACAGCCTTTTCTTTTACACTAACATTTAGGGTTCTGCAACATTGAGATCAACTAAAAAAATATATAAATTATACAAACTAAAACAATAGAAAGCTGGTGAAGAAAAACGCTGATTATAACCATCCACTAATTCTAGAAAATAGAGAACACACAACGTCTTTTGCTGGAAATTTTAAGTTTTCAGGGCGACTACTCTATTTGGTATCGCACCTTTCGTCAAATTCCTCATATGATCTCTCATTTTCTCTCTAAAATTTACTAACATTATTTGTTTCTATATGAATGAAGGAGACTAAAGGCAAAGCTGTCTGTAATAATTGTCTCCCCCAAAGTTACAAGTGACATAGCTTAATCCAAGGTATGTTGGACACATGATGTCCCGACACACAAAGCTTCAAGCAGTTTAAGTCATAGGTTGAAGGAAACACAGATTAAGGGAGATAATTACAAGGCATACTGGTTGAGTACAGGAAAGCATATACCATTGTTATCATTTGTAATTACTTTGTGCTATATTATTTGTATTTGGCTTCAGCCTTAGACCCTTCGTCGTTAACCCCTTGAAGTCCGGGAGATGGGAATTGTAAGTGCACCCTGAACCTGCACTTTCACGATTGTTCGCCCTTTTCAACTCGTTCTAGCTCAATGAAATAAAAAAGATTAAGGAAGAAGAAAAAACATGTATAAGAACTTGCCTGTTATGGCCTGTTTGGAAACACCAAAGTCTCGTCCCTAGCTGGTCTCTGGCCTCGGCAGTGATGAGAGGAAGTGAGGTGTTTTTGCACGAGTCGAATTAGCTCGAGTCCAGTTACGTTCGGACAGCCTGCGTGAGCCATGACTTCGCTTTCGTTTGGATCTCCAGTGCTTGTTTTTACGGACAATGTTCTTGTGTAGTTTATATATTTTTGTACTTGTAAAAACCTATATCACTTACAAGTTACTTATACCTGTATAGTGTAATTGTGACATGGTGTTGCACTCGCGAGATGTATGAGTAAACTGACTTTCCTTTGTCACGCACGTCCCTTGTTCCCTGATACCGAGATTTGTGGGTTGCCATACATTGCCTATATCCTAAGGAATATCCCATACAAATATCAAGCCAATAGTTACCATAGGACAAGAGTAAATGAGGTCGAAAATCGTTGGGAGATAAGTTGGGTACAGTGTCTTTCATCACCTCCCCTGCATGACCACCCGCCCAGCAGGACTTGGGGGATAGCTGAGCATGGTCAAGTAATGTGTACATCCTAAGGTATGTCTCACACAAATTTCAAGCCTATAGCTACCATAGGACTAGAGTAAATGAGGTCGAAAGTCGTTTGGATATAAGTGGGTACAGTGTTTTTCATCACCTCCCCCGCATAACCACCCGCCCGGTACCACTAGGGTGAAAACTCAGCATGGCATTGTAATGCGTACATCCTAAGGAGTGTCTCACACAAATCTCAAGTCTCTAGCTCCCATACGACAGGAGTAGATAAGGTCCAAAGTCGCGGTGAAATAAGTGGGTAAAGTGGCGCCGCTAATCCCACCACCACCACCCGCGTGGCCTGGCTGGCCGGTTCACGCGTACCGTCCCTGTTCGCCAACACTCTACGGTACCTCCCCTCCAATTCTCAAGCCATTTCCTACCATACGAGCCGAATAATATATTTTTTGGTGGTGGACGCATGGTTTGCGTCGCTGGGGTCTAGCGTTACATACATTGTGGACGCAAACGCTGCGTCGCTGGGGCTCAGGGGGTTAATACGTTTGCACCATTAGCTAGGCGAATTGTAGACCTATAATGCGCCCCATTTCTTTGTCAATATTTAGACCTTTTGAGCCATTTATGTGTCGATTTGTTCCTGGCGAGCGATAGAAATCCTTTAATTAAGTAAGAACCGGCCTTAGGTCGGGACATTATTCTGCTGGAATTGTACATATTTATCTCAAAGGGGGGTCTTGTGGAGTATATTTAAGCTTGATAGAAGTCGAAGGAGGAAATACAAGAAAAATAAATATATATTTATATATATATATATATATAGATATATATATATATATATATTGTCACTCCCAAATGAGTTTGTAGCCTACAGTACATCATTAATTTTTGTGAGTGAGTTACAAGTACAAGGCCTATATTGCAGGGGCCTGGCGCGATGCTAAGTTGCTAGACGCCTTTCCTCTGCTGTCTCGAGTGTTGGCAGTTGCCAACTGTTACCCTTGTATCGTTACCATGAGAGTGATTGAATAAGTATTACTTTAGTTTGTTTAGCCCTTGTGTGATTAATGCAGTTTATCATAAGTTCACAATGATGACATATTCATTTGATTACTTTTGTTGTTAACCCCCTGAATCCCAGCTAGTTTATAATAAATGTACCACCCAGGACCAGCAGGTTTTGAATTTTTGTTTTCTTCCAGAAATAATTGGGAATCAGTTATGAATGAAGGAAAAACCACAAAAAAAACGATCCCCTAGGTCAAAAAGGGGTCCTACGGTGCGCCCCCGAAAGTCAATTTTACATGAGGGGAAAATTGAAGGCAAAAACACCCAAAAACAGGTTTTTGCGCACTCACGCGCACGCGGTTGGACTTTGAGAGTTTTCAACCATCGGCATGGTTTCGTGGGATACTTACACAGTTCCCATACAAATCTGAGCCCTCTAGGTGCGCTAGGACCGGAGTAATTAACCGTGACGACACGTTGTCGTCGCTGGGGTTTAGCGTTACATACATTGCCGACGACAACGTGTCGTCGCTGGGGTTCAGTGCGTTAATGAGAGCACAAGTGCCTAGTATAATTATGCAATCTAGTGACGCTTGAAGCTCTCACTTTTCAGGGCCGGGGGACCCTCGAGTGAATGTTCCCACGGTCCAACCATCACTCTAGGCCTGGCTCTAGTTCTGACAACATTATCTATTTGGTGTTGGTTAGGCTGGCTTCGTGTTTTCCCTTGAGTACCGCACATTTATTTTTGTTCTTTATTTGAGATTTTGTGCATGTTAGTAAATATAGTATACTTAAAATAAGAGTGTAGCATTTCATTCAACAGTTCCTTCCTAATTTGTATGACATCATCTAATGTGATCAAGAATAAACTTCCAAAATGCGTCATAATCTTCAAAGGGTTAATCTCTTCTACACCCTTAATATGAATCCCTTAATCTCTTCCGTGTTAGGACAATGATACCAATGCAGGGATACAACACTTTATTCCTAGCACCTGCCATCAACTACACCTGCAACCCCACCTGGAGCACAGCGTATACCAGATAGCCAAGTCAGTGGCCTTCTTAGGGGGCGATTAGTTTTGAGAGTTTAAGATGTTCGCCTTATTTGTTTTGCTATTCTAAAATGTTCACTCCATTTGCTTTGAGATACTAAGACGTTCGCCCGATTAGTTTGACGATTTTTTTACCTTTCTCCCTAGTAGTTTGATACTTTTTGGACCTTTCGCCCTATTTCTCTCTCAATATTAAGACCTTGCGTGCCACTGACGTGGCGATTTTAGCATCACAATTGCACATCATGCACATCTACCAACCCTACCCGGAGCACAATGAATATCAGAAAGCTAAGTAAGTTTCCTTCTTAGAAGGGGGTTGGTTTCTGGACCCGCTTCTCCCTCATGTTAGCCCATTAGTATTGAGATTTTAAGACATTTGTCCTATTTATTTTGAGATTTGAAGATGCTCGCCTTATTTGTTTTGTGATTTTAAAACTTCACCCCCTTTTATTTTATATATTAAGATGTTCGCCCCCTTTGTTTTGAAATTTTAAGACATACATTAAATATTTTGACGATTTCTAGACCATCCACTTCAAATTTGTTGTCAACATTAAGACCTTGTGTGCCATTTGAGGGTCGATTTTAACCTAACATCTGCAGTGTCTGCACATCAACTACACTTGTCAACCCCACCCGGAGCACAGCCTATACCACATTGCCAAGTGGGTGTCTGGGGGGTGGGGAGTGGGAGTTTGGACACCCTTTCTCCCTCATGTTCAGCCCCATTTGTTTTGAGTTTTTAAGATGTTCGCTCCATTGGTTTGGCGATTTTTAGACATTCTACCTAATTGTCTTGTTAATATTAAATTTTGCGTGCCACATACTGTAGGTGTCGATTATTCCTGCCACGCGATAGCGAGCCTGCAGAAAACCGGCCTTGGGCCGGGGCACTACTCGACGGAAAAATGCACACATTTACTTAAAAGGGGATCTTAGGGGGTCTGTTTTTTAAGCTTGATGATGGTCTAGGGAGGAAACTAAGAATACAAATAGTAGTACTGTGACGTTAACCACTCCGTTAGAACCGCATGGCTTGTCCTACAGTGACTCGCTAGGATCGCCAGGGCAGTGGATGGGGCTACAGTTTATGTATTAGAGTGTGCTTTATTTCATATGAAAGCTCGTGTCATGGGCAGTCCAGAAAGGCTCTTTGTTTTCACCCATGTCAAGGCTTTATATATTTAATTGTAAAGTATATGTTTTATCATTAACTAATAATGATGGGATCTGGGAGAGAGAGAGAGAGTAGAAGAGAGTGAGAGGGGGGCGCCCAGTGTTTTTGTCCCGCTCGATGACGTCACGGCTGGCTGCCTCGCGGGGGTTGGTGGAGAGAGGTCCTTACCATGCTGCAAGCTCTCTTGCTAGTGGCTAGAGGACTTGTAACCGCTTGTTTCCCACGCGCCTCGAGCTAGTGCGAGTATATATACAGTTCCTCGCCACTCTCTCCCTCAGATCTGGTTTCTAGAATGCACCCATCTTTTTCCCTAGCTACCTGTCCCCTGGTCTGCACCTGAGAATCTTTTCCTCTGCCTATCTCTCTCATTTTCCATATCTTTCACCACCTTTTATTAATATTATACCCCCTCTGGTTAACTCTGCAAAATCAGCTTCATGCTGGCCAGTTGTATTGTGCGTTAAGGTCTGATATAACCTATGTATGTTAGTTGTTAAGATAAGTTGATCACGTAGCATTGGTTGGCATTCATATTGTTTAGTACTGCTTCCTTTAATTATTAGTGTTCTGCTGGATTAGATAATGCTAGACTAGGAGTCTGATATTATAAGGTATTGTTTCCTATGAGTGCTGGCTTTAGTTAAAAGCTGCACGACATACCTGAGAACTGGAGTTGATTGAGTCAATTCTAGTCTGTGTGCCATTGAGAGTAGAGCATGCACGAATGAGGGCTTTTTGCCTATACCATTCTGCACTGTTCTAAGCTCGTTGTTTGTCTTTGAGGTACGCCAGGAGAACGCTTAATACTTCGGTATTAAGGTTTCTCAAGAGAGCTACCCTTCCCTATAACGTAATATTTGACGCACAGACTTGTGATTTACACTAGGCTATGCGGCATGCCATGCGCACCAGTATCTCGTATCATTGACTCTAGCTAGACTTCATCAATCATAGTAGACATTAAGTATATTAATCCAATTACTCTTTTTATGCATACCCATTTATGATTACACAAGCATTTCGCAGCCTAGTTTGATGTATGGAGACACAAACGATTTAGGCTCTTTTTGTTGATAGGAATACTGCATTGTCGTGGCGATTATTATTATTGTTGTAGTGTTTAGGATATTCTTGGCTCCGACGGCATTATATATTCTGCCTTTTTGTGTGCATAGCCTGCAGGAGCATTGTTCCGCTGCCTGCCTTTTGGGGTTCCATTTCCGATACGAGCATCTTTATAGCATCTAACATTTAAAGAAGATTCCTTGTTAGTGTTGAAGGACTTTAGTGCACTTTCTTTCATACAGGAGTGCCTGACATTTATTGATTAAAGTAACGTAAGCTGTAACTTCTCTTACCACCTTACTTTGCATATTCTATCCATTCTATCCATTTCTCCTTTCTCAGAAATCTCCATCTTAGGAGATTTCAACGTTCACCACCGCCAATGGCTCTCCTCTCACACTACTGATCCACCTGGTGAACAAGCCTACATCTTCTCTATCATAAATGACATAGAGCAGTTAGTTCAGCAACCCACCCGTATCCCGGATCGCATCGGAGATCGGCCCAACATTCTTGACTTGTTTCTAACTTCTAACCCTTCTTCTTATACTGTCGATCTTTTCTCTCCTCTGGGCTCCTCCGACCATAAACTTATCTCTGTCACCTGTCCTATCTCTCCAGTACGGCCACCCGATCCTCCTAGCCGGCGGTGCTTGTGACACCTTGGCGCTGCTGACTGGGAGGCTCTCCGGCAGTACTTCTTTGATTTCCCATGGAATGATTTCTGCTTCCGTGGCCGGGGACCCTCGGAGAGTGCTGAACGCATTACCGAGGTAATCCTATCGGGCATGGAAGCATACATTCCATTCTCTTTCTCTCAGACTAATGCTAAAAAATCTTGGTTTACTCACGCCTGTTCTACTGCTGTCCGCAATAAGGAGGAAGCATTCAAACAGTACCGATGCCTTAAAACTCAAGGCTCTCATTCTTCTTATGTTTCTGCCCGGAATCAAGCCAAATCTGTTCTTCGACTTGCCAAACACTCTTTCATCAATAATAAATGCACTGAATTATCCAACTCTAGCTCTTCCCAAGCTTTCTGGCATCTAGCCAAAAACCTCTCCAACAATTTCTCTTCCTCGTCTTTCCCTCCCCTTTCCCACTCTGATGGCACTACCATCACTTCTTCCTCTGACAAAGCTAAACTCTTCGCGCAAACTTTTGCTAGAAACTCCACCTTGGATGATTCCGGTGCTATTCCTCCCTCTCCGCCCTCCTCTCTCTTACTTATGCCTAATATCCTAATCGCTTCTAAAGATGTACTTTCTACCCTCTCTGGGCTTAACACTAATAAGGCGTATGGTCCGGACGGTGTTCCTCCTGTTGTTCTCAAAAACTGTGCTTCCGTGCTGACTGCCTGCCTAGGCAAACTCTTTCGTCTCTGTCTATCCTCTAACGTCTTCCCTTCATGCTGGAAGTTTGCTCACATTCAACCTGTCCCAAAGAAGGGAGACCGCTCTCAACCCTCCAACTATCGTCCAATTGCTCTCATCTCTTGTCTTTCTAAAGTTTTTGAAACTATTCTTGCTTCCAAATTTCTTAAGCATTTCTCTTCTCATAATCTGCTCTCAGATCGCCAGTATGGCTTCCTTAAGGGTCGCTCTACTGGTGATCTTCTTTCATATCTTACTAACTCTTGGTCATCCTCCTTTCGGGACTTCGGTGAGACTTTTTCTATTGCACTAGACATATCGAAAGCCTTCGATAGAGTCTGGCATAAATCTTTAATTTCTAAACTACCCTCCTTCGGTTTCTATCCCTCCATCTGTGCCTTTGTCTCTAATTTCCTTTCCGGCCGTTCCATAGCCGCGGTTGTGGACGGCCATTGTTCACTTCCTCACCCTATAAACTCCGGTGTTCCTCAGGGCTCTGTCCTATCTCCTATTCTCTTTCTAATTTTTATAAATGATCTCCTTAACTGTACCTTAATTCCCATCCATTCATACGCAGACGACTCAACCTTACACTACTCCATTAGTTTTTCAGAACGCCCCAGCCAGCAATTCCTCAACGATAAACGTAATGAAGCCATAGAACTCTTAAATTCTGATCTAAATACTATTTCCAATTGGGGCAGAGAAAACCTTGTTAACTTTAATGCCTCCAAAACCAAATTTCTCCATCTATCTACCCGTCAGGATCTCCCAGCGGACTATCCCTTATTCTTCAACAATACAAAAATCAACCCTTCATCTTCTCTCAATATTCTTGGTGTCTCTTTTTCTTCTGCTCTCATTTGGAAGGACCATATTACCAGTCTTGCTAAGGCAGCCTCCCAGAAGCTGGGTGTGCTCAACCGCCTTAGGGGGTTCTTTTCCCCAGCACAGCTTCTTGCTCTGTACAGGGGCATAGTGCGCCCTTGTATTGAGTATTGTTCACATGTGTGGGGAGGTTCCTCTCACACCGCTCACCTAGACAAAGTTGAAAGGAAGGCCTTTCGTATCATTAACTCCCGTCCACTCACCAACTCTCTGCAATCTCTCTCTCTCCGCCGCAATGTTGCATCTCTCTCGCTATTCTATTGCTACTATAATAATCAGTGTTCCTCAGAGCTATCCCAGTGCATACCACCTCCTTTACGTAGGGCACGTGGTACCCGTCTTGCAACTCAATCCCACCCCTACTCTGTGCAACTCTCCAACCCAAGAGTGAAACGTTACTCTCAAACTTTCTTCTACTCAACAGCTGAGCTCTGGAACTCTCTCCCAGAATCAGTCTTTCCCTCTTCCTATGACTTAAATTGCTTCAAATTCCGTGTGTCCAGGCATTTTGGCTCGAACGTCCCTTGATTTTGGCCCTGTCACTCTTTCAACTATGGGGGAGGCACTCGCTATAGGCAGTAATGCCTTTTGCCTCCTTCAATCACATAGAAAAAAAAAAAAAAAAAAAAAATAATCAAGCACCTTCGGTTATAGGTAGTAATAGGCTGTTTTCACATAACATTAAGCCTAGAGTAGACGCACATTTATTGAGAGTTTGATAGCCTATTATTGCATATAGAACTCTGTAGAGTATTTGTGTTCTTTGTTCACCGGGAATATACATCAGAGGTTGGAGCTAGCGCTTTCCGTTGTAGCATTTATGCCATTACTAGTCCAATGAATAAGAGCCCTGATATATTTAAACCCCAGTCGTAACAAATGGCGACCTTACCTAGGATTTGGTGAACCTACATTTATTAGCAGGGAACATTTGTTGTTTTGGAGAATATTTTTTTCGTGGGAAAAAAGCGGTTACAAGTCCTCTAGCCACTAGCAAGAGAGCTTGCAGCATGGTAAGGACCTCTCTCCACCAACCCCCGCGAGGCAGCCAGCCGTGACGTCATCGAGCGGGACAAAAACACTGGGCGCCCCCCTCTCACTCTGTTCTACTCTCTCTCTCTCTCTCTCCCAGATCCCATCATTATTAGTTAATGATAAAACATATACTTTACAATTAAATATATAAAGCCTTGACATGGGTGAAAACAAAGAGCCTTTCTGGACTGCCCATGACAGGAGCTTTCATATGAAATAAAGCACACTCTAATACATAAACTGTAGCCCCATCCACTGCCCTGGTGATCCTAGCGAGTCACTGTAGGACAAGCCATGCGGTTCTAACGGAGTGGTTAACGTCACACCCCCCCAAGATTTTTCTCAGAGGCCCCAAGGCTCACAAAAATCTGATGGTTAGAACCCATGCTATATCGCCACTTCCCATTACCCAGCGGCAGTAAAATATCTGGCACAGTTCTTCAACAAAACATTTTTCAAAATTATAACCCTCCCCAACACCATAGGTTAAATTATATGTAGTTATGCTCCTCAAGAGCGAGCTTCTCTAGCCCAGCATTCTGAGAGGAGTGCAACTCAGAATTACTGGTATAACATACTAAAAAAATTCAACTATCAAAGAAAGTTTTTTATTTGATTTTTATGTTTATAATTTGTTTATTTCGGCTGCACTATAGGGGCAAGCCTAGTTTTTTTCTTCTATACCAAACGCTCAACTCCTGCTTTACGACCCAATACGCTGGGCTACAACCGCGAGCCAACAAGCACCAAGTGCAAAATACTATTCAAACTAAAGCAGGAGGCTACCCGTGTGTCAATCTACCCAGGATCATATACCCTTGAACGACCATCTGCAACCACGTTGTCACAACCGGCAATATGGCGTATGTCCAGGTTATATACCAATAACCTTAGTGACCACCTGGTCAGCCTCATATTCCGATTGTGAAACTGGTCCAAGAACTTGAGAGGGTGATGATCTGGGTAAACTACAACGACCGGACCATAGGCTGGAACATAGACCTCGAAATGCCCCAGCGCAAGCACAACCGCCAGCAGCTCCTCCTCGACAACAGAGCAGCTCCCCTGGGCCGAATTGTACTTCTCCGAGCAGAAACTAACAGGATGCTCCAGCCCATCATCGTCCTTTTCCACAAGGACGGCACCAGCCCCCACACCACTAGCCTCCATTACTAGTTGGAAAGGTAGGCTAAAGTCAGGGGCCCTGAGGATCGGGTGAGTGCACAACAGGTGTTTTACTTCCCTAAACACCTTCTCACACTCAGGCGCCCATTTGAACTTCTTATCCTTCCAGTTATCCTCCACCTGAGCTTGACTGTCCCGTTCTCCTTCTCCACCTTGACTGCTAAACGTCATCACAGGCACAGTGAGAGGCTCAGGGGGGTGCCTCCCATACTCCTTCACGGGATTATCATGACATAACTGATTGCGCTTCTGTCTGTCTGGAGTGGCTACCAAGTAAACCAGGTCCGATAGCTCCTCCACCACCCTATAAGGACCAGCGTACTTCGCGGATAAGGGGTGACCTACAAGGGGCAGTAGAATCAACACCTCCTGACCCCCGTGAAACTCCCTGAGCTCAACCTTGAGGTCGTACCTGTCCTTCCTGAGGGCCTGAGAGCTAGTCAAATTACGGCCAGCCAACTCCAGACTGCGCAACTTCCGTTCTCGACTGTTGAGGACACACTTGAGCATAGAACAAGGTTTTTCTGCACCCTCCCATACTTCTTCAACCATATGGAGAGGCCCTCTGACACGGTGTCCAAAGACGAGCTCATTAGGGCTGAATCCCAAACTCTCCCCAGGTACCTCCCGTACAGCAAACAAAACACATGGCAGGCCAAGATCCCAATCCTTCCCACTCTCAAAGCAACAACAACGAAGCACAGATTTCAAGGCTGAGTGCCATCGCTCTAACACACCCTGGCTCTCCGGATGATACGCAGATGACACAACCCCAACAATCCCATGTTGCGGCATTGCTTGAACAAAGAGGCTAGAAGCGAAGTTGGGTCCCTGGACTGACTGAATCCCCTGCGGGCAACCATACCGGGAAAAATACACTAGCAAGCTTCGGACCACCGTCTTCGCCGACCAATTTCTCATAGGGTACGCGTCAGGGTACCTTGTTGCCACATCTCCCGACTGTGCATCACTGTCCTCCTTCAACTCTTTCGTCTTTTTAAGCCCATCATCTGCCTTTTCCACAACAGTTACTGGGTCTTCTTCAGACTCGATATTTGGTCCTAATACTGAGTCCCCGAGAAGGGCCGTTGATACTAAACTCTCAACCGCATCAACTTCCAACCCCTTCTCGGTACCCTTCCTCCGCTGATCTAAAGATTGTTGACCAGAATGTGCCTCCCTGGATGCAGGATCTCCGGTGACAACACACGCCATAGGCTGCACCGGACACTTCTCAACCCACTCCTGCTCCTCCCTACTCACGTCGGCCAGCTTCTCGGCAACGACCAAGGGTGGAGCCTCAGAAGTAGGTCCCGCAAAGTCGTTGCCGAGAAGGAGGTCGACGCCCCCAACAGGTATCTTCTCCACAATTCCTACATCCAGGTCCCGAGTCACACCATCAACTTCCACCTTCATTCTTACAAGCGGGTATGACCTTGTCGCATTACCTCCCTGAACCACAACCACTCGCGCCGTATTGACAGGTTTACCAGTGAAATTTCTCAACAGTGTTTGCGATGCCCCAGTGTCACGCAAAATTCTCACCTCATGTCGTCTACCCCCCCCCTCCACACAACCGAGTCCCCTGTGATCACTAAAGGCATCACGGACAGGGAATAAGCCTTCCGGATCCTTCTGCACTGGCAGTGTATTTACCTCGGAAGAAATGCCTCTAACAAACTCCGATGTCCTCTTGAACACTCCAATGCCGTGAGCAAAGGACACGGCTCCCTGAGGAGGTCGACTAGGGCACTCATTTGCCTTATGACCCTCCTGGTGGCAACTAAAACACATAAATTTCGGTTTCGGCTTATACTCTGATGTAAAAGGCCCCTGACTTTTCAAATACGGTGTGGTGTAAGGTTTGGATTCAGTTTTAGTTTCATGGCTCTTCTGTTTAAATGTGTCATTGTTACGGGGAGGGGGAGGATAACGGTCCTTAGCACTTACATCGTACTTCTGTGAGGACCCGCAACCCCGAATCAACGACAGCCGTCGATCAGCCATTTCTGCTGCTTCGACTAGAGTTCTTGGGTTTTTCTCCTTTAAGTTCAAAGTTAGATCACCGCCCGTGCTCTTAAAGAACTGCTCCAACATCATTAACTGCTTAATTTCATCAAATGTTGTGACCTTCTCAGATCGGAGCCAGTTCCCCATAGCATCGGACAAGTCCCGGGCGTGTTCCAAAAAGGTGCTATCTCTTCCCTTAGTTACACCCCGGAACTTCAAACGGTACGTTTCTGGTTGCAGTTCGTAAGCCCTCAGGACAGCCTCCTTGAGATCCTCATACACAATACATGACTCCAAAGGTAACGCATCGTAGGCTTTAAGACCCTTGCCTATTAATCTAGAGGATACAAGTGCTGCCCATTTATTCTCTGGCCACTGGTATTCCTGGCACTTCTTCTCAAAGCGTGCGAAAAATTCTGTTACACCACTCTCATCAAACACCGGAACCAGTTTCAATAAGTGCGAGAGAGACTGCTCATGAACACGGTTACCAGCCCCAAGACGCTGTCCCGTTGCCTCTACTCGCGACTTCTCTACGTCCATGTCGGCACAGTACCTAGTCGACTCTAAGTCAGCTTGGATTTTTGCTAGCTAGTGCGAGTATATATACAGTTCCTCGCCACTCTCTCCCTCAGATCTGGTTTCTAGAACGCACCCATCTTTTTCCCTTGCTACCTGTCCCCTGGTCTGCACCTGAGAATCTTTTCCTCTGCCTATCTCTCTCATTTTCCATATCTTTCACCACCTTTTATTAATATTATACCCCCTCTGGTTAACTCTGCAAAATCAGCTTCATGCTGCCCAGTTGTATTGTGCGTTAAGGTCTGATATAACCTATGTATGTTAGTTGTTAAGATAAGTTGATCACGAAGCATTGGTTGGCATTCATATTGTTTAGTACTGCTTCCTTTAATTATTAGTGTTCTGCTGGATTAGATAATGCTAGACTAGGAGTCTGATATTATAAGGTATTGTTTCCTATGAGTGCTGGCTTTAGTTAAAAGCTGCACGACATACCTGAGAACTGGAGTTGATTGAGTAAATTCTAGTCTGTGTGCCATTGAGAGTAGAGCATGCACGAATGAGGGTTTTTTGCCTATACCATTCTGCACTGTTCTAAGCTCGTTGTTTGTCTTTGAGGTACGCCAGGAGAACGCTTAATACTTCGGTATTAAGGTTTCTCAAGAGAGCTACCCTTCCCTATAACGTAATATTTGACGCACAGACTTGTGATTTACACTAGGCTATGCGGCATGCCATGCGCACCAGTATCTCGTATCATTGACTCTAGCTAGACTTCATCAATCATAGTAGACATTAAGTATATTAATCCAATTACTCTTTTTATGCATACCCATTTATGATTACACA
This sequence comes from Paralithodes platypus, assembly GCA_032716605.1. Classification (NCBI taxonomy): domain Eukaryota; kingdom Metazoa; phylum Arthropoda; class Malacostraca; order Decapoda; family Lithodidae; genus Paralithodes; species Paralithodes platypus. The sequence goes on along the minus strand of CM064547.1, from coordinate 9,043,894 downwards.
AGCATTTCGCAGCCTAGTTTGATGTATGGAGACACAAACGACTTAGGCTCTTTTTGTTGATAGGAATACTGCATTGTCGTGGCGATTATTATTATTGTTGTAGTGTTTAGGATATTCTTGGCTCCGACGACATTATATATTCTGCCTTTTTGTGTGCATAGCGTACACGAGCATTGTTCCGCTGCCTGCCTTTTTGGGTTCCATTTCCGATACGAGCATCTTTATAGCATCTAACATTTAAAGAAGATTCCTTGTTAGTGTTGAAGGACTTTAGTGCACTTTCTTTCATGCAGGAGTGCCTGACATTTATTGATTAAAGTAACGTAAGCTGTAACTTCTCTTACCACCTTACTTTGCATACCATAACCAAGCACCTTCGGTTATAGGTAGTAATAGGCTGTTTTCACATAACATTAAGCCTAGAGTAGACGCACATTTATTGAGAGTTTGATAGCCTATTATTGCATATAGAACTCTGTAGAGTATTTGTGTTCTTTGTTCACTGGGAATATACATCAGAGGTTGGAGCTAGTGCTTTCCGTTGTAGCATTTATGCCATTACTAGTCCAATGAATAAGAGCCCTGATATATTTAAACCCCAGTCGTAACAGTACAAAAAAATAGTACATAACTAAAAGCCTCCCCTTAATTTTGTTTTTGTTTCATGAGCCATAATGCGTGATAGTGGTGGTGGATGGGAGGAGAATCGTCGACTGACTGGGGACAGAGGTGCATGGGGGCGTTTACTCGTGGAAACCCCTTCGGGGATTACTGCGTCCGGCAATAGATAGATAGATAGATTTGTTTATTTCTGGACCCTTTTCTCCCTCACGCTTAGCCCCATTAGTTTTCAGAATTTAAGACGTTCGTCCCATAAGTTTGACGAATACAATAATTTTTACCCTTTTTTTTTTTTTTTTTTTGTCAATATTAAGACATTTCAATTTATGTTTGGCAAGCGATAGCGAGCCAGTAATTTAGGGAGATTACATATTCATCTCGCAGGGGGATCGTGGGGATGTTTATTTTAGCTTGATGGAGGTCTAGAGAGGGAAAAAATAACTACATAAGTAAAAAGACCAATAAATAAACCCTTCACCACATTAAATTGATTGTCTTCGGGAGTTGTCTTGTTTAGGATGTTTTATCTAGATTATTTGTTTTATGCCTTTAACTCCATTGTTTTTGTTTAAGGGAGCCCACCTCGCTTGTTTTCTCTTTCTCTCCCTCTCTCTTTGGCTTGTATCCATTCGGCCCCATTCAGCCTACTGTTTTAAGACGTTTACCCCCATTCAGGTGTCAATATTTTCCTGGCGAGCAGTAGCGAGCCAGCATATGTATATTTTTATTCTGACAGCAAGCTAAATTTGTACATTTTTCGATTGAAAAATTGCTCCGGCAAAGCCGGATTTCTTCATGCAATGCTGGCTCGCTATCGCTCGCCAGGAAGAAATCGACACCTGGATCATGATAAACGTCTTAAAACAATTCGCTAAATGGGGCCAAATGGATACAAGTCAGGGAAAGAGAGAAAAGAAGAGAATGAGAAAAAAAGCCTGTGACCCCCCTTCATCTTTAACTAGATTGTTTTTGTTTATCTTTTGTTTAGATTGTTTTTGTTTTAACTTTTGTTTAGATTGATTTTGTTTAACCTTTAACTAGATTAATTTTGACTAACATTTTACTAGACTGTTTGTGTTTAACCTTTAACACCTTAAGAGCGGCCTATGCGGTTTATTTATATGTACCGCCCAGCGGGGTGTTTTTAGCCAAAATAGGGCTGTTTACGTGATCATTTTCATGCCTAAATAAGACCCAGAACGTAAAACAAGTATCTATTCCTGAAAGGGCATAAACAGAGCTTTCGAATGACACCATAACGATCCTTTTATGATGGCTAGTTTTCTTGCAATAACCGTGCAACGCGAGTGCAAAAAGCATGTAATTAGGCACTTTCCCCATACAATTCCGTATATAGCGAGTGAGAGAGGGAGGAGGGAGGTGGGATTCGTGTCAGTAGGTTCGCCACGGTGGTCTGGAGCAGTCATACGCTCGCTACTCTCCTGCCACCACTTGTCTCTCTCTCAGCAACATTACGTGCTGAAATTGCCACTCGACCTATGTCGAGCACCGCCACATAGTCCAGCTTTATTTAACTCGACTTATGTTGCTCGCCGACAGTTAGGGGTTAACCCGGTAAAGGCGCCGAGACTCTTAAGAGGTATTACTGGGCGAAGGCGTCAGGACTCTTAACTCATAAACTGTGAAGCCATGGTAGTTCAAACCCTCTCGCCAAGCGAAGATATTTGGTTCTATTTTGACGAAAATCGTCATATGTAACATATTTATACTTATTACTTATCCATATGTGCCTATTTTGCTTTTAAAATGAACATATGAATACTTAAGAGCAATAACAGAAGTGGGAATAGCATTTGGGGTGTGAAAAAGATGTATTATTGCCGCAAGGTAGTATCATGAGGTGAGAGCAGGGGGGGCGTAAATGTTCCCTCTACAAGCTCTCGATCGATACTGATGAGTCTGAGTAGAAGTCTCTGTGTTGCTAGGATCTCTAGCTGCCTCACTTATGTTAAAGAGACTGGGAGGTGGAATTTCACGCCGAAAATTACCCGATAAAAGGGGGAATAAAAGGAAAAATAGATGATAACTGAGGAGGGGAAGGGTGGAGGTTGGGACACATGTAGGAGTGGTAGCAAGCAATAGAGATCCTAGCAACAAAGAGACTTTTACTTAGAGCCGTCAAAGCCGCTTTAGAGCTTGGGAGGGAAGGATATACACCGCGCCAGCTCTCCCCTCCTGATACGATCGGGCGGCAATAATACGTCTTTTTTACCACCCAAATACTATTCCCACTTGTTTTATTGCTCTTATATATTAATATTCCCACTTGTTTTATTGCTCTTACATATTAATATTTTCATATTAAAAGTAAAATAGGCGCATATGACTTAGTAATAACGATATGTATGGTAAAATGACGATTTTCGATGGGAATGAACCAAATTACCTTCGCCTGGCGGGACATTTTAAATACCATAGCTACGCACTTCCCGGGTTGACTAGAATACCTCTTACTAGATTGTTTTTGTTTAACCTTTTATTGGATTGTTTTTATTTAACTTTTAACTAGATTATTTTTGGATGACAAGTTGTGTTGCTTAGGAGTCTTGAACTAGTTTGCTTTTGGGTGTGATTGCTTGGTGCGTTATCTTGTATTGTTGAGGAGTTTAATTGGAGTGCTTTTAGGTGTAAGTTTGTGTTACTAAGAAGTCTTAAACTAGATTGATTTGGGTGTAAGGTTTTGCTGTTTAGGAGTCATTAACTGGATTGTATTTGGGTGAAAAATTGTGTTGTTTAGGAGTCTTTAACTGGATTGCATTTGGGTGAAAGTTTGTGTTGTTTACGAGTCTATAACTAGATGTATTTTAGATGTTAATTTGTGTAGCTTAGGATGTTTTAAATGTTTTGGTGATTGGATTCGTCTGGACGTCTGGCAGCCTGTGAGGTAATTATAACATACAAATATTTCATGGATAATTACAGTGTCCCTGACATTTGGGACTACACTGCTTACTCTTATTAGCTTCTTTAAGTGAGTTCACATAGTACATCGGTGCTTTTTAAAATCCCTAGTCAGCTTGCCGATGTAGTTGTAACAGGTAAGGGCAACCTCTTGGTTTGCATATGTTGGATCCATCATCTCTTTTCCCTGAAATTAATCCTGAGGGTAGTCTCGTAATCCTTGAACTAGCGACGATGGAGGACAAATATCTTCCAGATCACCCAAGGCATATGTGAGAGGGTGATCATTAAAGGTAGCTTCCAGCTCCAACAACACTGGTTATTCTTTCCAATGACAGCATAGCCCGACCATTAACTTTCTAAAGACCAGCCTTGACTCTTCCTATCGCCTGCTCCCAGATAGCTCTGAACCAGGGCGGTGCTCTTGCTAGTATGAAACGTCTTTCATACCAAATCTCTGTCAGATTTGCTTGTAACCGCAGATCGTCTGTAATATCCTCTAAGTATCTGGCAGCCCTCACAAAGGTAGTCGCATTGGCACTCAACATTATACACGGATAACCCTGCTTGCTACAAAACCAACGGGATGCATTCATGAAACTTTGGCAAGTAAATTTGTTAACTATTTATAAGTATATTAACCTAGTGGTCGCACATGTAAACAAAAACATATATGCTTTATAATTTTGTGAGTCCCCAACAGAAATGGCTCTTGTGTAATGCAAAGGGTTCTCTGGGGATAGTCCTGATGTCAGGTAGAGGAGGTACACTTGCCTGGGCATAATGATTGCCCTGGACCTCTCAGCAGGCCCTTTTAACGACTTGACATATTCTTGGGATCCACCAATGTTCACGTATGTAGGTGATCACGGGATTCGCTCCGGAATGGCAACGATGCACTGGCACCTTTCAATCAGTAAGCGGGTCATGAGATAAGTAGAAGGCAGTAAAACTGAATATCTACTTAATATTGTTACAGCCACTTGATGCAATCTACCCTCACAATGTATCAAATCACCTTTCAGATGGGAACGAGTTGATGAGTCAGACTAATACGAGTTTCTTTGTCCTCTACCAACAACTTATATTCTGTAGGAAATCCTTCCTGTTGGCTTTGTTTTATTAATAACTTTTCTGCAGTTTTTATTTCGATTGTGGCGCCCCCTGCTGAAGTGAGGCAAACGACAAAATAATTGCAGGATTTCTTTCCAGCTAACGCACGACCAAAAAGTCTGTGCCGAAGTGAGTCAAAGTCCTGAGACAAAAGTTACCACCTATCAGCGTGCGCCAAGATGATGCATCATCACATGCCAGCCAATCAGCATCCACCACCCCCCGCCACCCTCATCAGTTTTCCCGCCAGCTTGTATCGATCGCAAACCTACCACATTTTGTTCCTTTTTTGTGTTTTATTATTCTCTTCCATGGCTGATGGCGAGGCAAGTGACCAACCAGAGATACAGTCACCCTTTGGAGTACGACAGAGGCCAAGAAACGAACGAAAGTGGAAGAAAAATGCAGCAAAAAACAAAAAATAGTCCTTGCGTATACGTCTGCTTATACAGGGAGGGAAAATGCCGGAGCGAAAAGTGGGGCCTCCCTGTACCTGTGCTGCAAAATGTTTTGATCTTGTGGGTGAAGAGAACATTCAATCCCTTTTTACAGAGTTTTGGAAGACTGGCAGCTGGGATACACAGACGGCATATATCAAAAAACAGACTACATCCTAGGCTGTGAAACGGAGGCGAACTGAGGATATAAAGAAACAAAAAAGCTTCACTCGGCATTATTACGTCACCGTCAATGTCATCCCTATCACTGTATGTAAGCAGGCATTTGCAAACATTGATGGTCTCCCTAGAGCCCGGTTTGATCGTGCCTTGAACAACATGACTTCCACAAGTGTCCCCATATCTGATCGTAGAGGCAAGCCTGGCAGTCACGGTAACGTCGCGGACGAACGTACCTGTAAAGTAATAGAACATGTGAAAAGTTTCCTTACTATTACCACCCATTATTCTCGCAAAAACTCCCCAGATATGCGTTTTTTAGACACTGATATTGTTAGCAAGCGCCAAATGTATGTGTTATATAAAGAGTGGCTGGAAGAAAAGTACCCATGTGAGGTGCCCTGTACTTGGCACTATTATGACGATGTGCTGAAGGCCGAATTTTCCAATCTTATGCTGTACAAACCACGCCAAGATACGTGCAAAACTTGTGACATGTATGCCACTAAGTGTAAGGATTCGTCGCTGACAGAGGACGAGAAAAGGTTAATCGAGATGAGATACTCTTTCCACCTGGCCAAGGCTGAAGTTGGATACAAGCCCCCCAAGAAACTCATCACTGACACTCCCTACACTACCATGGTCCTCTGCATGGACCTTCAGCAAGCGATTCCAACCCCCAAGGTATCGACAGAAATCACCTTTTATAAAAGAAAATGTGGACATATAGTTTTAACATTCACGACTATAAGACAGAAAAGGGGCATAATGTTTGCTTGGGACGAAGTGGCAGCTAAGAGGGGGGCAGTCGAAATTTGCTGTTGCATCAAGAAGTTCATTGATAAATTTGTCCTTCCTGAAGTCAACGAGATATACATGCTCTCTGATAACTGTTCAGGGCAGAACAAAAACTTTACACTGCTGCTCTTCTACCTCACCTTCATTCATTCTAGCAGATTCGAGGCCATTCATCAAATATATTTAAGGGCTGGTCATACTTACATGGCTGCAGATAGAGATATTGCCATTATTGAAAAGAACATGAGGAAGCTGAATTACATGTTCACGCCTGATGAACACATCAAAATCATTAAGGCCACCCGGAAGACTGGAGGTGAGAGGTCTAACCCCTTTGAGATGATGAAAATGCAACAAAAAGACTTCAAAGATTACGACTGCCTTAAGAAGTTCTGTACTCGCCTCAACCCCACCACTATAAGGTTCATAGATGCAACCTACTTCCCTCTGTCCCACACCAACCCGACTGGCTTTGCTTGTGACTCGAGTTATGCCACCAATAAAAACGGTTTGGGGGAATCTGTGAGGATTGTGAAGGGTTCTGGTCCGAGGGCAGACAAAGCCTTCAACCTCTCACTCAGTGATGTTCCCCAGAAATACACCAAACCCATCCCTCTGGCCAAACCCAAGTTGTAGAACCTAAAAGTACTTGTGCCATCCTACATCCGGTGTAGGTACTGGGACAGTATCCTGGGTGTTACTCATGAGGCTCAGGCAGAGTCTGATGTTGATGACACAGATTCGGATGCCGAGGCTGTGACTGATGACCCTAACCCGATGGGTGATGTAGATAATGACGAGGAAGCCGAGGGTGAGAGAGGCTTCTTTGATTATCAATAAATATACAAGAAAAGATAAACTTATTTAGTTTTAAGGCAATATTATAATAAGCAAAAGATGATCAATATTGAAAGTGCCTTGAGCTATATAAATAAATGTGTGAAGCCAACACAAGTGATTAGTATTAATATTCAGTTACTATTTTTACATAAGAGTGTGTGAAGCCAACAAGTGTTTATTCAGTTATTATTGTTTACATACAATGTGGTAAAGTGTTTATCAATAAGTTCAAGTGCATATTAAACATAATGTGTTTAAGTGAAGGGTCAGGGTCACATCAGTCTCGGCACTCAGCCTCTCGGGACTCATCTCCCAGTATCTCCGCACTCATCTCCAGTATCTCCGCACTCATCTCCCAGCATCTCCGCACTTATCTCCCAGTATCCTTGCACTCATCTCCGAGTATCTCCGCACTCATCTCCCAGTATCTCCGCACTCATCTCCCAGTATCTCCGCACTCATCTCCCAGTATCTCCGCACACATCTCCCAGTATCTTCGCACTCATCTCCCAGTTTCTCCGCAATCATCTCCCAGTATCTCCGCACTCATCTCCCAGTCTCCCCGCACTCATCTTCCAGTCTCTCCGCACTCATCTCCCAGTATCTCCGCACTCATCTCCCAGTATCCCTGCACTCATCTCCCAGTATCTCTGCACTTAATATTTCCCTGTATCTCCGCACTCATCTCCCAGTATATCTGCACTCATCTCCCAGTGTCTCTGCACGCATCGCCCAGTATATCCGCACTCTTCGCCCAGCATATCCGCACTAATATCCCAGTATCTCCGCACTCATATATCTCAGTATCTCCACACTCATCTCCCAGTATTTCCGCACTCATCTCCCAGTATCTCCGCACTCATCTCTCAGTATCTCCGAACTCATCTCCCAGTATCCTCGCACTCATCTCCTAGTATCTCCGCACTCATCTCCCAGTATCTCTGCACTCATCTCCCAGTATCTCCGCACTCATCTCCCAGTATCTCCGCACTCATCTCCCAGTATCTCCTCACTCATCTCCAGAATCTCCGCACTCATCTCCCAGTGTCTCTGCACTCATCTCCCAGTTTCCCTACACTCATCTCCCAGTATCTCCGCACTCATCTCCCAGTATCTCCGCACTCATCTCTCAGTATCTCCGTACTCATCTCCCAGTAACCTCGCACTCATCTCCTAGTATCTCCGCACTCATCTCCCAGTATCTCCGCACTCATCTCCTAGTATCTCCGCACTCATCTCCCAGTATCTCCGCACTCATCTCCCAGTATCTCCTCACTCATCTCCAGTATCTCTGCACTCATCTCCCAGTGTCTGCGCATTCATCTCCCAGTTTCCCTGCACTCATCTCCCTGTATCTCCACACTCATCTCCCAGTATCTCCGCACTCATATCCCAGTATCTCCACACTCATCTCCCAGTATCTCCGTACTCATCTCCCAGTATCCTCGCACTCATCTCCCAGTATCTCCCCACTCATCTCCCAGTATCTCTGCACTCATCTCCCAGTATCTCCACACTCATCTCCCAGTATGTTCGCACTCATCTCCCAGTATCTCCGCACTCACCTCCCAATATCTCCGCACTCATCTCCCAGTATCTCCGCACTCATCTCCCAGTCTCCCCGCACTCGTCTCCCAGTATCTCCGCACTCATCTCCCAGTATCTCCACACTCATCTCCTAGTATTTTCGCACTTATCTCCCAGTATACCAGCACTCATCTCCCAGTATCTTAGCATTCATCTCCCTGTGGCCTCGCACTCATCTCCCAGTATCTCCGTACTCATATTCCAGTATCTCCGCGATTATCTCCAAGTATTTCCGCACTCATCTTCCAGTATCTCTGTACTGAACTCATCGCCCAGACTTCCTAACCAATAACAGTAAGTGAATTCATTTTCATTGTGGCACAATAAATTAAAATAATATAATATAGTTTATTAATATACAGTATGTACCACAAAATGTTACTCTTACAATTAAAGTAGAAACGCCCTCCGCCCATCACCGCGCTCCCTTTTACTTACTGGCTCAGCCAGCTGATTTTGACAGCTCACGGCTGCAACGTGCCAAGCCCCGCCCACCAGCCAATCAGCGGCCTCCATTATCAGAGCGCGAAGCTGGAATTCTTACTCCACCTCAGAAGTCACTCTCTTTCTCTGCCCGAAGAACTCCTTCTGATTATCCCTTGAGTAATACCTCGGTGCCAGCCCTGTACTCCCGTAAGCCGCCAAAAGAGGGTTATAATCAGCTTCCTGGGACTTATTTTGAAGAGAGGAGAGAGGAGGTGAAGCAAGAAAGAATCCAGAGCGATCGTGTCTCGGCGCGTGCCAGGCAGCCAATCACAGCGTGGGAGAGCGGGAGGCCTGAGTATAAAGGCTGCCGCGCGCGGACTCCAGGGGTCACTCACTCCTCAGAGCCCACCGGGTTAACACACTGCAACCTACTTGCTCTCTCTCGCCCGGGCACAAAGGAGAACCAGGGACCCACCTTTCCAGTTACCTTCTATCTATCTATTGCCTGACGCCGTGATCCCCGAAGGGGTGGCCACGAACGAACTGCCTCAATGCACCTCTATCCCTAGTCAGTTGACGCCCCTCCCCCCAACCAGCACCGCCTTCGTTTATGTACTTCCTCACTCCATCCATCCCACTCTCATTCGGTCTACCTCTCCCTCTCTGTCCCTCCACCTCGCTCTCGTACACCCTCTTAGTCATTCTCTCGCTTTCCATACGTTCCATATGGCCGAACCATCTCAAGTTGTTCCTTTTCACACTTTCCAGCACATCTACCTCCACACCACACCTCCTTCTTACTTCCTCATTAGTCTGTCTATCCCTCCATGTAACTCTGCACGCACTCCTTAAGTAATTAATTTCCACTGCTCTCACTCTTGGTCTTAGTCTCTCAACCAACGTCCATGCTTCGCTTCCGTAAGTCAGTGTCGGGATTACTACACTGTCATGCAAGGACTTCTTCACTTCCATACTGATAACCCTATTTCTCGTTACTGCTTTTAGCGTTCCTACAACCCTCTTCCCCTGTTGTACCCTCTCCCGCACTTCTTCATCCATAGTCCCATCATTACTCAACACACTGCCCAGATACCTTGCCCTCACCTAAAGTCACATCCCAGACAGACCACCCCTGACCTCACCTCACTTTCGCCCACTCGGAGGATGCACCATCAGTATCCTGCTGCCTGTCGTCACGTTGCTAGTCTGCACATATACAGTCAAGCACTCCAAGAGGGACGACAGAAAGTGGACGGAAGTGAGGACTTCCAGAAGAGCTACTGGCCAGCTATGAGGTGGTAAAGCACAGTTCCAGACACACACACACCTGATCCAGCAGACCAGAATATATTTGTTTAAGGACCGATATTGGGCCCACATATGATAAAGAAAGAAAGAGATAGTGGTTGACTAACCTGGTGGTTTCTATTAAAATTGATGTGTCCTTCTAGGACAAGACTAAAGAAAAATGAATTTAGACTCACCTGAATATATAAAGATGATGATGTGTTATTAATTAGTTATATTTGTTAGCAACGGCGCCATGCCGAAAGAGTTATTATATAGGATCTGATAGGAGAGATTAAAGATTAAAAGAGTAAAAGTAAAGAGGGGAGGGAAAGAATACTTTTGTTAATAAATGAGGCAACCAGTAAGTTAAAGAGGGAAACAGTTGTTTAGTTGCCTAATAGATTAGCTATAGCTAGGGAAGGACACTAGTCCACATGAATCATTCATTAAGTTGGGTAAAAAGGAAACTGTGAAGAAGGACACTAGTCCAATGTGAGTTGCGTTAATATTAAGTCTGAAAGAGCTATTCCGTGTATGCATGCGTTTGAGACACGGTTAATCTTTTGTTAGAACGATTATTGATTAAGGTGCAAGGTAACATAGTGTGTTTGTACTAGGGTTACTTGATGGTAAATTCGGAAGGTGTCATTGAGGTAAAGATTGTAAACTTATATTGTGAAGTAACTGGGTGACGGAACCCAATAGCGTCATTGAGATAAATAATGCAAACTTATATTGTGAAGTAACTGGGTGACGGAACCCAATAGTGTTATTAAGATAAAGATTGTAAACCTAGATTGTGAAGTAACTGGGTGGCGGAACCCATATTATATGTTAGAGAGACCCGGTAATCTCATTCGGTCATTGGTACGATTTTATGTCATTGTGGAGGTACTTGTGTAGTAACGACGGTTGTGTCAAAGGAATAAATAGATTCTATGTATTGAGGAGATAGGATTTATGTGTTTTTTTTTTTTTTTTTTTTTTTTTTCTATGTGATTGAGGGAGGCAAAAGGCATAACTGCCTATAGCGAGTGCCTCCCCCATAGTTGAAAGAGTGACAGGGCCAAAATCAAGGGACGTTCGAGCCAAAATGCCTGGACACACGGAGTTTGAAGCAATTTAAGTCATAGGAAGAGGGAAAGACTGATTCTGGGAGAGAGTTCCAGAGCTCAGCTGTTGAGTAGAAGAAAGTTTGAGAGTAACGTTTCACTCTTGGGTTGGAGAGTTGCACAGAGTAGGGGTGGGATTGAGTTGCAAGACGGGTACCACGTGCCCTACGTAAAGGAGGTGGTATGCACTGGGATAGCTCTGAGGAACACTGATTATTATAGTAGCGATAGAATAGCGAGAGAGATGCAACATTGCGGCGGAGAGAGAGAGATTGCAGAGAGTTGGTGAGTGGACGGGAGTTAATGATACGAAAGGCCTTCCTTTCAACTTTGTCTAGGAGAGCAGTGTGAGAGGAACCTCCCCACACATGTGAACAATACTCAATACAAGGGCGCACTATGCCCCTGTACAGAGCAAGAAGCTGTGCAGGGGAAAAGAACCCCCTAAGGCGGTTGAGCACACCCAGCTTCTGGGATGCTGCCTTAGCAAGACTGGTAATATGGTCCTTCCAAATGAGAGCAGAAGAAAAAGAGACACCAAGAATATTGAGAGAAGATGAAGGGTTGATTTTTGTATTGTTGAAGAATAAGGGATAGTCCGCTGGGAGATCCTGACGGGTAGATAGATGGAGAAATTGGGTTTTGGAAGCATTAAAGTTAACAAGGTTTTCTCTGCCCCAATTGGAAATAGTATTTAGATCAGAATTTAAGAGTTCTATGGCTTCATTACGTTTGTCGTTGAGGGATTGCTGGCTGGGGCGTTCTGAAAAACTAATGGAGTAGTGCAAGGTTGAGTCGTCTGCGTATGAATGGATGGGAATTAAGGTACAGTTAAGGAGATCATTTATAAAAATTAGAAAGAGAATAGGAGATAGGACAGAGCCCTGAGGAACACCGGAGTTTATAGAGTGAGGAAGTGAACAATGGCCGTCCACAACCGCGGCTATGGAACGGCCGGAAAGGAAATTAGAGACAAAGGCACAGATGGAGGGATAGAAACTGAAGGAGGGTAGTTTAGAAATTAAAGATTTATGCCAGACTCTATCGAAGGCTTTCGATATGTCTAGTGCAATAGAAAAAGTCTCACCGAAGTCCCGAAAGGAGGATGACCAAGAGTTAGTAAGATATGAAAGAAGATCACCAGTAGAGCGACCCTTAAGGAAGCCATACTGGCGATCTGAGAGCAGATTATGAAGAGAAATGCTTAAGAAATTTGGAAGCAAGAATAGTTTCAAAAACTTTAGAAAGACAAGAGATAAGAGCAATTGGACGATAGTTGGAGGGTTGAGAGCGGTCACCCTTCTTTGGGACAGGTTGAATGTGAGCAAACTTCCAGCATGAAGGGAAGACGTTAGAGGATAGACAGAGACGAAAGAGTTTGCCTAGGCAGGGAGTCAGCACGGAAGCACAGTTTTTGAGAACAACAGGAGGAACACCGTCCGGACCGTACGCCTTATTAGTGTTAAGCCCAGAGAGGGTAGAAAGTACATCTTTAGAAGAGATTAGGATATTAGGCATAAGTAAGAGAGAGGAGGGCGGAGAAGGAGGAATAGCACCGGAATCATCCAAGGTGGAGTTTCTAGCAAAAGTTTGAGCGAAGAGTTTAGCTTTGTCAGAGGAAGAAGTGATGGTTGTGCCATCAGAGTGGGAAAGGGGAGGGAAAGACGAGGAAGAGAAATTGTTGGAGAGGTTTTTGGCTAGATGCCAGAAAGCTTGGGAAGAGCTAGAGTTGGATAGTTCAGTGCATTTATTATTGATGAAAGAGTGTTTGGCAAGTCGAAGAACAGATTTGGCTTGATTCCGGGCAGAAACATATGAAGAATGAGAGTCTTGAGTTTTAAGGCGTCGGTACCGTTTGAATGCTTCCTCCTTATTGCGGACAGCAGTAGAACAGGCGTGAGTAAACCAAGATTTTTTAGCATTAGTCTGAGAGAAAGAGAATGGAATGTATGCTTCCATGCCCGATAGGATTACCTCGGTAATGCGTTCAGCACTCTCCGAGGGTCCTCGGCCATGGAAGCAGAAATCATTCCATGGGAAATCAAAGAAGTACTGCCGAAGAGCCTCCCAGTCGGCAGCGCCAAAGTGCCACAAGCGCCGCCGGCTAGGAGGATCGGGTGGCTGTACTGGAGAGATAGGACAGGTGACAGAGATAAGTTTATGGTCGGAGGAGCCCAAAGGAGAGAAAAGATCGACAGTATAAGAAGAAGGGTTAGAAGTTAGAAACAGGTCAAGAATGTTGGGCCGATCTCCGATGCGATCCGGGATACGGGTGGGTTGCTGAACTAACTGCTCTAGGTCATTTAGGATAGAAAAGACGTAGGCTTGTTCACCAGGTGGATCAGTAGTGTGAGAGGAGAGCCAATGGCGGTGGTGAACGTTGAAATCTCCTAAGATGGAGATTTCTGAGAAAGGAGAAATGGATAGAATGTGTTCCACTGTAGAGTTTAGATAGTCAAAGAATTTGGGAAAGTTGGTAGAGTTAGGGGAAAGATAGACAGCACAGAAATATTTAGTAAGAGAATGACAGGAAAGTTTGAGCCATAAAGTTGAGAATTCAGAGGAGTCGAAATCGGGAACACGAGAGCAAGTGAGTTTGTTGTGCACATATGCACAACATCCGCCTTTGGCTTTGAAACTAGGATAGAGAAAGTAGGAGGATACAGAGAAGGGGTTGCTGGATGTTGCTACAGACACCTGAGTTTCGGTGAGGAAGAGAAGATCAGGTTTGTAGGAGGAGAGATGGTGCTCAACAGAGTGAAAGTTAGAGGAAAGTCCGCGAATGTTGCAGAAATTAATAGAAAGAGTAACAGGCCGAGGTCCAGGTAATTGTGTGGGGTCGTCAGGGGATGGTCGGTCGGGTGAGGGGGCATTTATGGTCCCCCCCCCTGGGGACTCCGAGGCTGGGCTACAATTCATCATTTTGTTTTGTTTTTAATTTTGGTGTGGAAGAATGAAGTGTGGTGTGCATGTTTAGTGTAGTGAAGTGGATAGGAGGAGGAGGTGTTTGTGAGAGCTAGCTGGATTGCTCTCAGTGTAAATGAGGCACAAAGAAAATCAGTAAGAGAGGCCAAGCAAGTGAAACAGGAGTTCCAGCGACTCTTTATCACATGCCTATAACCTCACCTGGGTCTAGCCCTGATCGATTGGTGCCTACAATCTCCCCACCCATAGCCTTGTTATTAAGAAAGGATACAGAAGGCTCAGTAAACGTGGGAAACCCAAAGAGTAGAGGAAAGAATATCACTTTTGTGTTTGTTAGACAAAGAGCAAATGGTTCATTAGGCTCTGGTCTCAATAAAAGACACAGCAGGGTTTTGATTTAATTATTTAGGATTAATTACTAATATCAGGTCATAGGATCGAAACCGACTTGAGTCAATACCTGAATAGCGGGGATTCAGTTAGGGAGTAACGAGAACTCTAAGGGTCCAAAGTGCAACCTAACATGAATCAAAGTAATATTCAATCTGCGTCTTGAACTCATCTCGGCCCGAGCCAAGAACCTATTATTAGAGTAGTTAGGAAGTCTGTTAAATAAAATATACGAACTTCTAAATGACTGTCGAATTATCCCCCGTAGTAGTAGTAGCATAACAGATTTAGAAATAAATACTACATTTTGGTGGCAAGCGGTGGGATTCGACAAATTATTTGGATTGAGTATAATTATCTAACAGAACAGATAGGATGCCGGGCCTGTTACCATTCAGATTATGGGAAGAAATCGAGCTTTGGATTGAGCAGTTAGAATGTCAGTTCACATTACTTGACGTTGGGGAAAATGGGAAGAAAATCGCCTATGGAAAGGCACACTTAGGTAAGGCCATGAATGATGTGAAAGTACGTCTGGAAGGACTAGTATCGTGGGCCGAAGTCAAGAGCGCCTTAATCGAAGAATTTGGCCGAGAGACGTCCACCAGAAAAGTCAGAGACAAACTGAACAGTTTGAAACTTGATGGCCAAAATGTGAGAGCCCTGAGGAGGGAAATCGCTAAGAATGTGAAACTAGCATATCCCCATATGGACCAAGAGAGCCAGGAAGTTGAGATCAGGGAGATCATGATCCAAGCCTGCCCGGTAGAAGTTAGGAAACACTGCATCATTCATGAGGTTAACACTACGAATGAATTGATGGAGGTCATTAAAAATATTATGGAGGCTGGAGAAGTAAAAGAGGAAAAACAAAAAGGGGAAGAGGAGAACCCAAAGAAAGGGTATCCGAAAGCCCTGATTCGATGCTTCACTTGTAGACAGAGGGCTGGATGTGATGGAGATGAGCTTCTTGAGGAGTATGTGTGGAGTTACTCGTAGAGACAGATTGAGGAATGAAGAGATACGTAGGAGAGTGGGGCCACAGGAACATTTGTCAGCCAGAGTGGACAGAAGGGTGCTGAGCTGGTATGGTCATGTTGAACGAATGGGAGATGAAAGGCTTACAAAGAGAATATGTGAGTCAGGTACAAGGGGAGATAGAAGGGCAGGAAGACCCCCATTGAGATGGAGAGACTGTGTAAGAAAGGATTTGGATGATAGAGGAATGACTATAGATCAGGCAGGGGAAGTGGTGGTGGACAGGAGTGAATGGAGAATGCTTGTGAATAGTTGAGTGAACACGTGATCATTTGGAGTAAGGGGTCGGGCGCCAGTTGGACTAGATATTAGTCCATCAGGCGCCTGGCCCGGGGAGACGATTAATATGAAGGGTGCGCCTGGAAGTTTGGTGGGAGGGCTTGTGGCTTTGGCTCCGCTGCATGTCTGCCTGCCGAGATCGGAACCTCTCCGGGTGGTCAGGGGCCGGGGGAGTGCTGGAGCGACCTGGGTAACCCTTGTCTCTGGGTCTTCTCTTGGGTGACCTGGATGTGTGAGAGTTTGTGTTTTTTATCTGTGTTTATTTTTTTGTTTTATGTTGCTTTTTGTGTTTTCCCTGTTCTTGCTCTGTCTTGAGTCGGCTACCCCCAAAATGGGGATTGGGCCTGAGCATATAGATAGATAGTGTTACGAACTGGCACTCAGGTACACAAGGGCTCTCAATCAGGACTCGAATACGGCTCGCTGCCACAACGGAAACACACCATCCCAACCCCTGAGTACTGCCAGCCGAACAAAAAACACCAATACCCTCCAGACTTCAATCTGCTATAACGGGGTATACAAGAACTCGGTACTAGTGTTCAACAACAGACTAATAAAGAGACAGGAATTATCTAGTCTGGTCAACAATCAAACAATGAAGTAAGAAACAACAACACAAAAGAATAGTGTTAGCCGAAGCCGAAGTAATCCACCCTTGACTATGAACTTAAGAAGTCCACCACCCTCTACTTCGGATCGGCACTATTACGTTACGTTAATTAATAGTCCTTAAGCATCGAGCAAGGAATCTTCTGAAAAAAGTTAGATGCTTCTCGGATGCTCGTAAGAAGTACGTATCGGATTTTGAACAGTAATTCAATAAGCAAAAACACTGGCAATTAAATACTATTAAAGGCTTAAATTGGCATAAGAATAATTAAAAGAATATGCAATAGTAAATGGCAAACATTAAAAGGAAGTACTCCGCAAATGCAACGGCAATAGCCTACTCGGATTATGCTCGTGGGCCACTAATCACTAAAGTAGCCAAGCTTGCAACACATGAAATCAATAGCGCATAAACAATATCATACATAAGGAAAGCTTCAATACTATTCTGTATCTACTAATCGAGTAAAGTCTAGCTGGGGTACTGTAGGCAAAAAGGTAGCAGTGACTGAGCAAAAACGGCTCGAAGCCTAGCGAAGTCCTCACGACTGTTTAAAGTATTACGTTAAAACTAACAAGTGCACTTTGAGAAATCCAGATCCCTTGTATCTAGTTTTGACAAAGTAAAAACAAACTGTTAATAATATACAGGGTGGTTAGGCTCTTGCCCTCACGCACTGTAAATTATTAACTCAACACAGTCAGCCGCAAAGACAACCTAGGCTTCACTGAACCGAAACGAGTATGCAGGTTTATCGCTTAACCACTGCATCAAACAACAACTCGTAACACAGAAAAGCCTTACCCCAGTCTAGCATTACCTAGACTAGCAGAAAACAGGAATAATAATAATAACACACAGGGATATGCATATACAAGTGCAACAAACATAAATCAATCCTATTCTAAGTCAACCCTATTCTAAGTCAACCCTTCCAAAATAGGCTATCTAATAGGCAAGTATCTCGTGAGAACTCAAGCGATAATACGTTGGCTGACTAGCTCTGCACCAACGGGACAATGGAAGTTAAACAGGGCAGGGAAAAGAGGAAATAAGAATGTAAGGTAGTAGAGAAAGTTCCCATCAGTCAGAAGAATATAAATAGTTAGCAAGGGAAATGAAAAGTCGCTCTGCCTAATGAGTTCTGATGAAAAAATGGCTAGACTTCCCTTTTATACCCGGCCCTCTAGTGAGCCCAACGTGAACTACTAAGGACCGCCCACTGACAACCATTACGTAATTTCTCTCTCTCCTCTGGGATACACAAAGGCTCCCCTAGCACTGAGGGAGGGAGGAGTGCTAGTGAGTTAGGCCTACCTCCTGCCTGGTGTACCCACTGACACCTAACTGTGGCTGTTTCTCTTCCCATCATTACAAATAAGTTTTACACACAATACTTATAACTAATGATATAAAATAGAACTCGTTGACGCAGATGAAAACAAAATACATATTCATAATACTTATAGTACAACGGCTCACACGAACTAAGTTAGGAACTCTACATAGACTACAGCCAAAGCTCCTGCCCTGACGATCCTAGCGAGAGTGGGGCATGACTAGGCGTTCTGTACAGCATGCTCACACGTGGACATGCGTCACAATAGATAGACTTGTAGACAGACCGGACACCTAGCTCCAACCGTCCACAAGCCCCAACCCCTAAATTTGACCCCAGACTCGCATTCCCAAACGATCGACCTCTACCCAGGGGAACCGATCCGGATCGGAGAGGAATGCTTCCGGTAGAATACCGGGAGACAGAAAACCAGCCAAACGTTACGATGCCGGAAGAGAGAGAACATTTTCTGTGAAACCTCGCATAGAAAGGCGGTATAGTGAGGTCAATATCTTAGAGAGACAAACGCCTTGTGAAACTGTAGTCATAAATGGGAAAGCCGCAAACATGTTGCTTGATTCAGGGGCAAACCGTAGTTGTCTCCTGGAGAATTTCGTAAAACAAAATCAGCGAGAAATGGGCCCATTCAATCAAACCAGTATTCAGTTGTCAGGAGCTGGGGGTCACCCACTGACAATCCTAGGAAAAACTAACGCGACGGTAGTGCAGTGGAAGGGAATTACCTTCACCACCGATGTTTATGTTTTATCGGGAAAAGCCAGTAGTGGAGTCGATAGGTATCTGGGAATAGATCTCATGAGTCAGTTGGGAGTGACTATTCAGTGTGGGCCGAAAGACACAATGACTACTCTCCAACCCCAAATAATAGCTACCACAGGAAAATTATCTATTCATCCTAGATCTTGGAGAATGATAAGAGATTCCCCCAAACCCAGGCATGACTGCCGGGATTTTTTAACCCGATGCACAGAATGGGGTAAGAATATCTCCCACCTTCATTACTGCCGACCAGAGGAAACTAGTTTTAGCTAATTTTGGTGATGACACGATTAGTTATCAAAAAGGGAAACTGTTAGGATAAGTCACACCCGCTCAACCCACTACTGTTGGAACTGACGGACCCGTGAACTTACCTGAGATCCCAAAAAAATTAACCTCAAGTGAAGCCAGTATCTTACATGAATTGCTCTGGACGTACCGGGATGTGTTTGCTCAAAACAAAGGGGACCACGGATCGGCTCGAACCCGACACACCCATGAGATACACACGCTAGGGCCTCCTATTAGACAACCCTGCCGACGACAAAACCCAATTATGAGACAAAAAGAAAAGGAATAAGTTGAGGACATGATTAAACAGGGATAGTAGTGGAATCATACAGTCCGTGGTCATCTCCGGTAGTCCTAGTTAAAAAAAAAAGATGGGTCTACTTGGTTTTATGTAGATTATCGAAAATTAAACGATGTCACCATCAAAGACGCGCAGCCCCTACCTCGTATTGACGACTCGGTAGAATCCCTCAAAGGGTCGGCCTGGTTCTCTACCCTAGATCTCCAGAGTGGATACTGGCAAGTACCAGTTAGGTCCGAGGATCAAGAGAAAACCGCATTTGCCACGAGCGAAGGCAAACTCTACCAGTTTAATTCCTTGCCGTTTGGAGTCATGGACGAAGTATTGAGGGGATTAACCTGGAAAACTTGTTTGGCGTACTTAGATGATATCATAATCTTTTCCGCTAGTTGGGAAGAACATATTCACCGACTCCGAGAAGTGTTAGAAAGAATCAGGGGGGCAGGACTTAAACTGAAACCTTCAAAATGCCAATTAGGGGCCTGTGAGGTGGCATATAATTATAGGGCATGTGGTTTCCAGTAAAGATATTCAACCGGACCCACATAAAGTGAGATCTATTGCCGAAATCTTACCTCCGTCCTCATGTCAAAGTGATTCAAGCATATCTGGGAATGGTCTCCTACTAACGAAGGTTCATACCTAACTTTTCTAAGATTGCTCGGCCCATGACTCAGAGACTAGAAAAAGGGAGGAGGTTCAACTGGGATCAGAATTGTCAGGTAGCTTTTGATCACTTGAAGCAAAAATTAACTTCTAACCCCGTAGTCTGTCATCCGGATTTCACCAAGCCGTTTCAACTATACACCGAGGCTTCTGATGAGGGGCTCGGAGCTGTTCTGTCATAGAAAGTGGACGGAAAGGAAAGCATAGTGGCCTGTGCTAGCCGGACACTGAATAAGGGCGAAAGGAATTATAGCGTTACGAAAAAGGAATGTCTAGATCTAGTGTGGGCTGTACAATATTTCCGTCCGTATCTAGCCCGGGTCCACTTTGAAGTTATTATGGACCACCATTGCTTACAATGGCTCCGAAAAATGAAAACGGAAGACGGACTGTTTGTCAGGTGGAAGGCGATTTTGGAAGAGTACTCGTTTGAAGTTAGACATAGACCCGGTAAATTACACACTAATGCCGATGGCTTGTCTCGACTACCGGTAGCACCCGTTCAACCCACTGAACCCCATGGGGAAAAACATGACCCTAAACCTAGTAATAAAGTGAAGTTTTCGGAGGGAGCCTGGAGGAATTCTCAAGATCGGGTCGTACTTGATTATTCAGAGGCCAAACGCATGATCCAAATCCTTCACGGACAAAAGGGAAGGGGGGCTCATTTGGGGCAGTCTAGGGTTCTCCAACAATTCAATGAAAGGTACTGGACCAAGAGGGCCGACCAGATTGTTAAAGAAGTCGTTCAAAATTGATTGGGATGCCAGAGGGGCAAAGATGGAAGGGGACCTAGACAGTTACCCGGACATATTACCGCTGGTACACCCTGGACCAAATTATCGGTGGATATTATGGGACCTCTGCCCAGACAAACAAACAAAAGGTACATCTTGACCTGTGTCGACATTTTCTCTAAATACACGGTTGCTTGCGCTACCCCGGACAAGAAAGCTGAAACGGTGGCCAAGGTTATCCTGGAAAATATAATTTTTGTGTATGGCACCCCTGGAGGTATTCTGAGTGACAGGGGAAAGGAATTCAATAATGAGATCTGGCAACACTTGGGAGAAACCTTGGGGTATCAGATACAACACACCTCCCCGTACTACCCTCAGGGAAATGCTGTCTGTGAAAGGAATCATAGGGTGTTAGCCAACAGCATCCGGGCTAGTCTGAGCTCACAAGGGGAGAAAATCGTCCGGGGTTGGCCGGAGCTTTTGCCTGAAATTGTCTGGGAATGAATACCACGGTCTGTAGGACTACGGGGTATTCTCCCTATGAGATTATCTTTGGTAACATACCGAAATTGCCTCAAGAACGATTAATGCCATACCCCCGTTCCTACACGCAGTATTCCCAACCCGGAAAATACTGGAAGGAACAAGGGGAGAGACGACAGCAAGTGCATGATCATATTGTTCAGCAACAAACTAAGAAAGTTTCTCTAAATAATCCTTATTACCGGGGGGAGTATATTTTGGTCAAGAGACATGACCCCACCCGAGCTGGTAAACTGGAGGAGAAATACGAGGGTCCTTTCAGGGTTGTTGAGACAAATGGGCCCTATCAAGTGTTATAAGTACATTATAGAGATGTCGTGTCAGTTACTCATATTCGTCATACCAAACGATATGAGGGTAATCTTCCCCCAGAAACGAGCGAGTGGAGTAGCGAGGAAGGGAGCGAAGAGGAAACAGAATCCCGGGTCGACGACCCTGATACTTCCTCAGCTCGACCCAACGTTAGAGGTCCTACTCCGACTCGAGACTATCTAGAAGATACTCCACTTTGGTGGTCACTTAGTCAAAAGAATCGAGAGGGTCTTCCTGAGGTTGAGTCAGAAGGAGACCTAGGAAGCGAAGAGATCGTATCTAGTGATGAAGACGATTTTTATGAGCGTACTGAGGAGGAAAAGTCTACGGTCCCAGACAGCGAAGTTTCAGTTTCCCCGAGAGATTTAAACAGGACTTTAAGTAGTGAGGAAGAGTGTCCTTGAGATGAGATAGAATCGCGAGACGTATCTTTTGACGGCAACCGGATAAACGGTTCTCCCACAGCTAAAGTGAAAGAATCCAAAGGAACTCCTTTGCTTAACGTTCCGGAGAAGACTCTCGCGAGAGCGACAAAGTTCACGGGCCCCACCGAAACTCTCACTCGTAGTGGTAGGATTAGCCTCCCACCACTCAGGTACCCGGACGAGGCTATAAATAGGACCCCCGGGGCACGTGCCTGTCAGTTGCAAGGCACCATGCCTCTCCCCTCTGACCCTCAGTACCGACTCCGTCGACTGGTAGCCATAGTCGACGGGCAAGGGCAAAGAATTAATACCACTCGAGCTCTCAAACAGTTTCTCAGCCAGCTTGGGGAAATTTTAATAGCCAAAACTATCGTGGGAAATCAGAATCCTGCACTCCAGTTACATAAATGCCTCTGCGAGCATAGTGGAGTGGCAGCCTGAGGGCATAAACTTTAAGGGAACAGTGTTGCGGCGATCAGTAGCTCGCCTAAATTCAGTAGGGGGTGGTAAAGTAGAAACGCCCTCCGCCCATCACCGCGCTCCCTTTTACTTACTTGCACAGCCAGCTGATTTTGACAGCTCACGGCTGCAACGTGCCACGCCACGCCCACCAGCCAATCAGCGGCCTCCATTATCTGAGCGCGAAGCTGGAATTCTTACTCCACCTCAGAAGTCACTCTCTTTCTCTGCCCGAAGAACTCCTTCTGATTATCCCTTGAGTAATACCTCGGTGCCAGTCCTGTACTCCCGTAAGTCGCCAAAAGAGGGTTATAATCAGCTTCCTGGGACTTATTTTGAAGAGAGGAGAGAGGAGGTGAAGCAAGAAAGAATCCAGAGCGATCGTGTCTCGGCGCGTGCCAGGCAGCCAATCACAGCGCGGAAGAGCGGGAGGCCTGAGTATAAAGGCTGCCGCGTGCGGACTCCAGGGGTCACTCACCCCTCAGAGCCCACCGGGTTACCACACTGCAACCTACTTGCTCTCTCGCCCGGGCACAAAGGAATACCAGGGACCCACCTTTCCAGTTACTTTGCCCTCACCTAAAGATACAACCCAGACCACCCCTGACCTCACCTCACTTTCGCCCACTCGGAGAATGCACCATCAGTATCCTGCCGCCTGTCGTCACGTTGCTGTCTGCACACATACAATCAAACGCTTCAAGAGGGACGACAGAAAGTGGACGGAAGTGAGGACTTCCAGAAGAGCTACTGGCCAGCTATGAGGTGGTAAAGCACAGTTCCAGACACACACACACCTGATCCAGCAGACCAGAATATATTTGTTTAAGGACCCATATTGGGCCCGCATATGATAAAGAAAGAAAGAGAGAGTGGTTGACTAACCTGGTGGTTTCTATTAAAATTGATGTGTCCTTCTAGGACAAGACTAAAGAAAAAAGAATTTAGACTCACCTGAATATATAAAGATGATGATGTGTTATTAATTAGTTATCTTTGTTAGCAACGGCGCCATGCCAAAAGAGTTATTATATAGGATAATTGTGATAGGAGAGATTAAAGATTAAAAGAGTAAAAGTAAAGAGGGGAGGGAAAGAATAATGTTGTTAATACATGAGGCAACCAGTAAGTTAAAGAGGGAAACAGTTGTTTAGTTGCCTAATAGATTAGCTATAGCTAGGGAAGGACACTAGTCCATAATTATGAATCATTCATTAAGTTGTGTAAAAAGGAAACTGTGAAGAAGGACACTATTCCAATGTGAGTTGCGTTATTATTAAGTCTAAAAGAGCTATTCCGTGTATACGTTTGAGACACGGTTCATCTTTTGTTAGAACGATTATTGATTAAGGTGAAAGGTAACATAGCGTGTTTGTACTAGGGTTACTTGAGGGTAAATTCGGAAGGTGTCATTAAGGTAAAGATTGTAAACCTATATTGTGAAGTAACTGGGTGACGGAACCCAATAGTGTCATTGAGATAAATAATGCAAACCTATATTGTGAAGTAACTGGGTGATAGAACCCAATAGTGTTATTGAGATAAAGATTGTAAACCTAGATTGTGAAGTAACTGGGTGGCGGAACCCATATTATATGTGAGAGAGACCTGGTAATCTCATTCGATCATTGGTACGATTTTATGTCATTGTGGAGGTACTTGTGTAGTAACAACGGTTGTGTCAAAGGAATAAATAGATTCTATGTATTGAGGAGATAGATTACATGTGTTATAGCCTTGGTATTAAGAAAGAATACAGAAGGCTCGGTAAACGTGGGAAACCCTAAGAGTAGAGGAAAGAATATAACTTTTTTGTTTGTTAGACAAAGAGCAAATGGTTCATTAGGCCCTGGTCTCAATAAAAGACACAGCAGGGTTTTGATTTAATTATTTAGGATTAAATACTAATAACGGGTGGGTCGTAGGATCGAGGCCGAAATGAGTCAATACCTGAATAGCGGGGATTCAGTTAGGGAGTAACGGGAACTCTAAGGGTCCAAAGTGCAACCTAGCATGAATCGACGTAAAATTCAATATGCGTCTTGAACTCATCTCTGCCCGAGCCAAGAACCTATTATTAGAGTGGTTAGAAAGTCTATTAAATAAAATATACGAACTTCTAAATGACTGTCGAAATATCCCCCGTAGTAGTAGTAGTAGCATAACATATTTAGAAATAAATACTACAACTATTATTAGCATTATTTCCATTATAGTTAAGTAACATACATGATACTATAATTGTTGGTGACTTTAACCTTTCCTACCCGGGCTAGCCTTCTAAATGACAGCAGTCAGATCCGGGCGATCTGGCCAAAAAACGTTGTAATAGGCCTGGGCCTATTTTTGTTATTTTAACTGCTAGAGAATTCCCACAAATCTCAAAATGTAGCCCTGTTATGTATCTGTAGACTTGCGTCGAGTAGAGCTCTCTATAGGTCAACTGGATCATTTGTGATGGTTGAGTTATGATGCGGTTTTAGCAATATCGGACATTTACAAACACTAATTTTTGTTCTACCAAACGACAACAACAAAAGTCCGACTTCTTCTTCTTGTTTTTGAAGCTGCAATCGCTCTGACCGGCTTTGTTTACAAAAGTTTCGCCGCGCGGCTTTCAAACCAAGCTTAATAGGCTTTCAAGCTTACTGACACCCGGGCTCCTGCCCTTCGCAAGGGGTGTCATTTTAAAATGACAACTAGGCAGGAAGGGTTAATTTACCAGTGGCCAAGTGGGGCGACACTCTTACATCACACTCCGGACACAATCTGTATGCCAACCTACAAGAAAGCTCCCTTCATCATTTTGTTCAATCTCCAACCCGCAGTAATAATGTTCTTCACTTTGTACAGTACTTGCAACAAAAGAAGACTTGATCGATAACGTGACTGTTGGTGGTGAATTCTGCAATAGTGACCATCGTAAGACCACTTTCAGTATAACATTTAAAATCAATACCAGCAATGAGAAAGTTCCAAATTTCAAGCAAGCAAATTTCCATAAACTCAGAACAAAATTTAAAGAAGACAATTGGAGTGTTCTAATCAATAATGAGACAAACCAGTCATGGAAAATTTTCACAGAAATGTACACGAACGTAGTACGCGAGGGCATACCATAAAAAAACAGAAGATCGGCAAATAATAACAAACCTAAATGATGATATAGTTAAACAACTGAATGTCTACTCGCTAAAAAGAATGCTCATGATAGATGACAAACCTCCGATAACAATGAAAATAGATAGGCCTTCAGAGATCTACGACGTAAATCCAAAAGGTTAATTAAACAAATTAAAAACACTTTGGAGTTACATGTTGCTAATCAAAGCAAGACTAACCCAACAGAATTCTACAGTTACATCAGGAATAAGAAAGTGGTGACTTCAACGATTGGACCCTCGGTAGATGAAAATGGAGACTTAACCAATGAAGATGCCAAAATGGGTAAGCCTCTCAACAACTTCTTTGCATCAGTCTATACATCAGAAGACCTAACTGACATCCCTACAGTACCACCAGTACAGACAAACAATATGGAAGTTCTTAGAAATATCAGCATTACTGAGGCAGAGGTACTGAGATGTTTAGATAACCTCAATGAAAGCAAATCACCTGGACCTGATACAATTTCTCCTAGAGTTCTTAAAGAAGCTAAATGCGAGCTCTCCGAACACCTGATGCTGATCTTTAACAAATCCTTGGAAACCGGCAAAATACCTGATGAGTGGAAGCTCGCGAACGTAACACATATTTTAAAAAAAGGTAGCAAATCTTTGCCTAGCAACTATCGTACAATCAACTTGACCTCAGTAGTATGCAAATTGCTAGAAACAATAATAAGGAACAGACTCATTAATCACTTGGAGTAATAAGAATATACTAAACGACACACAACATGGTTTTCGCAAAAAACGTTCCTGCTTTTCAAACCTTTTAGAGTTCTTCCATGACATCCTAAATCTATATGACGAAAATAAAGCTGTAGATATTATATACTTAGATTTCCAGAAGACCTTTGATAAAGTCCCACGCAAACGGTTAGTGATGAAATTCAAACAAAAATGGAATACAAGGCGGCATTCTACAGTGGATAGAAAATTGGCTTAGTGAAAGGAAACAAGGAGTAGTTATTAATGGGGAAGCATCAACGTGGACCAATGTAACTAGTGGTGTACCTCAAAGATCAGTGCTGGGGCCAGTCCTTTTCCTAATTTACATTAACGACATAGATGAGAGTCTCACCTGTACAATCTCATAGTTTGCAGATGACACAAAAATCGCAAATACCATACTGACAAATTAATTAACATGTTGAATATTTGCAAAACAATCTAAACAAGCTTTCACAATGGGCTAAAATCTGGCACATGTGCTTTAATGAAGATAAGTGTAAAGTACTTCATATCGGCTACCGCAATAAAAAAACAGACTACTCGATGACTGGCACCCAGCTAAAGAGTGTAGACAGAGAAACCGATTTAGGAATAACGATATCCAGTAATTAAAAAAAAAAGTCAACATTGTGCTGAAGTTGTTAAGAAGGCAAACAAAAGTATAGGTTTCATAGGTAGATCATTTGAACATAAATCAAAAGACATTATCCTCACCCTTTACAATTCATTGGTCTGCCCACTTTTGGAATACTGCGTTCAGTTCTGGTGCCCTTACTATAAAAAAAGATATAGACAAATTTGAACGAGTTCAACATAGAGTTACCAAGATGATACCCTGTCTTCGGAACAAACCATGCGAGGATTGTCTTAAAGAACTAAATTTATATCCATTAACCAAGCGCAGATTGAGAGGTGACCTTATTCAAGTTTTCAAGATCATTAAAGGCATCGACAACATGAACTGTAATAAATATTTTACGATTGAATGATCAAACTACAAGTGGGGAAATGGCTTCAAAATCATTGGTAGATCATTCAACTCTAACGAATCCAAGAATTTCTTCTTCAATCGAATTGTCAACTTGTGGAATGGGCTTCCCCGAGATGTCATAGACTGCAACACCGTTGATTCCTTCAAAGTTCGCATAGATAAGCACCATGCCCTGAACCTAAGGTTGACTGCATTTGTAATTAAATCAATAAATTCTTTAGTCGTGTTTGTACAATAAGCTAATAGATCTTAATATAATTTCCCCTTCCATGAACTAAGCCCAGTGCAGCACTTCCTTCTCACATCTTTCCCACATTCTCTCCGAAATACTGTTGCAACACTTGGAACAGCAGTGTTTTGGAGGGCAAGTAACCTCGAGGGGTTGCATGACCTGTTGTTGCTTGTTTCCCTTTGTACTCCTTTTTACTCCCTGGTGGAGGGAAGGAGGCAAGTCTCTCGGGTTGGGAAGGAGCATGGGAACTTTCAAACGCTGTTTTCTCATTTTGTTATGCTCGTCGTTTGCCTCACTTCAGCAGGGGCTGCCACAGTTAATTAAGCTGAAGAAGGTTCTGTATGTGGGCAATAATCCTTTAACCCATAAACGGCGAACGTCTTCAATAGAGGTTTTTCTGGTGCACTGCGGCCAGAGCATAAAACAAGCATAGAAAACACCCCAGTGGCACTCAAAACAAAGCAAATTGTGACTAGGTGAGACAATTCCCGTCCATCAATTTCTACCACTCCTACATATGTGTCCCAACCCTCCCCCTTCCCCTCCTTAATTATCATCTATTTTTCCTAGTATTTCCCTTTTTATTTTATTGTGTATTTTTCGGCGCGAATTTCCCCCTCCTGGTCTCGTTAACACGGTTGAGTCATCTAGAGATCCTTGGAACACAGAGACTTCTAGTGTAAGGCCTTAGTGTCACTTGGGAACTGGGAGAGGGTGGATGTACGTCCCCCTGCTCTTGCCTCAAGAATGAACAGGTTGGCAATAATACATCTTTTTCACCCCCAAATACTATTTCCACTTCTTTTATTGCTCTTAAATGTTCATATGTTTATATTAAAAGCAAAATAGGATAAGTAATAATTATATAATATTATTATATGTTACATGACGAATTTCATCAGAATAGAACTAAATATCTTCGCTTGGCAGGAGGGTTTGAACTACCATGGTTACGCAGTTTATGAGTTAATTTTTGCCATTAACATATTCTGTTATCGAATCACACATGCCAAACCCAATCAACCTTTTCATAGCTGCCATATCTTGCCCAGTCCCATAACTGTGTGTCGTCTCCTGTGTTGGTATCTATAACCTGACACGATACTTCTGAGATTGGTTTTCTAAGAAGTATTTCTTCCAGCCATTCTGTATGGTTCTGGAGCCAATGTGGCCCTTTCCACCATAAGTTACTAAGAAACTTACCAGACAGACCCTTGGATATCATATCACTAGAATTTTCTTTAGTTGACACGTACGGGAAATTTGCAGTCGGGATCAGGGTACGAATTTGATGCACTCTGTTAGTGACATACACTGGAAGCTTCTTATTGATTTTTTTCCAATGTAGGGTAATTTGCCTGTCACTCAAGATTAAGATTTTTGAAAACTTTACCTTATCTTTATATGCATCCTCATCAAATATGGTTAGTCTTGCGGCTAGAAAAAAAAGTGCAGTTAATTCCAACTTTAGTATGGTTATAGGTATGAAGGGAGCAACCTTTGCATTAGCGATCACCAGTTGACTTCGTCCAGGACTCACAATATAATAGTAGCACCGTTCGCGGTATTGCTTGCATCGCTAAAATGCAACTCAACCGGATCATCGAAGACAATCCTTCATGGATATTTAAATTCGCAGCTGAGGCACAAATCTGCATGAATCTAATTAATTGTTACAGACAACAATACTCCCATGGGGTCAAATAGCTTAGCGGACACATACAAACACTTGCGCTTTGTTACACGCTTACATGTGCCTAATTCAGCATTGAAGGATAGTCTATCAGTACCTCTGTTCCACCGAATACCCAGCACCTTTTCGAGATCCAGCTCCTTGGCAGCTACCACATCAGTCTCAGCAAGGGTTCTAAGTTTCTTAGTGTTGGTAGCCCATTCTCTCAGGTAAATGTATGCCTTGGACATTATTCGTTGGACATTCCAATATTGGTTGACCACCTCTTCTTCGTTATCACCTGTACCCTGTAAATTGCCTTTGTATAATCCTTGCTTGATGGCTTCAATGGTTCCAGGCTGATCGGGCGAGGTACTCAAATGCTTCAAGATGGTTACATTCATAGAAATTGAGAACATATAGCTCCAAATAATAGCACCTTAAACCTGTATCATTTCAATGATGTCACAAAAACCTGATGTTGTCCTGATCAGCTTCTTGGAGTTTCAACATTAGCAAGGCTTTCTCTATGTCACTGACCCATGCATATTTATCTAATCTACATCTCAACAAACCTTGTGTTAGGTCTGACACTAGAGAAGGACCATTTTACAAGAAGCCATTTAGACTGGGCTGTCGGTTCTGTTTTGCTGAACAGTCGAATACTATCCTTACCAATGTGGTTTTACTCTCCCTTACCACTCCATGATTTGCCAAATTGTGATATGGCCCAGCGATACCAAAATACAACTACTCAATAAATCCTTGATTAAGCTGATCTTCACAGACCTTTAAATACTGACGACAGAAGTTAGTGTCACCTTGAAACCTCTTCTATAGACCTCCTAATCTTCCCACTGCAAGTCCACAATTGATGGGTA
The DNA here is from genome assembly GCA_032716605.1 of Paralithodes platypus. Taxonomy (NCBI): domain Eukaryota; kingdom Metazoa; phylum Arthropoda; class Malacostraca; order Decapoda; family Lithodidae; genus Paralithodes; species Paralithodes platypus. Next base: position 9,013,795 of record CM064547.1, on the reverse strand, counting down.
ACCTTCCTCTTCTTTTGTTCCATGGCAGCCTTACCTCATGTTGCTGGTCATCTGTGGAATGTGTAGCTGTCTCATTATACATTTTCAATGCTTCCTTGCTTTCTTCTCTTGGAGTGATGCCGATGTGATCTAGCTCCCACAGTTTATTATGATTATCTTTGCATGGTGAATGTTCCCTGTTCCGTATATATGTGTCAGACAAGTTAACCACTATTTTCAGTTCTGTCACTACCTCAATCTGAGTGTTGTTATGCTGGTCCTTATGCGTGTCGCTGAGTGCATAGCTGTATTTTGTTTAGAGGAGGATTGACTTGCCCTCTCCCTTTTAACCGAGATACACTACATCATAATAATAATAAGCCTCTATCGGCATCTCCAACCTTGCTGTCCGAGTCATCTCAGGATCCGCCATTGTGGCAGTTGCAGCTGACTCTTGCTCCTCCCTGCCACCTGTAGTCTGCATGTTTCCTTTAGGAGGTCCCTGAGGGCATAGGGAATGGCAATGTTTTCCCTTGCATTTCTTAAATTTATTTTATTCAGGCTTAGTACACCCTTGACTTCCATTGTCACCCGCCGTACACCCAGCACACATTCCCAGTTAGGCTGCTCTCTTTGCCCTTTTGGTAAGGGTTTTATATGTTGTACATTTGAACCATAAGTGAGCTCCTGGGTATTATTTGCATTTAAACTTACCTGTCCCTGTTGAACCCTGTACGGCGAAAGATGTGGTAGCCATTGAAGCCATTCGTCTAGGATTTTCTGTTCCCTCCATATTAAAAACCTCCGTTTGGAAACAATAAGTAAATCTCTCCAGATCCAACCCATCATCACCCATCTCTCTCCTAATTGTTTCTTCTTACCCGAGGAGCGCACCATTCATGTTTTCTTATAGTGCCGCACATGCGACAATATTGCTGCTCCATGTGCATATATTTGACTTGTATAATGAACATGTTAACATTGAAGACCAGAAAATAGGTGTACATAGCAAAATTCCAGTAAATGTTTTTATATTTGTGACGGGAAAGGTTGAAGCCATGTGAGAGAGAGAGAGCATGACGTAAATGTCCCAAAACCTTACCCACAAAGTAGGATCGCCAGCGAAAGTAGAGAGCAGAAAGCGAGGTAACTCGATTCCAGAGTGCTTTCTTCTGACTGAAGCCTTGTTTTCTGTGTCTGTGGTGGTATGTTGTTCCAACCCAACTGTAAGTGATGCTACAACATTATTAATATCTTCTAGGTGTGCAGCGTCTTCTTCAGTATCTTGCAGATATTCATCATCAGTCTCGTAGAGGTACGCTATTGTCACCCGAAAACTGTCATAGTCCTCTAACTGATGGAGAACTGACTTCAGCTTAACCTCACCGCAATCTTGGGTATACCCTGTAAGAAAATATCCAGATCATTAAGGATTCTGGTAATCTCGCTCTTCAAAACCCACCTTACGCCTTTTCACGTGAGCCAAAGTCATCATGGTTTAATACTCGTTGACACAAATTACCAAAAAATACCGAGGTATATAGCAGATACGACATCACAAACGCAGTGCACTATCAAAATCTAAGCACTCAAACAGCAACAAATTATCCAACATTTTAACCCTTTCAAGCTCCGGTACCCATTTCTTCTCTGTGTGTCTGGCTATTATTAGACGAATTTATTCTGATTAATAAGGGTATATGAAAGTCAGAGGGTTGATTGAAATAGTCTTTACCCTTCTAATAACCAAAGATACTTCCTAAGCTGCATAAAATCGTCTAATGATAGCCAAAATAAACTGTTAAAACGTGTGAGAGCTTCAAGGGGTTAAAACCCTGACACATCACTTTAACTCTATGACTGCAGGCTGTTATATAAAAAAAATATGATCATCACTGCGGCACTTGTCATATGAAAATTGCCAAATTTCTGCCTTGAACAAGGACTGGGAGGCAGGCGGAACAGTCCCATCCATAGCCCCCCATGGGCCATCACTAGTGGCAGTGGCAGTCATCTCCAACTGTTTTACAGACTCGGGGATAGCGAAAATCGTTCAAACTAACTATTTTTTACAGATTTAGCGTCACCTGTGCAATATCGTTGAACGGCAACCAGTGGTCGTATAGACATGATTAAGGTGTCATTGGAAAGGTCTCTTCCTCTGCTTTCAGGGCTATATCATAGAAATACATTCTAGCTCTTGCTTATGCATGAAAATGTGCAGGGAATGAAGGTTACTTTTAGTCCAAAACCCTCGTATGGTACAGGGGTGATCAAGCAATTGTCATATAACAAGTGTCGCAGTCATTGTGTTAATAGCACCGTAGCTACATTAAGTCACCATACATACTATTGAAATATACAGCCTTACTGCGATTTTAATATATTTGAATCATAAATACATTACAGCAGGGTATATCACATTCAGAAGGTGGAAGGGATTATAAATCAACTCCTCACGCTCAGCCTCTTCGCAAGCTACCCACGCCTCTTCTCGAGCTGCCCACGCCTCTTCATCCATATGAAAAATATCATGGCCTGATGAATCACCCTCTCCCGTCTCCATAGAGATATACCGGACACGGGTAAAAAGAAAAAGACACTTCAGCCACCGATTCACACCGTTTCGCATGCCACTAAAAATGAACCCGGGATACACACAGAGTCGCTTGCTGCATCTCCAAGTCGACCACCCAACATGGCCCCCTGTGACCGCATCAATTTCCACAGTCAAAGCCTCCAACTTCTTTGCCAAGTCCTTGGGCCTCATACCACCGGGATGGTCAATATAATTGCCACAGAGCACGAGGAGCGTTAAATGTTATCTAAGCCAGTATCCTATGGATGTCTGATACCCTAGCACCCCTCTGGTAAATATGCCTAACTTGACAACAAAAATGGGATATATTCTGGCCTTATCCACGTGTATGGAACGCACATAAGAGTGCCCGGAAATTGCGACCTTCCTAATGGGTCCAAGGTATTCAGCCCTCTCTGGCTCATAATCGGCCTCCACTACGCCACCGTCACATGCCCCCGTCTCAAACCGACGATGGGACATGGACCGAATTAAGGGAAAAAAAGCCCACGCCAGGAACAAACAACAAGTAGTACAGAGGTACAACGCCAGCCAAGAGAAAACAAAGAAAAAGAGAGCGAGGAACAGAAAAACGCAGAAGTAACAGGTCAGAAATGAGAAGGACCAAGTGGAAAACTTTTGCCAACTGCTCAAGTTATGTGGACTGAATATTTGAACTAAAGAATAATTACCTTACATAGATAGATCAGTAGGGTATATTTTGAAAAAGGATAATAGAAAAAACAGTGAAGAAAGTGTGGCCACTTAGCTAGAAGGTGAGACTTAAAAAGGAATGTGAAGGCCAATATTGTCTGGAGAACCGGAGGGTGTTGATGGCAGGAAGGTTGTAGTGCTTTGAAAACGAGTCGAGACACTAAGTTCTCTGTTGGTGCCTACGAAATGTCAGGCAGTATGTCTTTAATAACTGCTTATAGTACTATAGGGTATCTTCTTGGATTGATTTAACACCCCTAATATTAACCCTAATAATAAGTAATGCTGATTTATAACAATAAATAACATTATTATATTAAAATATAATGTCCCAACAACTATTTACATGGATGAACGTATACCCTTGACAAATAAAGTACGTCAGGCAGGTACGATGTTTACTGTTGTCTAAACTTATGACACATGTCTTGACCTGAACACCTTGTGGCCATAGGGTGTAAACAAATTGACAGGAGACAATACCTATAACTTATTTAATTGCACTTTAAATAATTATAGCAAATACGCCCTATCTATATTCATTAGGTGCAAGGAATGAATTTGACATCGTAGTTATTTAGTTATTATTGCTTGAATTGGATGCTTATGGATTCTATAGAGGAGTATTAGTGCAATAGTAGGTCATTCGTCTGGCAACAAGGTGTGGTCAATGTTTCCCACATCCTCCTTCTTCAGTTTCCCTCCCCACTCGCATCCTTACACCACACCGCCCTTTTTTCTGCCATACACTCCCCCCACCCCTCTCACCGTATCCTCTTCACTCTCACTAATAACCCACCCACGTCTAGCCACCCACACACCCTCTATTTCACGGTCACAGTGGCCGAGCGCACTAAGTCACCATACTCTAGTCGCTTGACTAGCGGTTTTGATCCCAGCTACCTGCCGGTGAGGTTTGTCAAAAACTTAATGGGCTGTGCAGGTTAGGTGTGGATGCGCCACCTTTGGGTTCCACCTGGTTCCCTGCTCACATCCTACACCTTCTGTGGGTATGTAGGCACCCTTGTGGCAGCCAGAGTCAAATTTGTTGACTGCTTTGGATAAGTTAGGAAATAGTGTATTTTCAGCTACATGGCTGCTGGCTCGAAATAAACCGATTATTATTTGCATTTTTTTTTATTTCTTCCTTTCCCTCTCTCTGAAGGAAAAGGAGAGAAGAAAGCTGGATGTGATGGAGATGAGCTGCTTAAGGAGTATATGTGGAGTTACTCATAGAGACAGATGGAGGAATGAAGAGATTATGTAGGAGAGCAGGGCAGCAGGAACATTTGTCGGCCAGAGTGGACAGAAGGGTGCTGAGCTAATATGGTCATGTTGAACGAATGGAAGATGAAAGGCTTAAAAGGAGACTATATGAGTCAGATACAAGGGGAGATAGAAAGGCAGGAAGACCCCCATTGAGATGGAGAGACTGTGTAAGATAAGCTTTGGATGATAGAGGAATGACTATAGATCAGGAAAGGGAAGTGGTAGTGAACAGGAATGAATGGAGAATGCTTGTGAATAGATGAGTGAACACGTGGTCATTTGGGGGAAGGGGTCGGGCGCAAGTTGGACTAGATAATAGTCCATCAGGCGCCTGGCCCGGGGAGACAGTTTATATGAAGGGTGCGCCTGGAAGTGTGGTGGGCGGGCTTGTGGTTTCGCTCTACTGCATGTCTGCCTGCCGAGATCGGAACATCTCCGGGCGGTCGGGGGCATGGGAAGTGCTAGAGTGACCTTGGTGACCCTGTTCTCTGGGTCTTCTCCGGGATGACCTAGATGTGTGTGAATTTGTATTTTGTTTTTGTATGTTCATTGTTTTCTGTTGTGTTGTCCCTATTCTGGCTCTGTCTTCAGTCGACCACCCCCCAAAAAATGAAAAAAAAAAAAGGATAAGAGGGGAAAAAAAGAAAACAAAATAGGAAAAGTGGGGATTGGGCTTGAGTATATAGAATAGTATATAGATATAGAATATTTTTTCCTTTCCCTCCCATAGACATTATTCCTTTATCCTCAGCCACATAGGTATCCCTCTTTCCCTTTCTTTCCACCCCACTACCGTTTACAGTTCTCAGCATATATAGTTAAACCATTTCGAATCTTTGAACAATCCAAAGTAAAGTTCTGAAGCATCTGGGGTAAAGTAATGTAGTGTATTCTTTTGTTTGCGTCCCATACTGCTTCAGATGGGTGTGTCACCATTTATGCTCCTGACTGAACCTTGATTCCCCTGTGTCTACCTCCTGCCCTTGTCTTAGTATATTCCTACTTTATTTTCCCTACCCTTCCTGACATTCGCCTATCTTCCACCTTCCTCAATGCCTTTCTCGCTGTCCCAGTCGTATGACGGGCGCCGTTTTGAGCCTATCATGTGGTCTGGGAGTGATGCCAGCTGTTGCAAGCAGTGTGGGCAGCCCCCAACTGGAGCCTGTGATGGCCGGGCACAAACTGACACGACTCATAGCCATGTTTGGTATCACTGGAGCCTTACACATAGCGAAAAACAGCAACAAAATGCAAGTTTTCTCGATTTTAGCCTACGCATGCAATATCGTTGTAAGACAACCAGACGTCGTACAGTGATGATTCAGGTGTCATTGGAAAGCTTTATCATTATACTTTTAAGAATATATAATTTTATTACGCTCTGGTTCGTGCTTATGCATGAAAATTAGCAGGGAATGAAGGTAGTTTCGGGCAATTATGCCCGCTCGTAAGGGCTCTGTTTCTCCCCTGGCATTAGTTACGGAGCCCACAGGCTTAGTATTGTAATGACCATGTCTGTGTGTGTGTGTGATGTGTATTCCGTTTTGTGTGTTATTTTTTTTTTTTTCTATATTCCAACTACTTCCTGTCGGGCATAGTCTGAGAGCCTGTCCATCCAACCGCTTAACACGGTGAAACCCATGAGGTCTTGTTCCAGTCTAGGGAGTGAGACATGTGAAGCACTTAGAGTTCCACTCACGGCTCAAAGTAGCCCCATATCTGAAGCCGCTTCGCCTTCATGCTTCACTGTCTCACCCATTAGACTCGGACCCTCACTCTCAGAATGCCACCTATTGAGCAAGTAACTAACTAGGCATTGCCCCCCCAATAGAATATTTTGAATATTCATACAGTGCTATATAATCAGGGAACAATGAGAGTATTTTGTTGGCGTTTCGATGGACTTTGTGGTAATGCACTGATACTAGGTACAACACAAATTCTATCCCATTAATATCTTTAAATTGGTATCTCTGGATTCGAACCCAGGACCATTGGATTACCAGTCCAGTGGCTAGACCACTCCACCACACCTCCCCCGAGGTGTGTGCCCAGTCCTATAGTGTGTGTGTGTGTGTGTGTGAGTGCCCAGTTGTATGTGCATTGTGCATGTGTGCCTAGTTCTGTGTGTGTGTGTGTGTGTGTACTCCGTAGGGACACGCACTTGACAGTACTGATGATGATAGAGATTATGGTAGTGATGGTGTGGCGATTGAGGAATTATTTATGATAGTGGTGGTGATTGTGGTACTATTAGTGTTGATGGTAATACTAGTAGTGATGAGGGTGGTAGTAGTAGTGAGGTTGGTTTTGATTCTGGTTGTGATGATGGTGACAATAGTAGTGATAATGGTGGTAGTAGTCGTAATTGACTTAACCCTTTCTGCACCAGCGACGTGTTGTATATTATATTCTAGTTGTATTCAGTTGTTTCTCTGCAGTAGTAAATAGGGTTAAGTAAGCTAGTCTCTAACATTTTAATTTTCAGATGCCTCTTCTAAGCAGCATAAAATGGTCTAATTGTTGCCAACATATAATGAAACAGATTTTCCCGGCACTGAATGTATTAAAGAGACCTAAACATTTTGTGGCAGTCTCCGACAGCGCGAATGGGGTGAAGTCTGCCACCTTCGATTGCACAGTTCGATTATCTGCTTAGCCCTCTGACAGTATATTTGATTAAAAGTTACATTACAAATACAAAAATTTTGTTCTTAAATTCTTTAGATAATGTACCTTCTCCATTTTTTTTTGTTTTTTTTTTCTATATTCCAACTACTCCCTCTCGGGCATAGGCTGAGAGCCTGTACATTCCACCGCTCAACACAGTGAAGCCCGTGAGGTCTTGTTCCAGTCTGGGGAGTGAGACATGTGAAGCATCCATCATGGCTCGAAGCAGCTCTATCTCTGAAGCGGCTGGTTGCTTCGTTCAAGTGCTTCACCGTCTCACCCTCCAGACTCAGACCCTCACTCTCAGAACGCCACCTATTGAGCAGTGAACTCACTAGGCATTGTCCCCCTGTAACATATTTTGAATATGGGAATATTCATACAGTGTTATTTAATCAGGGAACAATGAGGGTATTTTTTGGCATTTCGGTGGGTTTTGTGGTAATGCACTGATACTAGGTACAGCACAAATTCAATCCCAATAATATCTTCCCATTGACATATCGGGATTTGAACCCGGGTCCATTGGATTACCAATCCAGTGGCGTGACCACTCCACCACACCTCCCCTAAAGTGTGTTATATTATAAAGAGAGTTATATATTAAATAACGTGATAAATGTGGTATACAGTATATTGGACAGACGAAGAAGGAGTTAGGAGAAAGAGCCTATGGACATAGAGCTGGAGTAAAGAACGGTATTGACTCCAAGATTCTTTTATATAAGCATTTCAACACTGACAGTACCAAATTAGATTATAAATACAAAATTATTGCAATTGTTAAAGAAGATCAAGGTCTTTTAAATAGAGAAAATTATTGGATTAGAAAATTAATGACTATCTATCCATTTGGATTTAATAATCAAATAAAAGGGGTAGCCAACATATTGTATAAAGATGTTTTTTAAATACGATTTTAATAACCCTTACTTTAACTTCCCCTTTAGAAACAAAAGACCATGTAGACATGGTAATAGAAGTCTAAATGCATTAAATTATAAAGAAAAACAGGTCAGATATTAATCTGATTGTCAATAATTTGTATTCATTATATCTAAATTTCGGAATTAAAACATTAAAAGATGCATTGAAAGGCCTACAAAAGAAAAGTTTTGCTCCTCTGATAGAAAATATTCTAAGCAATAAAACTAATTTCACAAATAAATTTAAAACTACAATCTTTGCTCTTATGGGATGTATTAGAGCTAATTCTAAAAAATCCATAGATAACCCTATTAAAGATCAAGTTATATCCACTTTGAATTATTCCTCTAACATTTTAGACAAAATTAAGGGTAACAGTCAATTTTTTGTTAAGAAAGTTAAGTCCAAGTTGACGGATAGATATAAAGATTTCAAACCTGTAGATAGTTGGTCCTGACTGCTGTGCAGGTACACAGTGAACTTATCTTAATGGTGGGAAAAGTTAAACACTGGTAAAACATAAAGTAGGTTCTTATTGTAGGAGAGAGTTGGGTACAACGATAGGCGTGCCTGTAGAGGGTGGAGGCGCGTCGCTATATACTCGTAAACAATACCCCTAGCGGGAATAATGAACAAACCTCATAAAAGCCATATGGGCCCATATGATACAATTCTTAAAAGTGAGTGCCTGTAAATGCTATGGTACCTGTTTAATATAAAGAGGTGTTACATATAGATACTGATGCACATATAAGTACTGGTGCACTTATTTATCATATACCTACACTTCCCTCCCCCCCCCTCATGCTCGTAGTTCAATCTCGAGCGGACTCCTTTTCCTTGAGTCGTATTGAACAATGTGGGGCAACTGGGGGGTTATATGCTAAGGACATCTGTTTCTGGTCATTGCAAGGGGCCACAGGGGACTGGGGGAGGGGGTCAACTTTTTGGGGCACAGGGCGGAGAAAGCGGCGGTTTCGCCACCACACTCGGCCACTAGGGAGACCTACCTTTTAGCCCTTGGACTTGCCAAGACTCTCATGACTACCCCCACCTTGTCCCAGCGTTGCGATGTCGGGTCTTGGATCCGAACTTGCTGACCGACACGTAACCTGGGAAGGGGTTGTGCGTGCGCATCGTACTGGGTCTTAACCTGCTCGGCACGGTCGGCTGCACGTCTGTCACATTCCTCGGCTTTAGTCTGCCACTCCTTAGCGAAGGATCGGGGATGGGCAGGGAGATATGTCCGAAGAATATGACTATACAAGAATTGAGCGGGGGAGCGGCCAGTGAAGTTGGGGGTGTTCCGGAGTTCCAAAAGACCCTGGTCGAAGTCCTCACAGTCAATGTTGCTAGCGGGTGCAGTCTTAAGGATGAGGTGCTTGATAGACTTCACTGCAGCCTCGGCATGGCCGTTCGATTGTGAGTAACGTGGTGATGTTACCACATGGCAGACTCCCGATCGCTCCATAAAGTCTCGGAAATCGTCGCTGGTGAATTGTGGGCCTTCATCGGTCCTCAGACGGAGAGGGACACCAACTTCCCGGAAGTAGTGACAGAAGATCCTGATAGTCGCAGACGCAGTAGTGTCGCCTTTGCAGGGGACGATGACAGGCCACCCTGAGAGATGGTTGACCACGACCAGGAAGGACTTCCTGGCAAGCATGAAAAAGTCGGCCGAAACGGACTCAAAAGGCCTCATAGGGTTGTCGTCATTCATAAGGGTTCCTTCTGGAGGCTAGGCTGGAGTATCTGGCACGATTCGCAAGCATGAACAGTGCTGGCGATGTCGGAATCTATCCCCAGCAAGAAGACAGCCTGCCTCGCTCTACGCTTGGTGGCCTCCACACCTCGGTGACTGTCATGAACGTGCTGTAGGGTGCGGCAGCGGAGAGCAGCGGGAACCACGATCCTAGGGCCATAGAGGACGAGGTCACCATCAGCGTAGAGGTCTTCCCATATCTGCCAGTATGGGAGCAAGGAGTTGTGGAGGTCATACCGGTTGGCAGGGAATCCTGAGGTGATGCAGTCAAGTAGGCGGACATACGCAGGAATGTCCACTGATGCCCACTGATAAAGGAAAATATACCCCATTCAGACCCGTTAAATCTTGGTGGTAGAAAGTGTGTGCTATGATAGAATTCCAAAGAGTTACAAGGACTAGTTAGTATCTCGAAGACCTTACGGTCCATTTCGGGAAAATATTCGAAGAAGAAGGAGGGACATTTTTCAGTGCACTACACTCCTTACAGAGTGTGCAAAATATTATTTACTGTCTTCTTGAACTGTTAAACTGAGGAAATGTTTACATCTGAGGAAAGTATGTTCCAGGTAGAACAGATCATAAATGTGAAACAGTTTCCTTAACCTAGAAGGGGAAACCCCCCCGGAGCGGTACACAAAGCTGAAATGGGGGTCTCAATGACCCCCCCGTGGGGAAATAAAAGAAACAAATTTTTCTAATGCTTTATTGATGCCCAAAATGGTTTAGTTGTATACATACATCATTATGCTAGCTTATTATCACAGTTTATAGAATATTTCCTGAGTAGTTGCGTGTTGAGGCACTCGTGTTCCAAATTATCCAGGCAAAAAAATGGTGTCCACTAAAATAATCAAATAAAAATAAATTACCGACCAAATTATCTGATACTTCGCAGTATGAAGGCGTGATGATGGGGTAAGTTCCTCCTAAAACCTGGAGGGCGTAGACCCCAGGAACGAGACGATCTGGAAGAAACAAAAGAGAGCAGGGATGCTATTTGTTCATCTGACAGGTTCTTGGAGTCAGCCATGGCGGGACTATTCAAAAGCAAGAAAATCCAGAATTAGGAAAAATATTCATAAAAAATAGTTCCTGGGGTCAAATGCCTATGAAATTGTTATGGGAAGCTGGGGAATATATATGTCAATCATATAAGCATAATACACCATAAATCTATCCGTCAACATAGCTTGCACAAGCATGAAACCAAACAAATCGAGAACGAAAATGCTTACCTTATAAGGGGAATGGTCGGGTCAATATGACCCAAACGGGCTGGTAGGGCTGCGAGGGGCGGAGCTTCGGGCTTGTAGGTGTGCACACGATGAGCGGTGGGTGTAGACTGCCGTTCCCTCACCCAAACTCATGGCTACCGGGCCGTGTCACGCCACAACACCAAGAAACAAGCCCGCGCACGATATTTCGGGGTCGTGGTTACCCCGGTTTCCCCTTCTAGGGTTAAATACTAGTGCTGAACCTTTTCATTTCTAACTGCCAGTCATGGTTGCGTATTGTATTCATATCGAGGCTAAGCATTTTGCTATGATCCACATTATCAAACCCATTACATAGTTTAAGTTAAAAACTTGAATGAACTGATCTCGTAGTCTGTGTGTTAACCCTTTCAGACTCATATGACGCAGATGTTGCCAAATTAGCAATAAGAAATAGAGTTCTCTCACTCTTATAATTACCTCTCCAAAATTAGTTTTCTGCCCACAGCTAACTCAAAGACAACTGCAGAGGTTAAAGTAACTAAACTAAAGGTTTATAAATACCCCTGATGGTAACAAAGGCTTTAAAGTATCCCTAATAGGCTCAAAATTGCGTCATATGTCGGAAGAGAGAGAGAGAGAGAGAGAGAGAGAGAGAAGCAGAAGACCACTACAGCCGAGATTCTTGTAACCCACGTTGTGTATAGAGACTAATTTTGATAAGCAACTATACAGTATATTGTATTAATAAATTCCTAATATATTTTAAATGTTGGCTATTGTAAGCATAATTATGCAATGATGGCTTAACAATATTTTGTAATACATGAGGACAATCGTCGCTTATCAGTAACTCCCAGCTAGAGAAGGAGGTGGGGGAGTTGGGGATTGTTTAGGGGTGGAAGGTGGGGGTTGACTTGGACCAGACTCCCCCCTTCCACCTGCCCAGGGTGGAGTAGGGAAAGGAAGGACCAACCCCTGAGCAACTTTTAGTTCGCGTGACTCGCGTGAGTGTACAGTCTCAATCCCTAAAAGTAAGCCCCCCTCGATGCTAACAATAAAATTAGCTAGGGCCTTTCTGAACGACGGGTAAACTTGGGAACGCACAAACGAACACACTCCGTTCAAATGAAACAGAAGTTCGACCAGCCATATGAAACTTTTGTGATTGACTGCAACTACAGTATGTTGCTTATTTTCGCAGGATGTAAATTACTTCAAGTTGTATAACTGGACACTAAAATCTGCACCAGGCCTACTGACCCAAACGAGGCATAAAGATTATGGTTACTTATGTCTGACAATCAATAGATAAAACAATTAGGCTACTTATATTCACTGTATTGAAGCAACTTTAGTGGTCAAGCATTAATGATGACATTTAGAACAACTGGTAACCGTTGTTTAACTTCATACTCTAATATACAGTCGGTATATATATACAGTCGGTATTCATGTGTGTCCTTCTATACTACTCTCTCCCCAACCCCCTTTTCCCTAATTTGAAATTAGTTTAGCTTTTATTGCCCTCTGACACTAGGTAGAGATTACCATGATTCTTTAAGAAGACCTTACCATCCTAGACCGGTAAAATGCACAGCTTACTCTGTTCAGGCATACCACCATACCATGGGTAAAATGTATGATCAAAAGTTGTCAGCTCTACGAATAGTAAAATTGTTTCTGACAGACTTTCATTATACATTAAGAGCTTATACTATATGTGAACTAACTTGGAAATCATTAACATAATAATAATAAAACTCGACAAAAAAGAAATAGGTTGGTAGAAGTGGAGAACCAAGCCAATTCAGATAGGTAGCCGAGAGAGAGAGAGTGAGAGAGAGAAAATGGAATGATACTATAAGTTGTTGAATAATTATAAAAATATTGCACATGTCAATATATTATTTCACCAAATAGTATTGTTACATTCAATCTTGTTACCTGAAACATGTTACCTAGCTCAGATTTAGATCCTCATGATTCAATAATCCAATATGTTTGCGATACTATTGACTTTTGAATACAGAGTTCGTGACAGAATGAAGTAGCACCTATGAGGAGACAAAACAAACTAAACTCTGATGTTATCCAATTACCTTATTTACTAATAACAAACTTCTGAATTATTTTTCAAGGGCATTATATTCACCCCGTAATTACAGCATGTTAAAATGCTAGATGAAAGTAATGTAATGACTAATGTGACGCCATCGGCTTCATGTAAAGAAATCCAATTCTCGATTAACTTAACTCTTTGAAGATTTAAGATGCATTTTAACCTTTTTTTCTTGTTATCATTACTCAATTTTATGCAGCCTGTGGAAGATCTGTGAGTATTACAAGGAAAAGACACTCAATAAATCCTTTGACTTCCATGCTACTCATCAAACTATAAGCGGAATAAACTGTCAAAAATGCATCGTAATCCACAAGGGGATAACTTCTAAGGTATACAGCTTAACGTTTATTAATATTCCATCAACTTCCTTTAATAATTATGTTGTTTAATATGAACTTTTGTTCATGAGCATATACTGCACACTGTGCAACTCTCCAACTCAAGACCTAACCGATATTCTGTCTTTTTTTCTATTCAATAGGTGAGCTCTGGAACTCTCTCCCGGAACTCACCTGTACCTCATCCTTTGACTTAAGTGCCTTCAAACTCCGTGTATCCAGGCATTTGGGCTCGACCGTTCCTTGATATTCTCTAACACCCTTTTAACTCTCGGGGAGGCACTCATAACAGGCAGTTCTGCCTTTTGTCTCCCTCATATACATATACAAAATAAATATACTGTATTTACTTTACTACATATGTTAGATTATATAGTTGATAATGGTATTTTTGCAACACTGATGTGTTAGAGAAAGTGAGAGGGAAGGAACATAAACTCGATAAGGTGATCTGGTAACCTGCAGGAATAATTCGTCATGAATGGAGTAGGATAAAACTGTGTTGAGTGTGCATACATTTAAGCAATATGTTACATTTTGTTTTACCTACGGTAGTCAGGTATTGCACAGGTTTTGTATTGTCGCAAATAGTAGACATGTGTTGCATGATGAATTATGTTTATTCAGAATGTACTGCCATATTTAATGTCACAGAAAGGCTTCTCTAATCCCTCACGGACGAAATTTGGACAAACAAATAGTAATCTTTCTGATTATGAATGGACTAAGCCCTTTACAACACATTAAAGTTGTTTAAATGTCTTCAATTATATATTTAGGAAAACACTTTAGCAAGGTTTTAAATTACGAAATAGAATTACTCGATCTTGTGACTTCGGGTTGCGATATACTGTAGCTTGGATTGAATATAGTTGGCCAATCTGTATACCTATCCATTGCATTATTGCCTTCGTTAACAAATAGTGTCCTGATACTATAAATAGTATTGCTTAAACAGTGTATTCTATTTTAAACTTGAAGGCTTTGGACACTTTTAGGAATGCATTTTAATTATTTCAAATTTCATATGTTTCAAGCTAGATATAGCCGCATGAGAAATGTATTTGTGAATGTTTGGTTATACGCAAATAATTGTGCAATATTTTATTTGGCTGACCTTTACATAACTGATTGCAATGGAAAGCAAACACTAATGTTGATACATCAAAACCATCAAGGGTTCATTGTGCTGTTCGAGCCAGACGCGCTAAATCGGAGTGGAGTGTGTTCGTTTGTGCCACGTTTATCTCTCATCCAGAAAGACCCGGGATACCAATATTTCTCGAGTCGAGGGGGGCTTACTTTTAGGGATTGCGACTGTACCTTCCAAATATTCTCCTTAGTATCACCGAGGCAGGCAGCCTGTGAGAACGACTCTTGGGCCCTTTAATTCAGACACCCGCCATGTTTGCCTCATAGGTCAGAAATATGAGCCATTTTTGATGGAATGCAGTGATTCTCAGTGCTTGTATAACCCGCCTGATCGATTATTTGTGTGTGTTTCTTATTCATCGATTACAGTGGAGTGCATTGTGTGATTATGTGGTGAGATAGATATGTTAGTGTTAGCCAGGACAGGAATGCTTAGGTGTGCAAATAAGTACCCAATGTATTTTCACTTTACGAAGTTATTATATTGCAAGGTGGAACTAAAATGTCGGCAATTTGTTGTCGATTTTGGCAATCATTGTTCGATGGTCTATAGTACAAATGGAAACGAATTGCCAACACATTCGGCAATTTGTTGCTGATTTGTTTGGCATTTGTTATTACATAGGTATGAAATAAGTGAAACTAATTGAAAAATTATAAGAAGATATACCATGTACCTGTACTTGGAAGATATACCATGTACCTGTACTTGGAAGATATACCATGTACCTGTACTTGGAAGATATACCATGTACCTGTACTTGGAAGATATACCATGTACCTGTACTTGGAAGATATACCATGTACCTGTACTTGGAAGATATACCATGTACCTGTACTTGGAAGATATACCATGTACCTGTACTTGGAAGATATACCATGTACTTGTACTTGGAAAAAATCGGTGACGACAAATCCAGAAAATCTGCTTTATACACTAATAACTCGGGTTCTAGATAACTTAAAAAGTTCTGGTACGTACCAAAATGATGAAACCTAAATTCCGCACAACACACAGCAATTACGTACCGAGTTAGAGTGTCGTTCCGAATGCCAGAGGTGGAAACATACGGGACCTGTCAACTAGGAGCGGTGAGCTGAAGAAATGGTGGTAAGACCACAAGTGATTTTCGTCCCTTCTTTCACCTTTTATTTCAAAATTAGTTTTCATTCTTTTCCTTTACATTTTGTATATTTCCATCGCTATATTATGTACTATGTATCAGCACAAATAATACATTCCTATCATAATTACTTCACAGGCAGTGATAGACGGAATAAACAAAATGTTTCAATAGAGTTGTTTCAATATTTGTTCTTGTTTTTGTATTATCTCGACAACGAGTTGTCATAGGAAGATTGGTGTGGCACCATTAGAATCAGAAGAAAATAAACTTCTATGTAAAATCGTTAACACCTACTGCTCTGCATCTCGTTACCGAGATATTGCGATGTAAACACACTGCATGCACAAAAATCTTGGTTCATGCCACCAATACTAAAACTAAATAATATATATTTGTTTACTACCACAACAATACTTAGCATAATCAATTATCAAGCATTTCCACCCATTTGCATAAAAACAAGTGTTGTGGGGCGCTCATAAAACGACTCCGAATCAAACTTTCAAAATCGCATGCTATGTAGGTAAGTCTCAAAACTGGGCAGCTTGGGAATGCCCACATAAACTACACCCCCCCCCCCCCCCCCGAGCATGAAAGGGTTAAGCCTTTAATTTTTTGCAGTGTTCAGTAACCTGATATATTTCAATATTTTATATTTGCTCTCTTCATTTCTATTTTACTCCAGCCATCTGGTCTGGTCTCGTTTAGATAATAATTATTTTGCATTTAATAACTTTATTTTGTATTCTTATATTGTCCTGAAGAACCTATAATTATTTTGTTGTATTATAAATATTAATTTAATTAGACTAATATTTTATAAATTAGGTGTTGAATTTGACATCAGTCTTACATTTCATAATAGCCTATTTGTTTGTGTCTCTTTCACTTCGTAACATTACAATATACACACCTTCCTTTCATTACACATATCATTCAGTCTATTTCCATTGTAATTTTCACCTGGTACCTATACAAAAAACACCCATGATGTCATTATCTGGACCAGTACCAGCTCTTCCATTCATGTCACCCAAAACAATAATTTTATAACTCACTGGCATTTCATCTATCACTTCATTCAGAGTGTTCCACAATATGTCTTTCACATCCCTGTCACATTCTTTACAGGGTGCATATGCTACCACAAACACTACTTTCACCATTTCAAACTTATACTTTACAAACATGCACCTTGAATTCACATATTCATACCCATTCATTGTTATACTCCGTTCCTCATTCATTAGCAAACCAACTCCTTCCTTAACTTGTCCATTTACACCCACTCCTGTCCTTACACATTTTACACCATTCCACTATTCTTCTTCACTCTCTTTCATTTTTTGTTTCACACACACCAAGAACATGAAATCTTCCTTTCTTAAATACATTTACGACTTCCATTCTCTTCTGTTCTGAATAAATTCTTCTTACATTCCAAACAGCCATTCGTGTCTGTCTGACTGTACTGGACCCCGGCAGGCAAAGGGCCCAGCTCAGAGGCTCGCTGATCCATAAGTAGGAATTCATTCTGGAGGTGGGATTCCCAGTCCCAACCTCCAGGGGCTATCTGCGCCACAAAATGGCATGCGGTGGGGTCGCCACATCATCCCTATGCCTGAATATATATATTATCAGCAGGGGGCAAATAACAGCAGTCCATGGGATAATTTCATTAACAAAAGCAGTTATATTAGACGCGAGCGTACCACTTTTGTAAACAGACGGCACATACGCCTGCTAACACCGTCCCTACCAAATTACCTTATATTTAAGGAAATTATTGACATTAAATTAGCTTATATAGTAATCCTGAATTTTGGCACCAACAGCGATTTTAGTATGCATTTATGCTTGTGTTTGCTTTTGTCCTTTAGATATAGTGTTGTATTATAATGATTCGGAGCAGGAATGAATATTTACCCATTTTCCAATGATCTAAAAACAGCCCCCACTAGTGGGGAGGGCTATGAAGATAAAGGAAAATATGGGGTTAAAGATGATACAGAAAAAACAATATATGCTGTATATAAAAACAACAACAGTTTGCCGTGTGATACAGGAATTTAAGCCCCCCCCCCCCCCGCCCCCCAGAAATTATTTAAAATTATTATCTATGTGTCAGTAAAGGACAATAAAACTCATTATGGTACATATTTACGAGGCAACCACCATTTTATTCTCAACATATTAAATATTGTTTCAACCCTCAGTAAAGCATAATAAAAAAGACTAACTACATGCCTACCTACAGGTTGTAAATACTCTCCTATAGATGGCACCCGTCTAGACAAACAACTGATGAAGGGGAGTGGCAGTGCCTTACATAGAGAGAGTATTATTGTTTTCTTATATCTCCCATATAATGTATTTCTACTCTTAACCCTTAACTCGCGGCGACCCGTCATATGACGAGAGAGAGGAAATAGGCTATCTGTACGGTATCCGTCATATGATGGACGCCATTTTAGGCTATTATGAGCGCTGAGAGAGAGGCCAGGCATTGGAGGGAGCATAGGGGGGCTCCAACCGCTCGCCACAGTGTGCAGAGACACACTGAGGCCCGAGATACGGCTGTATCACTCATGTGCAGTGTTTCATACAGCAAAAACAGCAAAAATTGGCCCTATTTTACCGATTTTGGCCTTCGGTTGCATGATCGTTGCAAGATAATCAGATATTGTACAGGGATGATTCAGGTGTCATTGGAAAGCTCTAGCATGGTTCTTGCACAAATATATAGTTGTATTACGCTCTGCCTCTTGCTTATGCATGAAAAAGAGCATGGAATGAAAGTAATTTTCAACAATTATGCCCGTCTGGCGCTACAGTGATGTAAACAAAACACCCCATAATAATCGAGATAATGACATACAGTATATAACAATGATGTATATGTTCTACCGGATCAATTAGACATAAAACGATTGATAAGCTAACTGTTGGTGCTAAAAGTCAGTATTATCGCCTATATTTTCTGAGGTTTAATACATTTTACTATGATCTGTAGAGCATATTCAGACCTCTTCCATATAGCATAGGTCTTGAAATATTTAATTAAAAGTGACAGTAAAATTGAACTTTTCAGTATATTACGGTATTTATACTTGAAGTCCATAATGTTGACATTGATTCACTAAGCAGTAATTATCATTTTGATATTTAAACTACTTCTAGGCCTATAGGCCTATTTCATAGGCCTATTTCAATTATTGTATTTTTTAATTAGGCTATGGGGGTAATACCCTAAAGCCATCCCGAGCGAAGAATTTATCTCCCAATATAAGCTCCTAGTCTGTGACTTGAGCATAAGGCGAGATCCTGTGGGAAAGATAGTATACATGCCAAAAAGGAAAGTATGGCTGCTGAAGAAATTTGAATACAAGGATAGGTTTTGCAGCGAACTGGAGGAAATGGATAGGAATAGGGGCGCTAAGCCAATTTATGTCAATAGCCAATGGAACTTCCTTTAACCTAGCCTTCTTGCCACTACTGACAAAGTCTGTGGCAAAACTAAAGCCCCCTCCAGGCATAAGAATTCCTGGTGGTGGAAAGACGAGGTTGAAAATACAATAATTTAAAAGAAGATGTTTCAAAGCATGTAAGAAAAGAGGCAGCAGGGAGGTATATATGGCGGCTAAGTGAACTGCAAAAAAATAAGTTATACAAGGCAACAAAAATAATACAGGACTTGGTCATAGACCAAGTGAGTAACGCAGAAAATCCCAATGGGATCTTCAATTTAGCTAGGCGAGTTATTAACCCGCTGAGTACCAGCTAAATATTTATAAATGTACCACCCAGGACCGGCTGATTCTGATATTTTTTTTTTCAGAAACAATAGCGAATGGGTTAGGAATGAAGGAAAACCACGAAAAAACTATCAAAAAGATCAAAAAATGGTCCTATGGAGCCCCAGAAAACGGATTTTACAAGAGTAAAACATTGAAGGCAATTTCCCCCAAAAAACATGTTTTTGCGCGCTAACGCGCACGCGGTTGGACTTTGAGAGTTTTCAACCATCGTCATGGGTGCGTGGGATACTTACACAGTTCCCATACAAATCTGAGCCCTCTAGGTGCCATAGGACCGGAGTAAATGGGACCGGAGTGACACTGACGCAGACGTCTGCGTCGCTGGGGTTTAGCGTTACATACATTGCCGACGTACTGTTTGCGTCGCTGGGGCTCAGTGCGTTTAAGCATGACATTAGAGATGTTGTAAGAGAACAGTGTGTCAGGAAAGAAATTATTGATGCTTGGAAGGTACACTACGAAAGATTACTCAACGAGGAATTTGAGTGGAATAAAGAGCAGCTTAGAAAAAAAATAAAAATAAAAATCCCCCCCCCCCCCACACACACCTTTGATAGCGTCTGCTGTTGTAAGCAGTGAAATACATCAAATTAAGGACTCGAAAACTGCAGGATGGTCTGGCATTGTAGCTGATATTATTAAAGCTTCAGGTGATATAGGAGTGAGCTTGGTCACAGAGCTAACTCCACAGTACAGAGGAAGTAATCCCTGATGAATGGCACAATTGTGTAGTAGTAAATATATATAAGGGCAAGGGGGACTCCAGCACCTAAACCACTAGACCACCGAGGAGCTTTAAAATAGTGGCTTCATTTGGAATTATAATTATCCCATCATGCTAGGACGTGGCACAATCGACACTATCTTCATAGTCAGGCAGCTGCAGGAAAAGTATCTACTTAATATAGGGATCTGTATCTTGTGTTTGTAGACCAGGAGAAGACCTTTGATAGGGTGCCCAGAGCAGTTGTGTAGTGGGCTATGAGAAAACTGGGCATAGAGGAGTGGCTGGTGTGTGTGATAATGAAGATATATGGGGACTCACGAACGGGAGTGAGGGTGATAGGTGTAATGAGTGAGGAGTTTACAGTTCACGTCAGAGTCCACCAGGGCTCTGTGTTAAGCCCTCTCCTCATTGTTATGGTAATGGAGGCAGTATCTGGTGTTTTCAGAGTTGGGCTCCCCCTGGGAATTGCTATACGCAGATGACCTAGTACTTATCACAGATAGTGTGTGGGATGCCGAGGCCAAGTTCAGAAGATGAAGAGAGGGCATGGCAAGCAAACGGTTAAGAGTTAATATAAATAGAACCAAGGTTTTACACAGTAGATTAGGGTTAGGAAAGGTACAAACAAGTGATGAAAACCCATGTGCAGTATGCAGAAAAGGGGTGGGCGCAAACTCAATACAGTGTAGCGTCTGTTGCAGTTGGGTACATCACGGGAAGAATCGCTGCACTTGTATAAAGGGACCTCTACCAAAGAAGAAGTCCGAAATTGAGAAATTTGTTTGCATAATATGCAAAGGTGACCTTGTATTATATATATATATCATAAATTGATAACATAGAAACACAAAAATATACAGTAGATGACGTGATAAATACCACAAACTGTATAAATTAATCAAAACACTTCTAAACACTATACATACGAAAGCACGAACATTAATTACAATAAGAAGATGTTGAAAACCCAAGAGGTCGGTTGATTTTTCATTGCTACCTAATGAAGGCTTTAGTTTCACTGATATTAGGGACTCCATTATCGTAAGTTCTTCTCCCTACCGACACGACTGGAGGACTGATAAATAATCCTGGAGGAGGGAGTGATTTAAATCTCGGGCATGTTGACGGATGGCACTATACGAGGGATTCAAATATGGCTTTATTGTTCTAACCGAATTACCCTTGTGTTAAAAAATACGGACCTTGAGTTGTCGATTTTTACAACCTACAGAATATACATTGCATTACAGCAATGACATTGATATTTGTAGACTACAGAGGACTATAGTTCTTTAGGTATTATATCTTTGAACTTGAAGAAAGTACTGATTGTTTGTGTAGGTCTGAAAATAACTTACTTTGATCTGAGGGTAGATTTTGTACTTTAATGAGAAACTGCTTTTACCTGTGAAAGAAATAGGGAAATACAATATAACTCGCTTTACTGTGGTGAGTTGTTATTTAGGATGGAGGAGCTATTGCAATTTTTTTGAAAATGTAGGAGTGAGTGAATTTAGTATATACAG
Source organism: Paralithodes platypus (assembly GCA_032716605.1). Taxonomy (NCBI): domain Eukaryota; kingdom Metazoa; phylum Arthropoda; class Malacostraca; order Decapoda; family Lithodidae; genus Paralithodes; species Paralithodes platypus. The sequence continues at coordinate 8,991,866 of CM064547.1, read as the reverse complement.
GGTGTCCCGAAATAGATGTGCCGAACTTCAAGACTAGGTTAGGACAAATATTCCAAGCATAAAATGTTCTATAGTCAAAATTCCAAATTTTACTTGTTAAAGAGATATTGCCTGTTGAAAACAGGATTTTCTTAAGTATTTCCCCATAAGGCTGGCCTAGCTGTCCTAGAGTCGACCATCCCCCTATCTAACTGCAATTATGTTACCATGTTATTTTCAAGTTAATGATAATTATGTAAGTTGCAAAATTATTATAAACATATTAGCTCACTTTGGACCTGCTGGAAACTATATGACATGGAAGAGTCCATTACATTTATGCTGGGGAGAACCTTCAATCTTCAATACCTCAATACCTTAAAATACCTTAAACCTTCAATACCTCTTAAACGGTTGAGATTCAAAATGTTTGTTATAGAACAATTTATGCTTAGAATCATCTACAGCATATAATCACATCCTGAAGTTTGGCACATCTACTTTGGGAACCCTGTATTATCATTATTATCATTTTGATTTGGAGAAAAAGAGAAATACATTGGTGGGTTCAGCGTAGCGTTCTTAGCCCCTTCAGAACCGGGGATGACTTTTATATTAGGTTTCAGCTACATTTAGATGATTTTATAAAGCTCTGGAAGGACATATGGTAGCTAAAAGGATTAATTAACCCTCTGGCTGCGGATATATTTGCGCTATTTAGGGCATATTCAGGCACTCCTGAAGGATTAATCAAGTATCTGCATTAAATTACCTGTATTCTGCCGAAAACTAGGCGAAAATAGCTTCAAAATGACACCAGAACGAGCTTCGTAGGTGGCGGGGTTCACCCGCAGCGTTGCCATAGACATTCAGGAACACTCGCTAATTTCTAGCTCTCACTTGCTCGGCAACACTGTCGAAAGATCCGCGTGTGACCACAGTCTACCTCAGTGAGTGGCTGGCTGCTCTGAGGGTCGGACGGAGGTCCCTCACGCTCCCTCCCACTGACACTCTATTTCCACGGCTTTTACAGGCTTTTAAAGCTTGTAAATTGCCTATGCGTTCCAGAACGTCTCCCGCAGGGAAAGGGTTAATGTGTAGACGTCCTTCTTAAGCTTAATGAAAGTCTTATAATTGCCAGCATATAATGAACCTTTACTAGATAAGAGCTTACCAGCATATAATGAACCTTTACTAGATAAGAGCTTACCAGCATATAATGAACCATTACTAGATAAGAGCTTACCAGCATATAATGAACCATTACTAGATAAGAGCTTACCAGCATATAATGAACCATTACTAGATAAGAGCTTACCAGCATATAATGAACCATTACTAGATAAGAGCTTACCAGCATATAATGAACCTTTACTAGATAAGAGCTTACCAGCATATAATGAACCATTACTAGATAAGAGCTTACCAGCATATAATGAACCTTTACTAGATAAGAGCTTACCAGCATATAATGAACCATTACTAGATAAGAGCTTACCAGCATATAATGAACCTTTACTAGATAAGAGCTTACCAGCATATAATGAACCATTACTAGATAAGAGCTTACCAGCATATAATGAACCACTACTAGATAAGAGCTTACCAGCATATAATGAACCTTTACTAGATAAGAGCTTACCAGCATATAATGAACCTTTACTAGATAAGAGCTTACCAGCATATAATGAACCATTACTAGATAAGAGCTTACCAGCATATAATGAACCATTACTAGATAAGAGCTTACCAGCATATAATGAACCATTACTAGACAAGAGCTTACCAGCATATAATGAACCTTTACTAGATAAGAGCTTACCAGCTTATAATGAACCATTACTAGATAAGAGCTTACCAGCATATAATGAACCTTTACTAGATAAGAGCTTACCAGCATATAATGAACCATTACTAGATAAGAGCTTACCAGCATATAATGAACCTTTACTAGATAAGAGCTTACCAGCATATAATGAACCATTACTAGATAAGAGCTTACCAGCATATAATGAACCATTACTAGATAAGAGCTTACCAGCATATAATGAACCATTACTAGATAAGAGCTTACCAGCATATAATGAACCATTACTAGATAAGAGCTTACCAGCATATAATGAACCATTACTAGATAAGAGCTTACCAGCATATAATGAACCATTACTAGATAAGAGCTTACCAGCATATAATGAACCATTACTAGATAAGAGCTTACCAGCATATAATGAACCATTACTAGATAAGGGCTTACCAGCATATAATGAACCTTTACTAGATTAGAGCTTATTTGACATCATCATGGCCTCCAACTTTCTTCTACAATGGCGGACATCAGAGGTGCAGTAGATCAGTGTTGCATATACAATGTGATTGTTTGCACCTGATAAGTATAATTAAGGGGTTAGGGTGTATTTATCAGTTGATTTATTTATTTATGCATTATTGGTTTAGTTTCCTCCATAGACATTCCTTATGTATACTGGGGCGCACTCGCCTTTTAATACACTCCCACCCCTATTTTGCCCAACTCTCTAACCCAAGAGTGAACTGAATTTCCCAGTCTTTCTTCTATTTTACAAGTAAGCTTTGGAACTCTCTCCCTCAATTTATCTTCCCTAATCCCAAAACCGGAACTACTTCAAGCTCCGTGTGTCCAGATATTTAAACTCTAACGTACCTTGAATTTGGCTCTCTATCACTCTTAACATTTTTGGGGAGACAATTGATACAGGCAGCTTTGCCTTTAATCTCCTTCACTCACATAGAACACAAATATATTAAAAAAAAAAAAATCGCCGTAAGGGAGGAGGAGGTAAAGGCTACACTTCACAAGCTAGAAAGACCATTGATGTTGTAATGGTTTGACTGTTTAAGATCTGTATGCGGTAACCCAGGTTCGAAGCCCGGTAGGATCACATGTTTTCATGAATTTCATTGTTAGGTGTTTGGTGTTGGGAGTGAAATTATTAATTTAGATTATTGTTATAGCGGTAGAAGAATAACGGTGAGAGAAATGTAACGTTGAGGTGTTTATATAACATACAGTAGATTGTATAAAATGTATAAGAAGAGGTGATTTGATGAAACAAAATGCTTTTGACTTTGCCCTTTCGAGAATTGAGGTATGGGTGGAACCTCTCCACACATACGAACAATGCTCGGTAAATGGACACTCAGTACCCATGTATAGAGCAAGAAGCACTGTTGGGGTAAAGAACCCATGGTGACGGTTGAGCACACATTACTTCTGGGAAGCTATTTTATCATTATCATTATCATTACTGGCAATATGGTCTTTCCAAGAAAGGTCAGAGGAATAACAGATAAGAAGAATATTGAGAGAGGATGAAGGGTTGAGTTGAGTGGTGTAATAGAGATAGGGTTAGTCGTATGGAAGATTGTAAAGGTAGATATATGGAGAATTTGGATTATGGAAGCATAGACAATCAATAAGGTTATCTCTGCCCAATTGGAAATAGTTGATAGATCAAAGGATAGGTGTCCTATGGTTTCAACACGTGATTTTTGAAGTGACTGCATGGAGGGTCATGTGAAAAGTTAGGTGCATAGTGTAAGGTAGACTCATTGGCATAAGAGTAGATAGGGTTAGATAGCGAGGGAACGCAAAAGTGGTCCCGGACCCTAAGAATCGGAACTGTTAATGTGGTTTCTGTTTGGTCTCTGTCTCGAGTCGGCCACCCCCAGCTATGAGGTGTGCACACTACCTGAGTATATACATAAACATAACTGGAGATAGGACAGAACCCTAAGGAATTAGCACAGCAGTTTATAGGTTTAGGGAGAGAATGATGGCCGTCCATAACTGCAGCAATGGAATGGTTAGAAAGAACATTTGAGATAAAGGCACAGATAAAGGGATAGAAACCAATGATGGTAGTTTAAAAACAAGAGATTTGTGCCAGACTCTATGGAAAGCTTTAGATATGTCTAGCGCAATAGAAAAGGTCTCGAGGTCTGATAAGCCGCTGTTGCATGCACGCAAGCTAATGCTAGCACCTGATCTGCATAGGCCGATCCTTAGCAATCTTGGCCCCGTTTATTGTTCTTTCCACTCACTAAAACATTACGCTTTCCATAATGCAGTTAAATCTGAGTACAGGATTAGATTGATATCCAAAATTCGAAAATGGATATTAATCGTGATCGTGTACTCAACCTTTAACTGTGTTGGTGATGTAATGGTTTAGATGCATATGTTATGGGTGTGATATCCCGAGTTCGAACACCGGGAGGACCATATGCTTTCATTAGTTTATTCAAGTGCATTGGGGTTTATAATTGATGATTAATGTTAAGAACGGGGTGTTACTTAATTTCTATAGGTTCAGGAACTAATGTCTCTAGTGAGGACGAGCCTTCGCTATCTTGGCCCCATTCATTGTTCTTTCCACTCACTAAAACATCACGCTTTCCATAATGCAGTTAAGTCTGTGTACATGATTAGATTGATATCTAAAATTCGAAAATGGATATTAATCGTGATCGTGTTGCTGGTGTAATGGTTTAGATGCTTATGTTCTGGTTGTGGTGTCCTGACCTCAAATCCTCGAGAGGACCATATGCTTTCATTAGTTTATTCAAGTGCATTGGGGTTTGTAATTGATGATTAATGTTAAGAACGAGATGTTACTTAACTACATTGATGAGAGAGTGCATTTCGGAATGTTTTAAATTGGGGAATACACGGATAGAATATGGGTTTTCTTTTACCTGAATGGTAATACACTGTTTTCTCAAGAAGGGGCTCTAGTACTTAGACACAACACGACTATTTTCTATCCATCAGAAACTCACATTATTATTGCATATAATATTCATATCTATGTTCACGGCTCCAACTTCCTTGTAGCCTGTAACTCGCAGGTGATAATTACAGAAACATTCTATTGCCCATGAATGATTTCCGGGTAACTCAACCAGTAGACCATTTCAACAAGTAGACCATTTTAACCATTAGACCATTTTAACCAAAAGACCTTTTCAACCAGTAGCCCATTTCACCAGTAGACCATTTCAACCAGTAGACCATTTCAACCAGTAGACCATTTCAACAAGTAGACCATTTCCACCAGTAGACCATTTCAACAAGTAGACCATTTCAACCAGTAGACCATTTCAACCAGTAGACCATTCCAACCAGTACACCATTCCAACAAGTAGACCATTTCAACCAGTAGACCATTTCAACTATTAGACCATTTCAACCAGCAGACCATTTCAACCAGTACACCATTTCATCCAGTAGCCTACACCATTTCATCCAGTACACCATTTCAACTAGTAGACCATTTCAACCAGTAGATCGTTTCAATCATTAGACCATTTCAACCACTAGACCATTTCAACCAGTAGACCATTTCAACCAGTAGACCATTTCAACCAGTAGACCATTTCAACCAGTAGATTGTCTCAACCAGTAGACCATTTCAACCACTAGACCATTTCAACCAGTAGACCATTTCAACCACTCGACCATTTCAACCAGTAGACCATTTCAAACTGAAGCTAATTTCAACTAGTCGATCATTTCAACCGGTAGACCTTTTCAACTAGTAAACCATTTCAACCAGTAGACCATTTCAACCAGTAGACCATTTTAACCAGTAGACCATTTCAACCAGTAGATTGTCTCAACCAGTAGACCATTTCAACCACTAGACCATTTCAACCAGTAGACCATTTCAACCACTAGACCATTTCAACCAGCAGACCATTTCAAACTGAAGCTCATTTCAACCAGTCGATCATTTCAACCGGTAGACCTTTTCAACCAGTAGACCATTTTAACCAATAGACCATTTCAACCAGTAGATCTCAATCAGTGCTGAATGACTGAAGGCCAATTACTAAAAAACAGTGCCAATTTCAAGTACTAACCTCACTTTACTTGACCAATACTAATCCAACACTATTAACCCTTTGACAATTACAACGCATTTTGATAGTTTATTCTGACTATCATTAGACGATGTTATAGTATTTTGGAAGAATCTGCGGGCATTATTATGTTCCCTCCACCAACCGACTTTACTCCTAAACTCAATTAATGAAATTAACAAATACATGTGGCAGTTCAGGGATTCGAACCTAGGATGCTCACACCGAAATTCAGTGCATTTATCCATTGCGCTACGAAGACAGTCATAAGGTAAGGCTGCCTCAATTAACCCTCTGACTTCCATATACCATTCTGAGAAAAATCTTCGAACAATAGCCAAAAAAACAGAAAATTAATGTTTTATCGGATCTTGAAAGGGTTAACCCGTGCTAATTTCAAGTACTAACCTAACTTTGCATAACCCAGACTACTCTATCACTATCAGATGAGTTGGTACTGGTTGGCACTGATTGGCACTGGTCTACAGGTTGAGGTGTGTGGTTACCCCCATGAATTCATATTATCACCAACCCACCAATTAATTTACAAATAAACCTAATAAATAAAATCAATGACATTAATGAATGCATGTGGTACTCCAAGGATTCGAACCTAGGATACTCACACTGAAATACAGCGCACTAATCATTACACTATGAATACATTCTACTTCCTGGCAAACACGTAGACTTCCGCGAGTTGCATTGCCTCCGTGTCAGTGGTCGGTCGATGGATGCTGATGTACCTTCCTGTAATGCCTAGTGGGCTGGAACAGGAGAGGAGACCCTCATCTCTGGTGTAGGGCCCCAAGTAACTGGACATCAGAGTGTGCCCAGTAAAGTTCTTGTTTGTGGAGAGCTCCTGCCCTACTCGGATCTGGTGGAGAGATTACAAATTTAGGAGAGGAGATGGTAAATGCAGCCTTACACATTTACAAAGGGTGGTTCAATGGTTAGGAGATGGATGTTGTTGTTGTAGTGGCCCCAAGCTCCCTGTATGGGATTCCTGCGGCATCCAGGTATTCCCTGGTGCAATACCTCCCAGGAGGAGGTAGGGTGTAGTGAGATCCATTTTTGAGAGGGCAGCAGAGGAAAAGGTTGTCGGTCCATGGGCTCATGGCTTTGGTCCAAAGTTTCCTTCATCCAGAGCCCTTCTCAGCAGCACTACAATAACTGGTGGATCTCTGCGGTGTTTTCCCCCCTTTTAGTCCCCTTTAACAACATGCAGTAGGATATGTAGGGCATAATATTTCCCTCCGCTAAATATGGAGGGCCCCTTACCCCCAGGGACATGAGATGGTAAATGAGGATCACACATTTACAAAGGGTGGTTCAAAGATGGTAAATGAGCGTTATACATGTACAAAGGGTGGTTCAAAGATGGTAAATGAGGATCACACATGTACAAAGGGTGGTTCAAAGATGGTAAATGAGCGTTATACATGTACAAAGGGTGGTTCAAAGATGGTAAATGAGGATCACACATGTACAAAGGGTGGTTCAAAGATGGTAAATGAGCGTTATACATGTACAAAGGGTGGTTCAAAGATGGTAAATGAGGATCACACATGTACAAAGGGTGGTTCAAAGATGGTAAATGAGCGTTATACATGTACAAAGGGTGGTTCAAAGATGGTAAATGAGGATCACACATGTACAAAGGGTGGTTCAAAGATGGTAAATGAGCGTTATACATGTACAAAGGGTGGTTCAAAGATGGTAAATGAGGATCACACATGTACAAAGGGTGGTTCAAAGATGGTAAATGAGCGTTATACATGTACAAAGGGTGGTTCAAAGATGGTAAATGAGGATCACACATGTACAAAGGGTGGTTCAAAGATGGTAAATGAGCGTTATACATGTACAAAGGGTGGTTCAAAGATGGTAAATGAGGATCACACATGTACAAAGGGTGGTTCAAAGATGGTAAATGAGCGTTATACATGTACAGTCACTCATAACAATTCATGGAACCCCACGTGAATGCGTCAACTAAAATGGATTGTTTTTTGCTTGGTACCCCTTGAGACTGGATGCCAGCCAGAGGAAGGGGAGGGACAGGGGGGTGTCAGAGAGGGCAGAGTAGGAGGGTGTAGAAGCAGGGTAGTACGGTAGTTACCTTACCCCCACTTTCTAGTGGGGGGGGCCAATGTTTTCCCGTTGGTTTCAAATGTTAATTTTTGGCCACTGGTTGGACTGTCTTCTGGAAGGATTTAACTATTTTACTTGCAAACAAATTATGTCGCCACTTTTTTGTGGCCATTTCCTTATACGTTTCTATCAAATTTAAATTATGGCCCAAATCATGCTAAATAATTTGATTACGTTACCCCAAGAAACACCATAAACACTACTGTATCCAAGTCAAACACCCAATATTATTGCTGAAAGTTTACATTTTGATAAAACAATAACACTCCTTTCAACAAACTAATCATATTTTGCTTTTATAGTGTACAAACACTGATAATGTAATTGCTCAAACATGTTTTTCTTCATTCTCTCCATACACCATTCTGGCTGGTTCTGGTCAGCTTTAAAAGGATAGAACATTAATGTGCAGCTAGAGTTTGTGTTCATAGTTAGATGGAAGGATCTCCTTCTTCTCCATCCTCATCAATTCCGAAGAGTGCCTGGCTGATGTTACTGCACACCTCCTCATCGGCTCCACACCTACACATCTCGGAGCAGTTGAGGCGCTGGGACCTACAGGAACAGTTGGACCCGCAACTGGTCTTCTTGCACCCACATTTGATAAGGTGAGTAACTGTGGCTGGAGCTGGAGGATCCCTTGTTGGGACTGGCACTAGTCTATCCCCCTCTTCCTTCCACCCATGGCGTGTTGCTGGTGGTAGCTGAGGGTGGGGAATGTCATCCTGGTACCACACCATGGCCTGGTAATGTGCTCGGGCAATGGCTTCATGTAAGGCTCCTCGTGTCGGAGGTAGCTTTTGAGCTTCTAGTTGTTTCTTGGTGAAAAGCTTCCACCTGAGATCACCAACATCCACCACAGTGGTACCAGGCTCATAGACCTGGCAAACAAATGTTTCAATGGCACGTTCAGTGTCAACACCCACCTCATCGCAGGTTCCCAGGGCAGCAAATGCAGATACCACCTCCATGGAGAATCTGTTTAGTGCTTGCCAACAGGTCAGCTTCCCCTTGCCAGCAAATCGGCCTGTTATGTCGGCTCCAAAGAAGGCATGAAATCCTGGTAAGGCTTCAGCCTTTGCAGCGCCAAGTGCATTCACTACAAGTGGGATTACCCGCTTCTTGTTCCCCACACCAGTGACGAAGTAGGTGTTCCTGCAGAGCTGATGGTAATGGTGGATTGCAAGGACAAACACATCAGTGTCAGGTGACTGAATGTAGAGTTCTGTTGCTCCTCTTCGAGCAGCAACCAGACTGTGTAGGATAAGCCTTGTGTCAGCTTCTTCTTGGGAGCTGCAAAGATGTTGAACATCCATAGAGTTCGAAAGGGTCTATTGCCGTGAAGTCACGATGAAGACCTTGGGCTTACCCTCAAAGTGGTGGAGAGCTTTCTTTGCAAGATAAACCGTCAGTTCATCTATGGTTGTGGTACTGGACAAGAACTGCTTTGCTGACATCTTACTGACTGGTGTGTTGTCTGTGACATGATAAGCAGTAGCCAGCTTGCCACCCTGGCGTCTCTCTCTCTCGTGGCCTCCTTCAGTGAAGTGGGAAGATCATAGCGGTCAAAGACTAGATGGACCTCATCATAGTCACTGCACTTGCTGTCCAATGTGGCTGTGAAGTGGTCAGCCCATTGGGCACATGTCTTGACCCAAGGTGGCTTACCCATTGCCTGGACAACTGCCATACCATCAATGACAGTCACTTTCCTTGGTGGCAATGGAGCAGTGTCATTGGTGACATCCTCTGGCTGCAGATCACCACCAGTTTTGTTTGGCAGCTCCTCAAGTATAGCCATCAGCTTGCTCTTGTCTGTGCATGGTAGGAGTTCGCCACTCACTGTGAACAAAGCTCGTGGGAGAGACGTGAACTCATGCTGGCCAATGCTCACCTTGAGGTTGATCTCAGGGCGTGACCGAGCAACAATCAACATGCGGGCAAATAGTGACCTGTCATCCTTGAGCTCTACTACCTAATCAGCCAGAGTGTGTGTCACTGACTTCCTTGCACTTTTCCACGTCTTCAGTTGAACCTTCTTCTTTCTGGCCCAGACACTGACTTCATTTGTGTTGATACGCTCCTCAACAAACTTGACATACTTCTGCTGCCCAATGTCATCTTGGTTGCACACATCTTTTTGCACCTCGACTGGCATCACACCCTTTGTGATGATGTTGGTCAGGTCTTCACCCTCATATTTCATAGGATTTACGGAGGATCTGAGCACACTCTTCAGTCGAGCAATGTTATCTTCCTGCCTTGTCCAGACAGCCAGTGACAGATCATGGTGTTCCTTGCGTGTAGCTGTTGGTGTGCCAGCCATCAAATGTGCTTCTTCAGCGAGCCTACTCAGCTCTGGAGCTGTAAGGAAGAATCGCTCCCGAGCACTGGCATTCTGTGTAATGCCCACAATTCTTCCAGTGACTTTCATGATGCAGTTGATGTGCTCAAGAGCATGATCCACCCCAATGGCACAGAATGGGATCTTGTTTTTGTTGACTACAAAGTTTCCATCCATGAACTCTTGATTTGGGTCACTAAATTTCATCAGAAAAAATGGCGACATCATTTTCCCACTTCCTAGCAATGCTAAGAACACGTTCATAATGGATGCCAAAAAATAACACGCAAAACCAACGTGAACCCCAATCTGTTACATTGGCCCCCCCACTATTCTTCCCCTAAACTAAAATTCCACACCTCTCTCTCTCTCTCGCTCATATTATCAATAAAATACGCACATATATGATACCCCTCTCCCTATCTCTACCAAATTGTATACGTTATCTAATAGCACCTACACTCCTACAGTATATGGTAGTGTATTTGTTTTATTTGCCTTGTTATGTTTATTTATGTGTTATAAGAGTTTCGACCAAATGTTGTTAATATTCTGTAATTCACTTCCATGCTCATGTATATTATTAATATGTTTCTATTTAATGTTACCTATTATCACTATGTCCATTTCCTATATCCGTATAATGCTTTTCTTTGTATAAGTCTTTGTGTTTAGAACGTAGCGGGCAGATATATAATGTGTTAACAGTTCTACTCAGTCTTCCCTAACTATTCTTTCCTAAATCTATCCTACGATTACCTTACTTCGGAGAACATAATTTGTATACAATAAGCCTACTTGGTTTAAATAGAAGGTTTATACAAAGACAAGGTTAGATATAGGATTAAGGCTTACATGATATATAGGTAAACTAGAGCGGCACTTGGTAGAGAGCATACCTCCGCCTATACTGGCTGGTTCTATATCATTAATATTAATGACCTAAAACAAATTCTGGATCTGGGTTCCGGGATATATTCTGGAACGATTCCTAAATTGAATCACTTCTCCAAAGGTGCACATTCTATCTGCCCACCTATGTCGTGAAAATCTGCAGATCGCCTCATAAAGTGAATCACTTATTCCTTGCTGCATATCTTATTTTCCCACCAATCTTCATAAAATTCAGGTAATTATAGAATAAACATATAACAGAATGCATATATATATACCGGTATATATATATATATATATATATATATATATATATATATATATACAGGGTGTCCCAGGAGGAAAGGGCATAACTTTGGGAAATGATAGAACAAGGTATTCTAAGCCTATAATGCTCTATAAGAAATATTCCAAATCTCGGCTGGTATAGAGCTATGGCATGTTGAAAATGGTATTTTCTTCAGTAATTCCACATAAGGCTGGCCTAGCTGTTCTAGGGCCTACCACACCTCCATCTAACTGCAATTATTTTACTATGTTATTATATAGATATATCTCTTTAATGGTTGGGATTTTAACTTTTTGGTATAGAACATTTTATGCTTAGAATACCTCGTTTTATCATTTCCCAAAGTTAAGCCCTTTGCTCCTGGGACACCCTGTATATATATTATATATAGATATATATAAATATATATATAAAATATAGGAAAAAAAAATATATATATATATATATATATACCGGTATATATATATACACGTTTCGCAGATAGCTTCTTCAGGCCAGTACTCAAACCATGCATACCATCAGTATTATTTTCTGGCTATTGAACCTCGTTCACCTGACTACAATCTCTTACCACAGACCCTGCAGTTTCAACACCGTCTGATCATCTCAATTCCAAGCTGTGTTTGTATAACAGTTTAATCTATCCAGCCGTCCAGCTGGCTCAGTTGATAGCGTGCTTGATTCCCACCTTGAAGGTCTCGCGTTCAATCCCCGCTCAGATTGAAAAGTTTTTCTGGGATACAGCCGGCGGTTACCATCTCCCCATGAGCAAGGGGGATGGGTAATGGTCTCTGGTAGACTAAAGAAAGCCAAGCGCTTGCGAATCCTCGAAGGAGGAGAGACGGGCGCTATATAAGTAACCAGAAGATTATTATTAGAAGATTATTAATATCAGTATTGTTGTGTTATTTGGAGTTCAGCCAAAAAAATAAAGTTTAGAACCATTATTCAAACTTCAAATGAAAGCCATGAGAATAATATATAAAGTGGGATACCGGTATTTAGACCATACAACTCCTTTATTCAAAGAATTGCGAGTGTAAAAACTATGTGATTATGCATCAACAAAAATTTCTTAAATATGTTTTCAATCAGCTTGATTGTGTTCAGAATCAATATTTCCATCACGTAGACAGTATACATAGTCACAACACTAGAAACAAAAACCTTCTCAGACCACCCAAGACAAATACTAACCTTGGTAAAAAGATTTGTTACTTACTCGGGAAGTATCTTCTGGAATAGACTACCAGAAGAAATAAAAGTAGCTAACAATCTTTTAGAATATAAGCGAAATTGTAAAAATCACGTAGGCTATTAAGCAACTATTAAGTTTTAAAACGCCAACTGAGTATCTAAATTGTAAGCATACTACATAAATTATACAGAACACTGCTGGTAATTTCCTAAACGTATTTTGAAGGAGACCATAACAAATGTTCACATTTCATGGGCTCAGCCTTGATAATGAATTATGAAGATATTGTAATAATTATATTGTATATGTTTTTAGTATAAATAAAGTTATTATTTTTATATTATTATTATAAGCTCACACCTATATGACCATACCATAATATATTGACGAGCGAACTGATCGATCTATAACTAGAGATATTCTATCTATTTATCTATATGCTCAGGCCCAATCCCCACTATTCCAATTTTTTTATATTATTTTCCTCTATTTTATTATTTTTTTGTTTTGTTTTTTTGTATTTTCTTGGGGGTGGCCGACTCAAGACAGAGCAAGAACAGGACAACACAAAACACAAGACAAAACAGCGAACAAACACAGACAAAACCACAAAATTCACACACATCTAGGTCACCCAGGAGAATACCCAGAGACTAGGGTCACCAAGGTCGCTCCAGCACTCCCCTGGCCCCCGACCACCCGGAGAGGCTCCGATCTCGGCAGGCAGACATGTAGCGGAGCCAAAGCCACAAGCCCGCCCACCACACTTCCAGGCGCACCCTTCATATTAATCGTCTCCCTGGGCCAGGCGCCTGATGGACTATTATCTAGTCCAACTTGCGCCCGACCCCTTCCCTCAAATGACTACGTGTTCACTCAACTATTCACAAGCATTCTCCATTCATTCCTGTTTATTACCACTTCCTTTACCTGATCTATAGTCATTCCTCTATCATCCAAAGCTTGTCTTACACAGTCTCTCCATCGTGACTGGGTCACGACGGGTAGGGTCCCTCTAGGATGTTTAAGGAGGGACATACACACACACACACACACCTCCCCTCTCACACTTTCCTCCTCCCTGGAGTACCTTACCTCCTCCTCCTCCCCCCCCCCCTACTCCTCCTCCTCTCCCACCCATTCCTCTACCTCCTACAACCCCCCTCCCTCTCTTCCATAACCACACACCCTACTAAATATTATATTACTATCGGCATGTAAACTTCTCCACTGGTCATATTGCGCTAACTATCCCCTCAATAACCATTATTGTAATAAGAATTTGAACCATGTAACTCATGTTTGTAAAATATTTGTATTACTATATTTCCATTATAACTTCGGTAGTTGGTAATATTAGTCACATTATGTATGTGACTCTTGTATTCAGCTAACTATGACCTCAATAACCGTTGATGTAATGAAGGATGTGAAGTGTCCCTAATATGATTGTAATATATTTGTCGTACGGTACTATTATTGCATAATAATTTATGTAGTTCGAAATATTAGTCACATCATGTATGTAATAATTGTATTCAGCTAACTAGTGAGATGGAGTGAGGAACTACATGAACGAAGGCGGTGCTGGTTGGGGGGAGGGGCGTCGACTGACTGGGGACAGAGGTGCATGGGGGCGGTTCGTTCGTGGCCACCCCTTCGGGGATCACGGCGTCAGGCAATAGATAGATAGATAGATAGAGCTAACTATGATCTCAATAACCATTGATGTAAGAAAACATGAATGGTCTCCTCATATGATTGCACTAGTTTTGTAGTGCTATTATTTACCTGCCAATTAATAATTCAGTCACATTTTTTTTTTCTAATGAGCACGTATATACAGCACATGTGGCAATCACATGAGGAAACTATAATAACACCAGACGACGATACTGTTGTTACAGTAGAATAATGGCTCTTGAGCAGTATGTATTGTCTTACCAGTGGTTGTCCCCTTATTATTATTATTATTTTATTATTATTATTGAAATACCACAGGAACGAAAATTCCTGGGAGCGAAACTTCCACCCCCAACGAGATCCCTCTCTTTCTACCACCTCCCTCCAAATTGCAAAGAGCGTACTCTCAAAAGAACAAGTTGACGATATGCAACACAATCTAGATAAATTATCATGTTGGGCCCAAATTTGGCAAATGAGTTTCAATGCGGATAAATGTAAAGTACTACATATCGGATACCTAAATGAGAAAGCAAACTATTCGATGAATGGCACTCAGCTTAAGAATGTAAATAGAGAAACCGATCTGGGAGTAACAATATCGAGTAACCTAAAACCGAGTCAACAATGTTCAGAAGTTGTTAAGAAGGCAAACAAAATAATTGGCTTTATAGGCAGGTCATTTGAGCATAAATCCAAAGAAGTTATCCTAACCCTTTACAATTCCTTAGTCCGCCCTCTTCTGGAATACTGCGTTCAATCCTGGTGCCCTTATTACCAAAAAGATATAAACAAGCTAGAACGAGTTCAACGTAGAGTTACCAAAATGATACCTAGCCTAAAGAACAAACCATACGAAGAGCGTCTTAGAGAATTAAATATATTTCCTTTAACCCAGCGCAGATTAAGAGGCGACTTAATTCAAGTGTTCAAAATCATCAAAGGCATTGACAATATGAACTGTAGTAAGTACTTCACTATCGACCAATCTAATTACACGCGGGGAAACGGTTGCAAAATTATTGGTAAATCTTTTAACTCACACGAATCTAAGAATTTCTTCTTCAATCGAGTTGTCAACTTGTGGAATGGGCTTCCCCGAAACGTTATAGACTGCATCACCGTTGATTCATTTAAACTCCGCCTAGACAAATATCTCGCATCAAACCCGCGACTGACTGCGTTTGTAAATGAATAACTTTATTTTATCCCCCCCTCAGTTACTAACCCATCTGTCCGCTACTAACTTCCTAATCCTGCCACGGACATTAGTTCCAGGGCAGTAATTCCCTTTCCAATGTTCTCTTACCCACTCTAAACCACTGTTTGGACACTTGATCCTCAGTGGTTTGGAGGACAAGCAACCTAGAAGGGTCACTAGATATGTTGTTGCTTGATTTCCTTTGTACTTTGTACTCCTTTGTACACGTCTCGTTAATCACAGTCTTCTAATATACAAATCACATTTCCTTACCACCTGACATTCTTGAAATACCCACTAAGTATATTCAATTAGATACCAACCATGCAGACTATAATACGTTCGTTGTGTATGGGTACGAGGCGATCTCAAGACACCTTAGCTCCCAGTGCACAACGAACCGGATCATGATTATGTCCGCCTGTATTAAATTATGTATTATGTTGATTTATACCATTGCCTATTTTTGTAATAATTGTATTCAGCTAACTATGATCTCAATAACCATTGATGTAATGAAAATATGAAGTCTCCTCATACGATTGCACTAGTTCTGTAGTGCTATTATTTACAACGTGTCAATTAATAATTCAGTCACTACAAGGTTGCTTGCTTGCTTTTTTTTTTTTTTTTTTTTTTTTTTTTTATACAGACCATGTGACAATTAAATGAGGAAACTATAATAACACATCTGAATAATGCCAACCTGACTTATAAACACAAATATGAATGTAATCAGACGACGATGCTGTTGTTTCAGTGGAATAATGGCTCTTTGAGCAGTATGTATCGCCTTACTAGTGGTTGTCCCCTCACAGGATGGGGGGCGCTGCTCAATAAACTCGCCCCTCGGGGCAAAATCAAAAATCAAAATCAATGGGGGTCTTCCTGCCCTTCTATCTCCCCTTGTATCTGACTCATATATTCTCTTTGTAAGCCTTTTATCTCCCATTCGTTTAACATGACCATACCAGCTCAGCACCCTTCTGTCCACTCTGGCTGATAAATGTTCCTGCTGCCCCACTCTCCTCTCCTACGTATCTCTTCATTCCTCAATCCGTCTCTACGAGTAACTCTTGACTAACCTATTTCTTATTAGCAGCATGCACACATACTGATATAATAGTGGGTTGAACAAACAAAAATAATATATGTATCTACAGTATAATGTTTTTCATATTCAGCAACTCGTCGTGTTTGCATCATGGGCAATAGAATAATCAGTAAATATAATAAACAGGGCTGGGACCAATTAAGATTTGAATTGGAATTGATTAAGAAAAACTGTGAATTGGAATTGAATAGGAATTGAGAAAATATATGACCAAACTTAATTGAATTGAATTGGAATTGATTTCAAGGAATTGATATGAATTGATGAAATACTGTACTATTTTATACTGCAATTTACGAATTATTTAATGTACAATAATTAAGTTACAGTATTTTCAATTAAACAGTAAAATATAGTGATTTTCGGCATGTATTTTTTTTTTGTTTTTTTTTTTTTCTATGTGATTGAGGGAGGCAAAAGGCATAACTGCCTATAGCGAGTGCCTCCCCCATAGTTGAAAGAGTGACAGGGCCAAAATCAAGGGACGTTCGAGCCAAAATGCCTGGACACACGGAGTTTGAAGCAATTTAAGTCATAGGAAGAGGGAAAGACTGATTCTGGGAGAGAGTTCCAGAGCTCAGCTGCTGAGTAGAAGAAAGTTTGAGAGTAACGTTTCACTCTTGGGTTGGAGAGTTGCACAGAGTAGGGGTGGGATTGAGTTGCAAGACGGGTACCACGTGCCCTACGTAAAGGAGGTGGTATGCACTGGGATAGCTCTGAGGAACACTGATTATTATAGTAGCGATAGAATAGCGAGAGAGATGCAACATTGCGGCGGAGAGAGAGAGATTGCAGAGAGTTGGTGAGTGGACGGGAGTTAATGATACGAAAGGCCTTCCTTTCAACTTTGTCTAGGAGAGCAGTGTGAGAGGAACCTCCCCACACATGTGAACAATACTCAATACAAGGGCGCACTATGCCCCTGTACAGAGCAGGAAGCTGTGCAGGGGAAAAGAACCCCCTAAGGCGGTTGAGCACACCCAGCTTCTGGGAGGCTGCCTTAGCAAGACTGGTAATATGGTCCTTCCAAATGAGAGCAGAAGAAAAAGAGACACCAAGAATATTGAGAGAAGATGAAGGGTTGATTTTTGTATTGTTGAAGAATAAGGGATAGTCCGCTGGGAGATCCTGACGGGTAGATAGATGGAGAAATTGGGTTTTGGAAGCATTAAAGTTAACAAGGTTTTCTCTGCCCCAATTGGAAATAGTATTTAGATCAGAATTTAAGAGTTCTATGGCTTCATTACGTTTGTCGTTGAGGGATTGCTGGCTGGGGCGTTCTGAAAAACTAATGGAGTAGTGCAAGGTTGAGTCGTCTGCGTATGAATGGATGGGAATTAAGGTACAGTTAAGGAGATCATTTATAAAAATTAGAAAGAGAATAGGAGATAGGACAGAGCCCTGAGGAACACCGGAGTTTATAGAGTGAGGAAGTGAACAATGGCCGTCCACAACCGCGGCTATGGAACGGCCGGAAAGGAAATTAGAGACAAAGGCACAGATGGAGGGATAGAAACCGAAGGAGGGTAGTTTAGAAATTAAAGATTTATGCCAGACTCTATCGAAGGCTTTCGATATGTCTAGTGCAATAGAAAAAGTCTCACCGAAGTCCCGAAAGGAGGATGACCAAGAGTTAGTAAGATATGAAAGAAGATCACCAGTAGAGCGACCCTTAAGGAAGCCATACTGGCGATCTGAGAGCAGATTATGAGAAGAGAAATGCTTAAGAAATTTGGAAGCAAGAATAGTTTCAAAAACTTTAGAAAGACAAGAGATAAGAGCAATTGGACGATAGTTGGAGGATTGAGAGCGGTCACCCTTCTTTGGGACAGGTTGAATGTGAGCAAACTTCCAGCATGAAGGGAAGACGTTAGAGGATAGACAGAGACGAAAGAGTTTGCCTAGGCAGGGAGTCAGCACGGAAGCACAGTTTTTGAGAACAACAGGAGGAACACCGTCTATCTATAAGCCTTTGGTAACCCTGCCTGCCCTGCCCTGTTGGTGTGTGATTGGCATAATGAATTGAATTGAATTGGAATTGCAAAGCTTATGAATTGAATTGAATTGGAAATGAAGATTTTTTATTTACGAATTAATTGAATTTAATTGGAATTGATTGATTCAAATTTTATTCTGAATTGGAATTGAATTGAATTGACAAAAATGAATTGACCCCAGCCCTGATAATAAAGATAATCAAAACCGACGAATTCCAATCGTTACGTTTGCTAATTTTGAACTAGGTCTGTTTCTGAAGAAATCAAAATCATCACACTGACTTTCGCAGAATTGATTAGAAAATCACGATAAAAGTCCTGTTATAAAACTATTGGTATTACATTAATTACCTACGACTGAATGATATCATGAAGAACTTGTAATTTTTATGAGTTTGAAGAGGCGGTTATACAAAAGAAAACTACATATTGAACTGTCAGGATCTATTTTATATAGTTTACTTATAATTAATATCATATGCAGTTTGGTGGGGTAAGTCTTCTCTAGCTCAAATATACAAATTATAGTTGCAGGCGTGTTATTTAACGCTATATTGCCCCGGAGATTGGTCAGACTACTTACTGTGTGGCACATTGGTTGCGTATACGCTTCACAACAGATAGGACAGGTCAGGACGATACGAATGGGCAAGCCTCCTAACAATTGGTGACTTTGTTCACCTAACAGTATAATAACAGTCACTTACAAATTCATTAACTCCCATGAAAGAGAGAGAGAGAGAGAGAGAGAGAGAGAGAGAGAGAGAGAGAGAGAGAGAGAGAGAGAGAGAGAGAGAGAGAGAGAGAGAGAGAGAGAGAATCACCCGGTTGATCTTTTACTCCGTTTGTTTGTCGGTTTGCTTGTTTGACTCTAAACAAGATAAAAAAAACACAGCCTGTATAGGCGGAGGTATGCTCTCTACCAAGTGCCGCTCTAGTTTACCTATATATCATGTAAGCCTTAATCCTATATCTAACCTTGTCTTTGTATAAACCTTCTATTTAAACCAAGTAGGCTTATTGTATACAAATTATGTTCTCCGAAGTAAGGTAATCGTAGGATAGATTTAGGAAAGAATA
This sequence comes from Paralithodes platypus, assembly GCA_032716605.1. Classification (NCBI taxonomy): domain Eukaryota; kingdom Metazoa; phylum Arthropoda; class Malacostraca; order Decapoda; family Lithodidae; genus Paralithodes; species Paralithodes platypus. Next base: position 8,972,032 of record CM064547.1, on the reverse strand, counting down.
GTTAGGGAAGACTGAGTAGAACTGTTAACACATTATATATCTGCCCGCTACGTTCTAAACACAAAGACTTATACAAAGAAAAGCATTATACGGATATAGGAAATGGACATAGTGATAATAGGTAACATTAAATAGAAACATATTAATAATATACATGAGCATGGAAGTGAATTACAGAATATTAACAACGTTTGGTCGAAACTCTTATAACACATAAATAAACATAACAAGGCAACTAAAACAAATACACTACCATATACTGTAGGAGTGTAGGTGCTATTAGAAAACGTATATAATTTGGTAGAGATAGGGAGAGGGGTATCATATATGTGCGTAATTTATTGATAATATGAGCGAGAGAGAGAGAGAGAGAGGTGTGGAATTTTAGTTTAGGGGAAGAAAGTGGGGGTAAGGTAACTACCGTACTACCCTGCTTCTACACCCTCCTACTCTGCCCTCTCTAACACCCCCCTTACCCTCCCCTTCCTCTGGCTGGCATCCAGTCTCAAGGGGTACCAAGCAAAACATAATACATTTTTGTTGACGGGTTCACGTGGGGGTCCATGACATTGTATTGGTGTCTGTACAAAGGGTGGTTCAAAGATGGTAAATGCGTGTTATATATCTACAAAGGCTGGTTCAAAGATGGTAAATGAGGATCACACATGTACAAAGGGTGGTTGAAAGATGGTAAATGAGCGTTATACATGTACAAAGGGTGGTTCAAAGATGGTAAATGAGCGTTATACATGTACATAGGGTGGTTCAAAGATGGTAAATGAGCGTTATACATGTACAAAGGGTGGTTCAAAGATGGTAAATGACCGTTATACATGTACAAAGGGTGGTCAAAGATGGTAAATGAGCATTATACATGTACAAAGGGTGGTCAAAGATGGTAAATGAGCGTTATACATGTACAAAGGGTGGTCAAAGATGGTAAATGAGCGTTATACATGTACAAAGGGTGGTCAAAGATGGTAAATGAGCGTTATACATGTACAAAGGGTGGTCAAAGATGGTAAATGAGCGTTATACATGTACAAAGGGTGGTCAAAGATGGTAAATGAGCGTTATACATGTACAAAGGGTGGTCAAAGATGGTAAATGAGCGTTATACATGTACAAAGGGTGGTTCAAAGATGGTAAATGAGCGTTATACATGTACAAAGGGTGGTCAAAGATGGTAAATGAGCGTTATACATGTACAAAGGGTGGTCAAAGATGGTAAATGAGCGTTATACATGTACAAAGGGTGGTCAAAGATGGTAAATGAGCGTTATACATGTACAAAGGGTGGTCAAAGATGGTAAATGAGCGTTATACATGTACAAAGGGTGGTTCAAAGATGGTAAATGAGCGTTATACATGTACAAAGGGTGGTTCAAAGATGGTAAATGAGCGTTATACATGTACAAAGGGTGGTCAAAGATGGTAAATGAGCGTTATACATGTACAAAGGGTGGTTCAAAGGATACGGTAAATGCAGTTACAGATTTACAAAAGAGAGGAGATGGTAAATGTGGCATTGCACATTTACAAAGGGTAGTTCAACGTTTAAGGGTGAGTCACATTTAGCCGAATTGACTCCCGTTTTGCGCCGAATAGGCAGTTGGCTGAACAATGCACGGACTTGTGCGATAAAGCCGACCGTACGCAAGAAACACAAAAGCCGTACATCTCAGTATGTATGGCATACGTACGCCACACGTAGGTTGACGAATTTCCTATGGATATGATTAGAGTCGAATTGGTATGGCGCCAAACAATGCACGTACAGTCGGTCACCTTTCCGACTGGGCCACCTAATGCTAATTTCGCTGTATGTTTTGTTCGCTCTGAAGTGAGTAAGATCACTCACCCCCATCATCCTGTAGATCACTCACCCCCATCATCCTGTAGATCACTCACCCCCATCATCCTGTAGATCACTCACCCCCATCATCCTGTAGATCACTCACCCCCATCATCCTGTAGATCACTCACCCCCATCATCCTGTAGATCACTCACCCCCATCATCCTGTAGATCACTCACCCCCATCATCCTGTAGATCACTCACCCCCATCATCCTGTAGATCACTCACCCCCATCATCCTGTAGATCATGACCCATAGATGGCTTAGCTTGATGGAAAGGAGAGGCAGGGGACACAGTAGGGAAGGATAGGATCCAATGGGAGGGTGTGAGGATGGAAAGGAGAGGCAGGGGACACAGTAGGGAAGGATAGGATCCAATGGGAGGGTGTGAGGATGGAAAGGAGAGGCAGGGGACACAGTAGGGAAGGATAGGATCCAATGGGAGGGTGTGAGGATGGAAAGGAGAGGCAGGGGACACAGTAGGGAAGGATAGGATCCAATGGGAGGGTGTGAGGATGGAAAGGAGAGGCAGGGGACACAGTAGGGAAGGATAGGATCCAATGGGAGCGTGTGAGGATGGAAAGGAGAGGCAGGGGACACAGTAGGGAAGGATAGGATCCAATGGGAGGGTGTGAGGATGGAAAGGAGAGGCAGGGGACACAGTAGGGAAGGATAGGATCCAATGGGAGGGTGTGAGGATGGAAAGGAGAGGCAGGGGACACAGTAGGGAAGGATAGGATCCAATGGGAGCGTGTGAGGATGGAAAGGAGAGGCAGGGGACACAGTAGGGAAGGATAGGATCCAATGGGAGGGTGTGAGGATGGAAAGGAGAGGCAGGGGACACAGTAGGGAAGGATAGGATCCAATGGGAGGGTGTGAGGATGGAAAGGAGAGGCAGGGGACACAGTAGGGAAGGATAGGATCCAATGGGAGGTGTGAGGATGGAAAGGAGAGGCAGGGGACACAGTAGGGAAGGATAGGATCCAATGGGAGGGTGTGAGGATGGAAAGGAGAGGCAGGGGACACAGTAGGGAAGGATAGGATCCAATGGGAGGGTGTGAGGATGGAAAGGAGAGGCAGGGGACACAGTAGGGAAGGATAGGATCCAATGGGAGGGTGTGAGGATGGAAAGGAGAGGCAGGGGACACAGTAGGGAAGGATAGGATCCAATGGGAGGGTGTGAGGATGGAAAGGAGAGGCAGGGGACACAGTAGGGAAGGATAGGATCCAATGGGAGGGTGTGAGGATGGAAAGGAGAGGCAGGGGACACAGTAGGGAAGGATAGGATCCAATGGGAGGGTGTGAGGATGGAAAGGAGAGGCAGGGGACACAGTAGGGAAGGATAGGATCCAATGGGAGGTGTGAGGATGGAAAGGAGAGGCAGGGGACACAGTAGGGAAGGATAGGATCCAATGGGAGGGTGTGAGGATGGAAAGGAGAGGCAGGGGACACAGTAGGGAAGGATAGGATCCAATGGGAGGGTGTGAGGATGGAAAGGAGAGGCAGGGGACACAGTAGGGAAGGATAGGATCCAATGGGAGCGTGTGAGGATGGAAAGGAGAGGCAGGGGACACAGTAGGGAAGGATAGGATCCAATGGGAGCGTGTGAGGATGGAAAGGAGAGGCAGGGGACACAGTAGGGAAGGATAGGATCCAATGGGAGGGTGTGAGGATGGAAAGGAGAGGCAGGGGACACAGTAGGGAAGGATAGGATCCAATGGGAGGGTGTGAGGATGGAAAGGAGAGGCAGGGGACACAGTAGGGAAGGATAGGATCCAATGGGAGGGTGTGAGGATGGAAAGGAGAGGCAGGGGACACAGTAGGGAAGGATAGGATCCAATGGGAGGGTGTGAGGATGGAAAGGAGAGGCAGGGGACACAGTAGGGAAGGATAGGATCCAATGGGAGGGTGTGAGGATGGAAAGGAGAGGCAGGGGACACAGTAGGGAAGGATAGGATCCAATGGGAGGGTGTGAGGATGGAAAGGAGAGGCAGGGGACACAGTAGGGAAGGATAGGATCCAATGGGAGGGTGTGAGGATGGAAAGGAGAGCAGGGGACACAGTAGGGAAGGATGGATCCAATGGGAGCGTGTGAGGATGGAAAGGAGAGGCAGGGGACACAGTAGGGAAGGATAGGATCCAATGGGAGCGTGTGAGGATGGAAAGGAGAGGCAGGGGACACAGTAGGGAAGGATAGGATCCAATGGGAGCGTGTGAGGATTCTTACGGTGCTTTTAATCATAATGGTTAAATACTATCCACCCTTCCCTCTTAGTTAGTACAGTAACTCATAACAATTCATGGACCCCCACGTGGATGCGTTAAGTAAAATTTATATATATATATATATATATATATATATTTTTTTTTTTTGGCTTGGTAGGCTACCCCTTAAGACTGGATGCCAGCCAGAGTAAGGGGGGGGGGGCAAGTTGGGGGGAGAGGGGTTAAAGAGGTCCGAATAGGAGGGTGTACTGTAGAAGCAGGGTAGTACGGTAGTTACCTTACCCCCACTTTTACCCCTAACTAAAATTCCACCTCTCTCTCTCTCTCTCTCTCTCTCTCTCTCTCTCTCTCTCTCTCTCTCTCTCTCTCTCTCTCTCTCTCTCTCGTATTATTATCAATATAATATACACATAATACCCCTCTCCTTATCTCTATCAAACTATATACAGTATGACTGTTATACAATGGCACCTACACTCCTACAGTATGTGCTAGTGTGTTTTGTTTGTATTTGCCATGGTTATGTTTGATATGTGTTATAGGAATTTCTACCGAATATTTTAAATATTCTGTAGTTCACTTCCATTATCTCGTATATTATTCCTGAATATTCCCTATTATGTCCATTTTTGTATCCGTATAATGTTTTTCGTCGTATAATGCTTTGTGTTTAGAACCTGCCGGCCAACTACCTGTAGCCTATATGTACTAACAGTTTTACTCAGTCTTCCCTAACTATTCTTTCCTAAACTAATCTTACGATTACCTTATTTACAAAAAAAATATATCATTTGTATACAATAAGCCTCCTTGGTTTAATTTGACGAAGTTAAAACAAAGACAAGGTTGGATATAGTGTTGGCTTACAGGATATACAGTATAAGTAAACTACAACGGCACTTGGTAGAGTGCCTACGCTGGCTGGTTCTTAATCATTAATATGATAAACATAAATATTCTTTTGGATCTGGGTTCTGGGATATATTCTGGATCGCCTCCTAATTTGAATCACTTCTTCCATGGCGCATATCCTATCATCCCACCAACGTTCATGAAAATCAGGTATATATATATATATATATATATATATATATATTCTTTTTATATAATATTACCTGTTGTTACAGGTATGAATGGAGGAAGTTTGTTAGGAAGAACATATGAAGGTATTTGTAACCTTTTAATTGAAAAGCCTGAAAGGTCATCATCCCCGATGTTGTGAAGAGACTTTGTTGTGGAAGTGTATATCATCTGAGGTGAAACCAATGATATTGAGGTCTGGTGAATATTGTTCCGAATGTTAGAGTAGTTGCTTTTGGCAGGTGTTTATTATATTCATTCTCTCCCTGTCATCATTATTCCCCTTCTAATATCCCTTGCTAATCCTCCCTACCTATTTCACGGGAATGAAGGGTTGGCTATTGACTGTCTGACTGCCTGTTACACTTTCTGTGGTAGAATTAGCATGACCAGTGGTGCTGTCTGGTATACACAAATGACTATACTGTTTCATCGACCACGTACAGTAGATGTCAATAGTTCCAGCTGGTTAATTTGTGCGACCGTGTTTATTTAAACCTTTAAGAATCAATAATTATTAAAAGACAGACATTGAACACGGTCGCATGAGCCAATCAGCTAGAACTATTGACATCTATATGAGCCGTTCTCACCTCAGCCTCGCTGAAACAGATTATAGTGATCCAGCAACCCACATAGTGGACACCTTGACAATACCCAACAGGGTTATACAAACTAATGGTCCTCCAGATATTATCTGCCATCACTCACAGTGCACTCGGTTTATGAATACGCATATAGATATTAATAATTATTAAAGGTGACGCCTCTTATTAAACTTATAAGTTTTACTGCACATAATATATAATTACCCTTGCATAGATTTAATTATGTAATATTAAACTTTAACTTAGTTATATCGGCATTTAAATCACACACACATATGCAGCTGCCACGCGGATGAGGTTGCAGTCATCCCCTTTATACCGAGTTGTGATATAATTATGGTATATTCAGGCCTAGCGTGGTTGCAACAATTATGTATATCTTAAATAGTTCCTACGCATGTTTTTCTCTTTCAGACGCCAATAGGTAGAAGTCATTACATGACTGGTTGTCAAAATATCAGTGGATATATCTTTTTCATGAGCTACTCTGGTAACCTGTAACGCGCCGAGTTAGTTGCGAAAGATTATAATTGGTAAAAAGTGCGGTCCCTGTGATTGAGGGACCAACGTTTGCCCCAAGACCAGGAAACACATACCGATTACCGAGTGTCAAAACCGTTTCCAGATACTCACAGACTCAGATGACGAAGAGGAAATAGAAGAAGTCCGGCTCGTGGGAGACTCGATGATACGTGGTCAGCTCACAGAGTTTTGCACCAGGGCACCTAAGACCACGAAGCGTTTTTGTATCCCTGGTGGTGGTGTGGACGACGTAGTTGCAGCAGTTGACGAAGTATCAAAGCTGGCCCCTGCTAATACAATGTACGTCATCCACGTTGCATCCAACGATGTACAGCGAACCCGGTCGGAAGATTTGATTTTAAAGTACCAGCAGCTGATCAAGTCGTTTAAGGAGAAGTCATCAAGGATCATCGTCTCAGGAATCGTCCCCCGGCTCGGTGTAGAGAGCCGATTTTACAACATAGCCACCAGCACAAATCGTTGTCTAGCAAACCTCTGCAGGAAGGAGAACGTGGGATTCGTCGACACCTGGGACAATTTCTACTACGATGACTATTTGTTTTCGGACGATGGAGTTCATCTGAACCAGGTGGGAGCAGCACGTTTTGGGCGTCTTCTCAACGATGCGGTGAAGGATTTTCGGAGAAGAAATCGACTCAGCACAGGACAACCAGGAAGGAGGACCGAAGACAGCGAGGACGGCAACCTACAAAGGAATTAAATACTAATCCGTCAAGAACCGCGAATTTGGATAAAGCTCCACCAAGACGACCCAAATTCAAAACCGCCAGGGATAACGACCGAGGACCGAGGACAGCCATGAATGTAAATGTAGATCCGACCAGAACCAAAAATTCGATGAAAGAACGTTCTGTGAGTTCTAAAACCACAACTTTAAAGGTTTTCTATGCAAACGCTCGTAGCATACGCAATAAATTTTCAGATTTAGAGGAACTAGTGTTTACAGAAAATTATGATGTGATTGGCATAACAGAATCTTGGCTCAATACAGAAGATAGAGACTTTTTAGCAGAGTATTCACTTCCCGGTTATGTAATGTTTGAGAACAGCCGAATAAATAAAAATGGAGGTGGCGCTTTATTTTATATCAAAGAAAGTCTTAACCCGACCCTCGTGTCAAAAACCTCAAATTGTGAACGTCGACACATCTTTTGTGCTAATAAAGAATAATAAAGGCACAAAAATAATACTTGCGTTAATATACAGACCTCCAGCTCAATCAGTGCAAACAGACCGAGAAATTTACGAACAAATTGCAGATGTAAGTAACTCACAAGATACCGTAATTTTTGGCGACTTTAATTTACCTGTGACCAAGTGGGGCGATACTCTTAATTCACACTCCGGACATGACTTGTATACGAACTTGCAAGAGATTTCGATTTATCAATTTGGTCGAACGCCAACCCGTGGTAATAACGTTCTTGACATTGTACTTGCAACAAAAGAAGAATTGATAGAGAATTTGAATGTTGGTGATGAATTCAGTAACAGCGACCATCGTACGATAACTTTCACTTTAAAGTTTACTAGTAACGAACCAAATAGTAGCATCGAAAAAGTCCCTAATTTCAAGAAAGCAAACTTCCATAAACTTAGAGCTATGTTTAACCCTTCAACCCCGGGTGGTACACGTGTGTACCATTATGTTTTGACCCGAGGAACCCGGGTGGTACAACATTGTACCATTGCTTGCGTATGTGCTTTCGAATGGCGCGCGTAAAAATTTCGTTCCGTGGTCGCTAGGTGACGCCACCAGACACCATGTACGCCACCAAAACAGTCTCTACCCTGCCGCCAACATGGATACTAGCCCAAAAAGTGATTCCCCTGTGTCCGATTCCCTGCTCCCTTTGACGCCTGCCCATGTTCGTCGCGCCCTAACGCAAAGGCACGTACAAGATGCGTTGACTCCCGGAGGTATTGAAATAGCTTTGAGGAGTTATGAACGTGGTGAAGGACAAAATAGTGTTGATGACTTGGGCAGTGATAGCTCCGAGTCTTATCAGTCTCACTATAGTGAAAATTTAGACGATCTAGACGAAATTCATGAAAGAGACGCGCAATTTGTTGGATTTGACGATGACGATGAAAGTGATGATAGTACTGAACGTGATATAGTTGTGCAAGGTGATGAGAGTGTAGTGAGAGTGAGCGAATGGGACAGCACTAGGTCGACTGCCAAGTTTAGGTTGAGTGACACGACACCTAGCCCTTCGCCAGCTAAATCCCCATTCAAGATACGCTTTTATAAGAAGCAAGTTCTTGAAAAGGCGGCCGCGGCAGCCAGGAAAGAGGCCCTAAAACTTGGTGAGGGAGCAGTGCGTGAGGGTGCCAGTGAGGCTGAGCGTGAGGGTGAGGTTGACCCGCCATTGTCTTCCTTATCTACCCACGCCACCCAAGTTGCCCCAGGCGCCTGCCATTCTTCCCCACCACCACCAGCACTGCCTAGGGTTGAGGACCCCCCACTTTCGGCCTATTTACCCCCTATTTCCCCCGAGAGGAGACATACTACTACAGAAAAGGGAAAAGGGAGAAAATATGTGAAAAAAGGAGCTACAAGTAGGCGCTCTTTGTTCGAGGCTCCCGCGGCTTCCACCCCTGCCGGTCCCAGCCATACGCCCCCGCAAGTTTCCCAAGGGTCCACCCCACCTCTCCAGCCTACAACAGAGGTTCCTGACGATGTTTTTGACCTCGCATCCATACCTGCACCTACAGACACTGAACCAGTGCTGTCTACGAATCGTCGTAGGCCAAGGAGCCCCGAACCTCTGCATGAAGATGACAGAGCCTCACCTGCCACTCCTTCCCCACCTCGCCGACCTACACGCCGCCCACGCATCATTCGTTCCCCGCGAGATTATGAGGGGGGGTCTGAAGATGAAGGGCACCTCACAGATGACTCTGGCCATGATTACCTGGGTCCACCGTCAGGGCAAGATGACGGCTCTGACGACAATGACGATGACTTTATGGACATCGACGACCCTCAACCCAGACGCTTTGCCCAGGGCCGTCGTGCTCCTGGCCGCCCTGGCCGCCGGGCTGGGCCTGGGCGCCGTCGCGCTCCTGGCCGCCCTAGGGTGCGCGCCGCCAAAGTTCGTGGGCGTGCTGCCCCAGCTGCAGCTCCTCGTAAGCGTCGCCAGCAGGACCCATTTTATATTTTCAACTGGCAGGATGTGGCTGCTGATGAAGTGAATGACCCTGATGTTACCCCTTTTGATGAGGTACAGGAGGGTTCAGGAGTTACCCCAAGTTTTCCCGCAGGCCCCAATGCTCCACCACATGAGCTTTTTGAGGCATTTTTTGATAAGGAGGTTACTGAGTTTGTCATAGAAGAGACAAACAAGCACCACCAAATCCAGGTGAACTTTTTTGGCAAGGTGACCAAGGGCCACATGAAGCGGTGGACCCCAGTGACTCATCCCGAGTTCATGGTGTTCCTGGCAATCACCATGCTAATGCCTCATGTAAAGAAGCACAGGTTGGCTGACTATTGGATCACCAAAGATCTGATATCCACCCCTGCCTTCGGGAAATACATCTCTCGGGACCGGTACCTCGATATCCTCGGAGCGCTCCATCTTGTCACCAACACCGACATGCATCTCTCTGACAAGCTGTGGAAGATTAGGACGTTGTACGAGATGATGCGAGAACGTTTCACGTCATACTTCACGCCCTTCTGCAACGTCTGTATTGACGAGTCTCTTGTGCTGTTCCGGGGAAAGCTGAGCTTCAGGCAGTACATCCCCTCAAAGAGACATCGCTTTGGTATAAAGTTCTTTGTGCTGTGCGATTGCCAAACTGGTTATGTCCTGGACTTCCTGGTCTACAGCGGGAAGGAAGGGGACGTGGAAATAGACCCCCTCATTGGCTTTGGCGGAGCAGTGGTTCAAGCCATGATGAACCGGTACTTCCAGAAGAATCACGTCCTCTACACGGACAACTACTACACGTCCCCCACTCTCTCAAAGTACCTCCATCAGCGCAAGACGGGGACTGTAGGCACAGTTAGAGCGAAAAGGAAGGGCATGCCAACTTTCCCTCCTAAAACCAAGAAAGGCGATGTCTTCAAAAAGAAGTCGGGACCCATTCTGGCTATTCACTGGCACGACCAGCGGAAGGTCAACCTCCTGAGCACCGTCCACAAGGGGGAAATGGTTGAGACTGGCAAGGTGGATCGCCGCACCCAAGTCAGGGTGACCAAGCCCGATGCTGTAATGGACTACAACATAAATATGAGGCTGGTGGACAAGTCCGACATGCAGATAGGCTTCATCGACTGTCTGCGTACCTCGTGCAGATGGTATAAAAAGTTCTTTCTGCACATGGTGGACATGTCAATGCTGAATGCCTACAATATCTACAGGCTTCGGAATCCGCGCACACCCAGGAAGTTCAGTAGCCTGCGGAGGTTCCAAAAACAGGTGTTGGTGGAGCTCCTGGACAGGTATGCTACGCCACAGAGGGCAGTGGCACAACCTGGGCGCCCCGTTCAGGACCGTATGCAGTGTGCACAGTATCTAAATGTGCACAAGCTCGGTTACCTGCCTCTGGAACGAGATGGAGTCACCATTAGCAGAAGGCGGTGCCATGTCTGCTGGAACAGCCAGGTGAGGCCGAGGAAGCAGAAAAAGACCACCATGCAGTGTGTGGAGTGCCAGCTGTCACTATGTGCTATACCGTGCTTTGCTGAATACCACACCAAGCAGGAGTACTAACTAATAATCATAGTGAAAGTACCAAAGACTGACAATATGTATGTATATAGGCAACAAGTGGAAATAAAACAATGTATTGTGATAAAAAAGTCATGTATTATGAAAACATATATAAGTGAAAAAAGACACAATAAATTGTATATAAAACGTTTACAAAGCATATAACTAAGTGAAAGTGACACATGACATAATATTAGATGGCCAAAGTATAATAAACACCTGTGATAACGAATAATCAGTACCTAATATAACAATAACCTACCTCAATTACTAATAAAATGTACCGTATCAAGTGAAAATGAGCATTATCAGTGACAGTGACACTCTCTCAAGCATATTTACCAAAGTGAAAGTGACACACGAAGTAATATTAGATGGCCAAAGTATAATAAACACCTGTGATAACGAATAATCACTGCCTAATATAACAATAACCTACCTCAATTACTAATAAAATGTACCGTATCAAGTGAAAATGAGCATTATCAGTGACAGTGACACTCTCTCAAGCATATTTACCAAAGTGAAAGTGACACACGAAGTAATATTAGATGGCCAAAGTATAATAAACACCTGTGATAACGAATAATCACTGCCTAATATAACAATAACCTACCTCAATTACTAATAAAATGTACCGTATCAAGTGAAAATGAGCATTATCAGTGACACTCTCTCAAGCATATTTACCAAAGTGAAAGTGACACACGAACTAATATTAGATGGCCAAAGTATAATAAACACCTGTGATAACGAATAATCACTGCCTAATATAACAATAACCAGCCTCAATTACTCATAAAAACTACGAGTGAAAATGTGAAATATTATTGACAATGATAGCCTAATACACATATTTTATATAATTGGACTCCAAATAACTATAATAACATCACCTCGCCTCCGGGAGGTAAAAACTCTGGCGCGACGAGTGGCTAAGTGCGCAGTAGGTTAGCCAAGCCGGGGCCTGGGCCAAGGCGACGCATCCGAACGCGGGAAGATTTTCCCGCATAAAAATCACTCCACTTCCCGCGCTCGCCATTATGCAATCACTTGGGCTAGAGACCTCTACTCAACGGCATTCTACACATGAAGGTTTGTGCAACATTTTTTTTTTTTTTTTATAACTTTGTGTCATGTATTTCAGGAGTAACAGGTGAATCAACATGGACCAAAATTCCTCAAAACCCCCGGACACAGAGTACAGTCACGATCTACCCTAGCCGGGGTTGGAGGGTTAAAGAAACTGACTGGAGCTTTTTAATTAACAATAACGACATAAATACATCTTGGAAGTTATTCGAAACCACTTACCTAAAAGCAGTGCAAAACTGCATACCATCGAAAATACGGCGTCCAGGCCATAATAATAAGCCAAAATGGTGGAATAAAGATATTTCAAACTGCCTGCTTGCTAAAAAATTTGCTAATGATAGATTAAAATCCTCACAAAATGACGAAGAACGGGTGAAATTTGTAGAGCTACGACGCAAAGCCAAAAAGTTAATTAAGCAAAGTAAAAAGACCTTAGAGTTACATATTGCGAATCAAAGTAAAACAAACCCGAAAGAATTCTATAGTTATATCAGAAAGAAAAAAGTAGTTACTTCAACTGTTGGACCGTTAGTCGATGAAAATGGAGAATACACCAAAGACGAAGTACAAATGAGTAATGCCCTCAATACCTTCTTTGCATCAGTTTTTACAACAGAAGACCTCAGTGATATCCCTACACCATCGCCGATTCAGATTGATAATTCAGATGTTCTAAGCAATATCACCGTTACAGAGAGAGAAGTATTGAATTGTTTAGATAAACTCAAGGTAAATAAAACGCCAGGACCTGATACAATCTCGCCTAGAGTTCTAAAGGAAGCTAAGGATGAGCTCTCCAAACCACTAACATTACTATTCAATAAATCCTTGCAGTCTGGAACTATGCCTGATCAGTGGAAGCTAGCCAACGTAACACCGATATTCAAAAAAGGCAGCAAATCCCTACCCAGTAACTATCGTCCAATTAGCTTAACCTCAGTTGTATGTAAAATGCTAGAAACGGTCATACGAGACAGACTCGTAAATCACTTAGAGGAAAATAACATACTTAAAGATACTCAACACGGCTTTCGTAAAAAACGTTCCTGTTTAACAAACCTCTTAGACTTCTTCCACGATATCCTCAACCTCTACGATGAGAGTAAAGCTGTAGATATTATATACCTTGATTTTCAAAAGGCCTTTGACAAAGTTCCCCACAAACGTTTACTGCTAAAACTAAAAGCGCATGGAATACAAGACGGTGTGTTGAAATGGATAGAAATTTGGCTCAGCAACAGAAAGCAAAGGCTAGTCATAAACGGTAAGGCATCTAAATGGACCAATGTAAGTAGCGGGGTACCCCAGGGATCGGTACTAGGACCAATTATCTTTCTAATTTACATCAACGACATAGATGAGGGTCTCACCTGTACAATCTCAAAATTTGCTGACGATACAAAAATTGCAAATAGCGTACTCTCAAAAGAACAACTTGACGATATGCAACACAATCTAGATAAATTGTCATGTTGGGCCCAAATTTGGCAAATGAGTTTCAATGCGGATAAATGTAAAGTACTACATGTCAGATACCTAAATGAGAAAGCAAACTATTCGATGAATGGCACTCAGCTTAAGGATGTAAACAGAGAAACCGATCTGGGAGTAACAATATCGAGTAACCTAAAACCGAGTCAACAATGTTCAGAAGTTGTTAAGAAGGCAAACAAAATAATTGGCTTTATAGGCAGGTCATTTGAGCATAAATCCAAAGAAGTTATCCTAACCCTTTACAATTCCTTAGTCCGCCCTCTTCTGGAATACTGCGTTCAATCCTGGTGCCCTTATTACCAAAAAGATATAAACAAGCTAGAACGAGTTCAACGTAGAGTTACCAAAATGATACCTAGCCTAAAGAACAAACCATACGAAGAGCGTCTTAGAGAATTAAATCTATTTCCTTTAACCCAGCGCAGATTAAGAGGTGACTTAATTCAAGTGTTCAAAATCATCAAAGGCATCGACAATATGAACTGTAGTAAGTACTTCACTATCGACCAATCTAATTACACGTGGGGAAACGGTTGCAAAATTATTGGTAAATCTTTTAACTCGCACGAATCTAAGAATTTCTTCTTCAATCGAGTTGTCAACTTGTGGAATGGGCTTCTCCGAAACGTTATAGACTGCATCACCGTTGATTCATTTAAACTCCGCCTAGACAAATATCTCTCATCAAACCCGCGACTGACTGCATTTGTAAATGAATAACTTTATTTTATCCCCCCCTCAGTTACTAACCCATCTGTCCTCTACTAACTTCCTAATCCTGCCACGGACATTAGTTCCAGGGCAGTATTTCCCTTTCCAATGTTCCCTTACCCACTCTAAACCACTGTTTGGACACTTGATCCTCAGTGTTTTGGAGGACAAGCAACCTAGAAGGGTCACTAGATATGTTGTTGCTTGATTTCCTTTGTACTCCTTTGTACTCCTGCCAAACCAATATATTCCTACGCAGAGAGAGAGAGAGATGGCTATAGCCATAACATATACTGATATGCGCGAGCATGCAGTGAAAAATTAGTGTTAATCGAAACACAAGTGTGTTTGTGTGTCTGTGTGTGTCTTTGAAAGACCATTTAGCATTCTTGAGTAAACATTTTCCCAGAGTAATAATTATTATAATATGGGAAACCATAATATTCAGTTTTTAGTAAAGAAGGGAGAGATGGATAAATTAATACATATTCCATATGTTCATCCTAAATTGATGAAAATGCGATACCGCTAATTTGTTCATGGTACTGGGTTAGATGTATTGTGAAGAAAGTGTAACGGTAACGATGGACATACTGTAGGTGCTATAAGTTATAATTGGAGTGATGAGTGTTTCATGCGAGTCTGGCAAACCTCATATCCCTAGGTATGAGACAGAGAGGTATGAGAAGCCCAACAACAAATTGTGCAAATCGACAATATGGGCCAGCTCGGGACCTCAATCAAAATTAAGAGACCAACATTAACCCCAAGAAGATCAAAATAATGCACATCAGCTAAGGAAAATACTAATCTATCTATCTATCTATCTATCTATTGCCTGACGCCGTGATCCCCGAAGGGGTGGCCACGAACGAACCACCCCCATGCACTCTGTCCCCCTCTGTCACTCTGTCCCCAGTCAGTCGACGCCCCTCCCCCCAACCAGCACCGCCTTCGTTCATATACTTCCTCACTCCATCCTTCCTCCTCTTTTTCGTTCTACCTCTCCCTCTCTGTCCCTCCACCTCACTCTCGTACACCCTCTTAGTTATTCTTTCGCTTTCCATACGTTCCATATGCCCGAACCATCTCAAGTTGTTCCTTTTCACACTTTCCAGCACATCTACCTCCACACCACACCTCCTTCTTACTTCCTCATTAGTCTGCCTATCCCTCCATGTAACTCCGCATGCACTTCCTAAGTAATTCATTTCCACTGCTCTCACTCTTGGTCTGAGTCTCTCAACCAATGTCCATGCTTCGCTTCCGTAAGTCAGTGTCGGGATTACCACACTGTCATGCAAGGACTTCTTCACTTCCATACTGACCACCCTATTTCTTGTTACTGCTTTCAGCGTTCCTACAACCCTCTTCCCCTGTTGTACCCTCTCCCGCACTTCTTCATCCATAGTCCCATCTTTACTCAACACACTGTCCAGATACTTAAAAGAGTTGACGATCTCCATAGCCTGACCGTTCAGCTTCACCTCACACTTTGTGACTTCACCCCTTTCGAAGACCATAACCTTGCTCTTCCCCACATTTACCTTCAAATTCCGTTTTTTGCACACTGTTCCAAACTCATTTACTAGACCCTGCAGCTCCCATTCATTATCACTCATCAGAACTGTATCATCCGCAAACAGCAGTATAGGTAGCTTCCACTCAATTCCCTCCCTTTTCAGCGATACACCAACATCCACTGCTCTTGATAGTATTTCTTTCATGATTCCATCCATATATACAGTAAACAACCACGGTGACATCACACACCCCTGTTTCAAACCAACATTCAGGTGAAAGAACTCGCTCTGCTCACTCTCCACACGTACTGCCACCTTTGCACCCTCATACATGCTCTTCACTGCTTTCAGAAACTTGCCATCTACTCCGTATATTCTAAGTACTTTCCACAAACCTTCTCTATCCACTCTGTCATAGGCCTTCTCCAAGTCCATAAAGGCGACATACACCTTTTGTTTCTTCTCCAGATATTTCTCCACAACACAATTCAAGGTAAAAATCTGATCTACACATCCTCTTCCCTTCCTAAAACCTCCCTGCTTGTCGCCTATCCATTTCTCCGTTCTCACTCTCAGTCTCTCAATCATTGCCCTACTGTATACCTTCCCTACTACGCTTAGAAGACATATTCCTCGGTGGTTACCACACACTCCTCTTTCCGCTTTGCCCTTATATAGGGGGACTATTATGCCAGTCTTCCAGTCATTGGGTGCACTCCCCTTCTCCCATGCTAGTTTGCACATTTTCCATACCCATTCGATCACTATCTCACTACCATACCTCAACATTTCCCCACACACTCCATCTGTTCCTGGTGCTTTCCCCAACTTCACTCTTTTCATGTCTTCCCACACTTCTGACCTCCTGATCCCCACCTCCTCCTCCACTACTTCTTCTTCTCCCTCCCATACCATATCCAGCTATGTTTGCTGGCTCTTCATTCCTTACATTTAGCAACTCATTGAAGTACTCCCTCCATCTTTCGACTCTCTCTTGCTTCTCGGCTAGCATTCTCCCATTCTTATCTTTCACACCCTTACTGTTTCCCTTGCTACCTTCCCTAACTTTTTTGACTTCTTTCCAGAACAGTTTCTTACTCTCCCTCCATTTTACACTCAGGTTCCTTCCAAATTCCTCATCTACTCTTCTCTTACTTTCCTTCACTACTCTCTTCACCACTCTCTTACTCTCTGCGTACCTCGCTCGTTTCTGTCTCTCGAAATCTTCATTCCCTCTACTACCCAACCACTCTCTATATGCTTTCTTCTTTTCTTCAACAGCTATTCTTACCTCTTCTGTCCACCATGCTGTACCTTTCACTGCCCTCCCTCTTTTCCTCACTCCACACACCTCCTCACATGCTGCACAGATCTCATCCTTAAACACCTTGCTCATCTCCTCCACTTCCTCCATAACTTCCAGGTCGAACCCACCTAGTCGTCTTTCCACTGCCCTCCTGTACTCCTCCCTGACTTCCTCCTCCTGCAACCTCTCCACCCTCCTAACCATTCCACCCTCCTCTCGCCTCCCTCCAGCTCTCCTCACCCACTTCTTTTGTATCCTAACCTTAGCTACCACTACATAATGATCAGACAGACCCCCTCCAATACCCCCTATACACCCTAGCATCCATCACAGATTTCTTCATTCGTTCATCCACACATACATAATCAATCAATGACTTTCGTTCCACCACTGTCTCATCCTCCATCGTCCAAACCCGTTTCCACGTGTACCTGTGGATCATTCTGTGTCGGAAGAAGTTGTTGGCTATCCAAAGCCTCCTCCCCACACATACGTCCAAAAGTGCACTACCATTCCTATTCACCTCTGATGGTACCCCCCACCCTCCCACCGAAGACAGCGAGGACGGCAACCTGCGAAGGAATTAAATGCTAATCCGTCAAGAACCGGGAATTTGGATAAAAGCTCCACCAAAACGACCCAAATTAAAAACCGCCAGGGATAACGACTGAGGACCGAGGACAGCCATGAATGTAAATGTAGATCCGACCAGAACCAAAAATTCGATTAAAGAACGTTTTTGTGAGTTCTAAAACCGCAACTTTAAAGGTTTTCTATGCAAACGCTTGTAGCATACGCAATAAATTTTCAGATTTAGAGGAAATAGTGTTTACAGAAAAGTATGATGTGATTGGAATAACAGAATCTTGGCTCAATACAGAAGATAGAGACTTTTTAGCAGAGTATTCACTTCCCGGTTATGTAATGTTTGAGAAAAGCCGAATAAATAAAAATAGAGGTGGCGTTTTATTTTATATCAAAGAAAGTCTTAACCCGACCCTCTTGTCAAAACCTCAAATTGTGAACGTCGACACATCTTTTGTGCTAATAAAGAATAATAAAGGTACTAAAATAATACTTGCATTAATATACAGACCTCCAGCTCAATCAGTTCAAACTGACCGAGAAATTTATGAACAAATTGCAGATGTAAGTAACTCACAAGATACCGTATTTTTTGGCGACTTTAATTTACCTGTGACTAAGTGGGGCGATACTCTTACTTCACACTCCGGACATGACTTGTATGCGAACTTGCAAGAGAGTTCACTCTATCAATTTGTTCGATCGCCGACCCATGGTAATAATGTTCTTGACCTTGTTCTTGCAACAAAAGAAGAATTAATAGAGAATTTGAATGTTGGTGATAAATTCAGTAACAGCAAACCATCGTACAATAACTTTCACTTTAAAGTTTACTAGTAACAAACCAAATAGCAGCATCGAAAAAGTCCCTAATTTCAAGAAAGCAAACTTTCATAAACTTAGAGCTATGTTTAACCCTTAACTGGCGGCACCCGGCTATTGTCGAGTGAAATAAATGTGGCCTATGTGGCGGGTCACGGCTATTGTCGAGTGCAATTTTGAGCACGTAATGTGCTCTGAGAGAGAGCGGAGCGGTGGGAGGAGCGTAGATTACCTCCTGACCGCATGCCACGGCCGCCGTGGACCTACTGAGATTTATTGCACCCTCCTCCACCCTCTCTCACTCACTATACACGTAATAATGTAAGAAAATTACCGTATTTTAGCGATTTTGCCCTTCGGTTGCACAATCGTTGCAAGACAACCAGTGATCGTAGAAGGATGGTTCGGGTGTCATTGGAAAGCTCAATTTACGCCCTTTCAGGGATACATACTTGTATTACGCTCTGGGTCTTGTTTATGCATGAAAAAGAGCACGAAAACAACCCCATTTATGGTAAAAAAAAACCCGCTGGGTGGTACATAGAAATTACCGCCTAGGCCGCTCGTAAGGTGTTACAGAAACTGACTGGAGCTATTTAATTAACAATAATGACATAATTACATCTTGGGAATTATTCGAAACCACTTACCTAAAAGCAGTGCAGGACTGCATACCATAGAAAATACGGCATCCAGGCCTTAATAATAAGCCAAAATGGTGGAATAAAGATATTTCAAACTGTCTGCTTGTTAAAAAAATTTGCTAATGATAGATTAAAATCCTTACAAAATGACAAGAACGGGTGAAATTTGTAGAGCTACGATGCAAAGCCAAAAAGTTAATTAAGCAAAGTAAAAAGATCCTGGAGTTACATGTTGCGAATCAAAGTAAAACAAACCCGAAAGAATTCTATAGTTATATCAGAAAGAAAAAAGTAGTTACTTCAACTGTTGGACCATTAGTCGATGAAAATGGAGAATACACCAAAGACGAAGTACAAATGAGTAATGCCCTCAATACCTTCTTTGCATCAGTTTTTACAACAGAAGACCTCAGTGATATCCCTACACCATCGCCGATTCAGATTGATAATTCAGATGTTCTAAGCAATATCACCGTTACAGAGAGAGAAGTAGTGAATTGTTTAGATAAACTCAAGGTAAATAAAACACCAGGAGCAGATAAAATCTCACCTAGAGTCCTAAAGGAAGCTAAGGATGAGCTCTCCAAACCATTGACATTGCTATTTAATAAATCCTTGCAGTCTGGAAATATGCCTGATCAGTGGAAGCTAGCCAACGTAACACCTATATTCAAAAAAGGCAGCAAATCCCTACCCCGTAACTATCGTTCAATTAGCTTAACCTCAGTTGTATGTAAAATGTTAGAAACACTCATAAGAGACCGACTCGTAAATCACTTAGAGGAAAATAACATACTTAAAGATACTCAACACGGCTTTCGTAAAAAAACGTTCCTGTTTAACAAACCTCTTAGACTTCTTCCACGATATCCTCAACCTCTACGATGAGAGTAAAGCTGTAGATATTATATACCTTGATTTTCAAAAGGCCTTTGACAAAGTTCCTTACAAACGTTTACTGCTAAAACTAAAAGCGCATGGAATACAAGATGGTGTGTTGAAATGGATAGAAAATTGGCTCGGCGACAGAAAGCAAAGAGTAGTCATAAACGGTAAGGCATCTAAATGGACCAATGTAAGTAGCGGGGTACCCCAGGGATCGGTACTAGGACCAATTCTCTTTCTAATTTACATCAACGACATAGATGAGGGTCTCACCTGTACAATCTCAAAATTTGCTGACGATACAAAAATTGCAAATAGCGTACTCTCAAAAGAACAAGTTGACGATATGCAACACAATCTAGATAAGTTATCATGTTGGGCCCAAATTTGGCAAATGAGTTTCAATGCGGATAAATGTAAAGTACTACATATCGGATACCAAAATGATAAAGCAAACTATTTGATGAATGGCACTCAGCTTAAGAATGTAAACAGAGAAACCGATCTGGGAGTAACAATATCGAGTAACCTAAAACCGAGTCAACAATGTTCAGAAGTTGTTAAGAAGGCAAACAAAATAATTGGCTTTATAGGCAGGTCATTTGAGCATAAATCCAAAGACGTTATCCTAACCCTTTACAATTCCTTAGTCCGCCCTCTTCTTGAATACTGCGTTCAATCCTGGTGCCCTTATTACCAAAAAGATATAGACAAGCTAGAACGAGTTCAACGTAGAGTTACCAAAATTATACCTAGCATAAAGAACAAACCATACGAGGAGCGTCTTAGAGAATTAAATCAATTTCTTTTAACCCAGCGCTGATTAAGAGGCGACTTAATTCAAGTGTTCAAAATCATCAAAGGCATCGACAATAATTATGAACTGTAGTAACTACTTCACTATCGACCAATCTAATTACACGCGGGGAAACGGTTGCAAAATTATTGGTAAATCTTTTAACTCACAGAAGCTAAGAATTTCTGTCAACTTATGGAATGGGCTTCCCCGAGATGTCATAGACTGCAGCACCGTTGATTCATTTAAACTTCGCCTAGACAAATATCTCGCATCAAACCCGCGACTGATTGCGTTTGTAAATGAATAACTTTATTTTATCCTCCCCTCAGATACTAACCCATCTGTCCCCTACTAACTTCCTAATCCTGCCACGGACATTAGTTCCAGGGCAGTAGTTCCCTTTCCAATGTTCCCTTACCCACTCTAAACCACTGTTTGGACACTTGATCCTCAGTGTTTTGGAGGACAAGCAGCCTAAAAGGGTCACTAGACCTGTTGTTGCATGATTTCCTTTGTACTCCTTTGTACTCCTTTGTACACTCCCTCAACTTTCTTTTCACTCACCTTACCATTCATATCCCTAATCAGAAATATTCTTTCGTTCTTGTCAAACTTCTCCAGGCGCGCCTCCACATTCATTCAGAACTCCTCTTTCTGTCTTTCAAGTTTATCCTCTGTCGGGGCATACACACACACAATAACCCACGTTTGTATTCCTACTTTCATTCTCACCCACACAATCCTTGAACCCACTGACCCATACTCTCTTACACATTCCTTCCATTTGCTACTTACAAACAAACACGCACCTTCTCTCGCTGTTCCTTCACTCACTCCAGCACACACACCCATTCCACACTCCTACTCTCTCACATCTGAACCTTTCCATTTGGTCTGTCATTCCACATACATCCAGCCTGGCATTCACTAGCACTTCCAGAACCTATCTCTAGTTTGTGCCATCATTCATGCCACTAACATTCCATGTAGCCATTCTCAGATCTATAATGTGGATATATATTGATAGATAGACAGATACATAGATAGATAGATAGATAGATCGGTAGATAGTGTGAGTGAATGAGTGATAAAGAGTTGTCTTACTAAATAGACAGTGAATCTAGCAATCCCAACAAATTGGTTTTCAAACTAAAATATAACATAAACTAATATTTATTAAAGGTAGATTTCACTAAAATAAAATAAAAAGCTGTTTACATCGTAATTAATATCATGAGATCAAACGGTAACCATAAACCTGGTGAAATAATTCACGTAACTTTTCCTATACGACAATCCCCCCCCCCGCCCCTCTCCCTCACTACCTGTAGCCCCTACCTCTCCATCACAGCAAATCTAACGACGCCATCTATGGGACATTATATGTAACATATTCAGGGTGGGAAGAGTGAGCGATCTTACTAATATCAGAGCGAAAGACTCCCAGGGAAATTACCATTACGTGTCCCAGCCGGAATGGTGACCGACTGTACAACGACGAAACCAGTAATCACGCCACACGTAAAGGGAACGTACCACACACGTGCATTGAACGGTAAGAACCCATATCACTCATGTCATGTCACTATTCTAAATATATACAGTTTAATAATATATATATGTAGTACCTGGTGTATAGTAAGTGTCTTCGTATTTGTGTTTGCTTTTAAAATTGTTTGGTTATGTTATCCACTTCATAATAATATTTATTGCATTTCAATCAATATTTATCCTGCTCTTTCTATTGTTAATGTATGTATACTTTTCTGTTTTGTATTTCAATTAATATTAATGTTCTAGTTATTTTGTACTTTATTTCAAAATATTGATTAAAAATGATCCATAATAGTGTTCATTCTCTATTAATTGTTAATGCATTTGATAATTTATATTAACATGTTATTTACTTGACATCAAATATATAGTTAAGCACCTTCATAATGTTTTCTTCTTTACAATGTTTGCTTTTGTCATCAACTTCATAATAATTATATTTATTGCAATTCAACTAATATGTCTCCTGTTCTTTCTATTGCTAATTAATGCATAATTTTCGTTTGTGTATTTCAATTAATATTCACTCTCTATTTATTTTTACTTTATCTTAAAATATTGAGTATTCTATTTCCATGTATTATGTTCATTCTCTATTAGCCTAATTGTTGATGGAAGTGAACCGGATATCCGAGTCCGCATCCACGAATATCCGCATCATTTTTAATATTGGCATCCATGGATGCGGATATCTTGATAAATTCATAAACTATTTATAACTATTAATTAATTATAAAGGCCGTGAAGGTGACGCAAAAACACGGATACAGTGATAGTGCCACCCGAAGTACTACACAGTTATAATATTTGTTTAACACATATGTTGTTGTTCTTGTTGTTGGTGGTGTATTGAAGAGAAGGTAGCTACTATTAGTCGCTGTCAAAATGTAAACATTCGGATTTCTCGACGAACGTATAACACTGTAAACTTCCGTTGTGTACTGTCCGACATCAATATTGTATTAACAGCTTCATATTAATTATCATGGGCTCCAATAACTCTATGCTAACTACCAATAGGCAAGTAAATTGTAAGATCGTGTTTAGATTCATAAATATACCGAAATAAGAAGCCTAATGAACCAAACCAAGAACAGGTTACAGGAGCGTAAACACAAGAACAAAACACAAATGACATGCACAAAAACAAACACACATTCAACACACACAAGTTTAGTACACAGTTGTTGTCATACAGTTCATAATCAAATGTACTGCATTTCAATTAAGATTTCATCTGCTCTTTCTATTGTTTTATCTATCTATCTATATGCTCAGGCCCAATCCCAACTTTTCTATTTTTATTTTTGTATTTTCTATTTTACTCCATTTCATTTATTTATTGTTTTTTTCTTTTTCTTGGGGGTGGCCGACTCAAGACAGAGGAAGAACAGGGAAAACACAAAACACAACAAAACAACGAACAAACACAGACAAAACACAAAATTCACACACATCGAGGTCACCCAGGAGAACACCCAGACACCAGGGTCACCAAGGTCGCTGCAGCACTCCCCCAGCCCCCGACCACCCGGAGAGGCTCCGGTCTCGGCAGGCAGACATGCAGCAGAGCCAAAGCCACAAGCCCGCCCACCACACTTCCAGGCGGACCCTTCATATTAATCGTCTCCCCGGGCCAGGCGCTTGATGGACTATTATCTAGTCCAACTTGCGCCCGACCCCTTCCCCCAAATGACCACGTGTTCACTTAACTATTCACATGCATTCTCCATTCATTCCTGTTTATTACCACTTCCTTTGCCTGATCTATAGTCATTCCTCTATCATCCAAAGCTTGTCTTACACAGTCTCTCCATTTCAATGGGGGTCCTCCTGCCCTTCTATATCCCCTTGTATCTGACTCACATATTCTCTTCGTAAGCCTTTCATCTCCCATTTGTTCAACATGACCATACCAGCTTAGCACCCTTCTGTCCACTCTGGATGACAAATGTTCCTGCTGCCCCACTCTCCTACATATCTCTTCATTCCTCAATCCGTCTCTACGAGTAACTCCACACATACTCCTCAAGCAGCTCATCTCCATCACATCCAGCTTTCTTCTCTCCTTTTTCTTCAGAGCCCATGTCTCAGCCCCATACATCACTGTTGGCACAATTCCTTGATACATTGCACTTTTTAATTTTACTCCGAGATTTCTCGTCTTCCACATACTTCCCATTGCTCCGAAAACCTTCCTTCCTTCACACACCCTCTGTTTTACCTCCATTTCCATACCTGCACTCCTGCTTATCGTTCTCATAGATATTTAAAACACTTTACTTGTTCCAATATTTCCCCATCCAGCCTCACATCTAGATTCACCCTACGATCACCCCTATTACACACCATTACTTTACTTTTATTGACGTTCACCTTCAGTTCCCTCCTCCCACAAACCACTCCAAACTCTTTGACTACCCGCTGCAATTTCTCCTCAGAATCCGCCACCAACGCTGTGTCATCAGCGAACAGCAACTGATTCAACTCCCAATCTCTAGCATTCTTTCCTACTAAACCCAATCCTCTTCCCATAGTTCTCATTTTCACCTCCCTCACCACACCATCCATAAACATAATTATTAAACAGCCATAGTGACAATACACAACCCTGTCGCAAACCTACCTTTACCTCAAACCATTCACTCAACTCACCATTTCCTACTCTAACACATGCTCTGCTCCCTTCACAAAAACTCTTAACTGCTTCCAACAAATTTCCTCCAATTTCATAAATCCTTAACACCTTCCACATTGCTTCATGATCCACACGATCATACGTTTTTTTCCAAATCCATAAAAGCCCAAAATATCTCCTTATGCTTTTCTAAATACTTCTAGCATAACTGTCTTACTGCAACCATCTGATCCACGCACCCTCTTCCCCTCCTAAAACCGCACTCTTCTTCTCCTATTGCAACTTCCGTACATTTTATTTTCCTCTCTATCAACACCCTGCCATACAGCTTTCCAACCACTGATAATAAACTAATACCTCTATAACTTGAACACTCCTGCCGATCTCCCTTTCCCTTGTACAACGGCACAATACATGCACTCTTCCAGTCTATTGGTACCCTTGACACACAAAGCACACATTGAAAAGTCTCACCAACCAATCTATTTTTACTTTATATATAATTGTAATTTTGTGTATTTCAACTATTATTTATTCGACATTTATTGTTACTTTATTTTAAGATAAAGAGTATTCTCTTTCCATTTATATTGTTCATTCTCTAGTAAATGTAAATTAACTTGATAATGAATATTAACATTTACATGAATGTGTTATTTCCTTGCCATTTCACAATTGCTTAATTATATATTGTTTATCTAATTTCCAAGGATTCCATACTTATACCATGATTTTTACTGGGATAGGCTGGCTATGGCCTGGACTCACGCTCAACTGGGTAGGACAGGAATTTACACATAAACACACACACAAATATAAAAGGGTGTAAGGACAACACAGAAGGACTTTTATAATTTGTATATTCAGTAAAGTAACAAATACAATATGGCTTAGTTGGCTAATTGTTCACACACTGAACGACATACAACGTAATACATACAACATGGACAAGGACATAATATATATGACCCGTTACTGACGTGAACTGCAAATTTAGTTAAGGCGGGTTTAAACTCTTATAAAGTAATAATAATAATTTACAAATAATTCACAAATAATGCACTGAGTGTCTATCGATATTAGAGTTTATCACGGATGTATATTATTCTTTAAAAAGTGCACTTAGGAGTCTTGGCACATAGATACAAGGTCACGAAGCACTTCTAGAATGAGTTAGCATTATGAATTATATAACACAATAAATCAAGTATCACTTTGTCACACATACGTGGAAACTATAGGTGTCACTAGGGTTGAATTTACGTGTATCACTTGGTGGGAGTGTAGGGCTGCAGGGTAAGATATTATCATAAATAGTTTCACGAGGAGTCCATATACAATATATTTCACCTTACAACGATAGTATCTGTGGTTTGTATCCTCAAATATAGAGGCCTATCGAGAGAGATGGGAGGTCAGTTATACAGCCTTCAACTAAGCTATATTATCGTTCTCGAGTCGTGGTCCAGTATTTATAGATCGTCTATGGGCTCGTCCTTGTAGTGGCTTCAACGTCAGGGCAGGTAGTGGTCCTCCGCCAACGTCCTTCAGCAGGTCTCGTCACACACTGGACTCCTTGCTATCCAGGGGATAGGTCAGTCGAGCCAGAGAACTTGCTTAGAAGCATGGACCAGTGTACTGGTGACTTAGCTCGAGTCTAGGCTGTCGTGCTGACCAGTGTACTGGCTACAAACCTCTACCCAAAAGCTGGAACTAACCAACTGCACGGAGCAGTGTACAGGTAGAGGGCCAATACGCAGGGCTGAATTCTAACAGGCTACACGGACCAGTGTACTGGTAGCAAGCTAGAGATCAGGGCTGAGAATTACCAGCCTACATGGACCAGTATACTGGTAGCAAGCTAGAGTTCAGGGCTGAGAATTAACAGGCTACACGGACCAGTGTACTGGTAGCAAGCTAAAGCTCAGGGCTGGGGTTTATCACTGCTTGGACCAGTAGGTCAATGCCCAGGATCTGCACGGTAACTAGACCTGCACCGGCCAGTGCACAGACAACCTTCGTTACTATACATTTCTTCCGTGGTGCTATCCTTAAACTAGAGGGACAGTCTAAGAAACTCCGCGTCTATTAATCTCTCTGCCCTGACCAGTGTACTCGCAGATGGACTTAGACCAGGAGATTGGATAGGGGTAGATGATCTTAGATTGTACTGACCAGTGTACTGGCAAATCACATTGTACCTAGAGATCGGCAGCTACTCCGATCCCACCCTGTCTGCCCTCTTTATGTTTCGCTCACCAAGTCACGCGTTCAGCAACTTAGTCAGGTATCTAGCGGCAAAAAGGCCATGAGGTTCAATTTTTGTTTTTTTTTCTTTGTGGACGGGGGAGACAAAAGGCAAAACTGTCTGTGACGAGTGCCTCCACCAGAGTTGACAGAGTGACAGGGCAAAACATTTGGAACGTTCGAGCCAAAATGCCTGAACACACAGAGTTTGAAGCAATTCAAGTCATAGGATGAGGGAGAAATTTCCAGAGCTCAGCTGTTGAATAGAAGAAAGATTGGGAGTATCGTTTCACTCTTGAGTTGGAGAGTTGCACAGAGGTGGTATATACTGGGAGAGCTCTGAAGAACACTGATTAAATTAATATAGTAGCGATAGAATAGCGAGAGAGTACAAAGGAGTACAAAGGAAATCTAGCAGCAACAGGTCTACTGACCCCTCTAGGCTGCTTGTCCTCCAAAACACTGGATCAAGTGTCCAAACAGTGGTTTAGAGTGGGTAATGGAAAATTGAAAAGGGAACTACTGCCCTGGAACTAATGTCTGTGGCAGGATTAGGAAGCTAGTAGGGGACAGATGGGTTAGTAACATAACACAGTTATAAGGGTCTTTATTATATCTGGGAAAAAGAGTAACGTATTAGGAATATATACACAATAATCCTTGATGAATCTAAGGGGGGAATAAAATAAAGTTATTAATTTGCAAACGCAGTCAGTAGCGAGTTTGATGCAAGATATTTGTCTAGGCGAAGTTTAAAAGAATCAACGGTGCTGCAGTCTATAACGTTTCGGGGAAGCCCATTCCACAAGTTGACAGCTCGATGGAAGAAATTTTGCTTAGGTTCGTGTGAATTAAAAGATTTACCAATAATTATGCAACCCTTTCCACACGTGTAATTAGACTGTGTAATTAGACTGGTCGATAGCGAAGTACTTAGTACAGTTCATATTGTCTATGCCTTTGATGATTTTGAACACTTTTTTTTTGTTTTTTTCTTTCTTTCTATATTTCAACTTTTTTTTGTTATATGTGAGTGAAGGAAACAAAAGGCAGAACTGCCTGTATCGAGTGCCTCCCCCAGAGTTGAAAGAGTGACAGGGATAAAATCAAGGGACGATCGAGCCAAAATGCCTGGACACGCAGAGTTTGAAGCAATTTAAGTCATAGGAAGAGGAAAAGACTGATTCTGGAAGAGAGTTCCAGAGCTCAGCTCTTGAATAGAAGAAAGTCTGTGAGCAACATTTTACTCTCGGGTTGGAGAGTTACACAGAGTAGGGGTGGGATTGTGTTGCAAGACGGGTACTACTTACCCTACGTAGAGGAGGTGCTATACACTGGAAAACCTCTGAGGAACATTGATTATTATAGTAGCGATAGAATAGCGAGAGATATGCAACATTGCGGCGAGGAGAAAGATATTGCAGAGAGTTGGTGAGTGGGCGGGAGTTAATGATACGAAAGGCTTTCCTTTCTACTTTGTCTAGGGGTGCGGTGTGAGAGGATTCTCCCCCAAACATGTGAACAATACTCTATACAAGGACGCACTGTGCCCCTGTACAGAGCAAGAAGCTGCGCAGGGGTAAAGAACCCCTTGATCCGGTTGAGCACACCCTGCTTCTGGGAGGCTGCCTTAGCAAGACTGGTAATATGGTCCTTCCATTTGAGAGCAGAAGAAAATGAGACACCGAGAATTTTGAGAAGATGAAGGATTAATTTTTGTGTTGTTGAATTGTAAGGGTTAGTCCTCTGGGAGTCATGAACGGGTAGTAAGATGAAGACACTGGGTTTTGGAAACATTAAAGGTAACACGGTTTTCTCTACCCCAATTGGAAATAGAAGTTAAATCAGAAGACAAGTGTTGCATGGCTTCAATACATTTGTCTTTAACGCTCAAAGAGCGGGTGGTGGAGAATATTTCACTATGCCGCTCAGCATTTTCTTTTTACCATAAATGGGGTTGTTTCCGTGCTCTTTTTCATGCATAAACAAGACCCAGAGCGTAATACAAGTATCTATCCCTGAAAGGGCGTAAATTGAGCTTTCCAATGACACCCGAACCATTCTTCTACGATCACTGGTTGTCTTGCAACGATCGTGCAACCGAAGGGCAAAATCGCTAAAATACGGTAATTTCTTTATATAATTACGTATGTAGCGAGGGAGTGTGGGTGGATATAAGTGGAGTACCTCTCAGTTGGTCCACGGCGGCCGTGGCGAGCTGTCATGAGGTAACCCATGCTCCTCCCGTCACTCATCTCTCTCTCAGAGCCAATATTGCGCCAAAATTGCACTCGGACTTAAGTCGGGCCCCGCCACATAGTCCAAATTTTTCGATACAGACTTAAGTCGGGCCCCGATAGACAAGGGTTAAGGGATTGCTGGCTGGGGCGGTCAGGAAAACTAATAGAGTAGAGTAAGGTAAAGTCGTCTACATATGAGTGGATGGGACTGGAGGTATAGTTGAGAAGATCATTTATGAAAATTAGAAAGAGAAGGGGAGATAGGACAGAGCCCTGAGGAACACCCGAGTTGATAGGATGAGGTAGTGAGCGATGGCCGTCCACAACCGCAGCTATGTAACGGCCGGAAAGGAAATTAAAGACAAAGGCACGGATGGAGGGATAGAAACCGAAGGAGGGTAGTTTAGAAATTAAAGATTGGTGCCAGACTCTATCGAAGGCATTCGATATGTCTAGTGCAATAGAAAAGGTCTCACCGAAGTCCCGAAAGAAGGATGACCAAGAGTTAGTAAGATTGAAAGAAGATCACCAGTAGAGCGACCGTTAAAGAAGCCATACTGGCGATCTATGAGTAGATTATGAGTGTAAATGCTATCGATATTTGGAAGTATGAATAGTTTAAAATACTTTAAAGATACAAGAGTTGAGAGCAATTGGACGATAGTTGGATGGTTGAGAGTAGTCGCCCTTCTTTGGGACAGGTTTAATGAGAGCAAACTTTCAGCAAGAAGGGAAGACGTTGGAGGAGAGACAGAGAAGAAAGAGTTTGCCTAGGCAGGGAGTCAGCACAGAAGCACAGTTTTTCAGTAAAACCGGAGGAACGCCATCCGGACCGTACGCCTTCTTAGTATTAAGCCCAGAGAGGGTAGAAAGTACATCTTTAGTAGAGATTATGATATTAGGCATAAGTAGGAGAGAAAGGGTTGGAGAGGGAG
This sequence comes from Paralithodes platypus, assembly GCA_032716605.1. Classification (NCBI taxonomy): domain Eukaryota; kingdom Metazoa; phylum Arthropoda; class Malacostraca; order Decapoda; family Lithodidae; genus Paralithodes; species Paralithodes platypus. The sequence continues at coordinate 8,941,515 of CM064547.1, read as the reverse complement.
GAATAGCACCGGAATCATCCAAGGTGGAGTTTCTAGCAAATGTTTGAGCGAAGTGTTCAGCTTTGGCAGAGGAAGAAGTGATAGTTGTGCCATTAGAGTGGAAAAGGGAAGAGAATGACATGGAAGAAAAAATTGTTGGAGAGGTTTTTGGCTAGATGCCAGAAAGCTTGGGAAGATCTAGAGTTGGATAGTTCAGTGCATTTATTATTGATGAAAGAGTGTTTGGCAAGCCGAAGAACAGATTTGGCTTGATTACGGGCAGAAACATAGGAAGAATGAGATTCTTGAGGCGTCGGTACCGTTCGAATGCTTCCTTCTTATTGCGGACAGCATAAGCACAAGCGTGAGTAATCCAAGATTTGTTTGCATTAGTCTGAGAGAAAGTAAATGGAATGTAAGCCTCCACGCCCGATAGGATTACCTCGATAATGTGTTCAGCACTCTCCGAGGATCCCCGGCCACGGAAGCTAAAATCATTAATGGGAAATCAAAGAAGTACTGCCAGAGAGCCTCCCAGTCAGCAGCGCCACAGTGCCACAAGCACCGCCGGCTGGGAGGATCGGGTGGCTGTATTGGAGAGATAAGGCAGATGACAGAGATATGTTTATGGTCGGAGGAGAGAAATGATTGACAGTATATTGTGACGCATGTCCACGTGTGAGCATGCTGTACAGAACGCCTAGTCATGCCCCACTCTCGCTAGGATCGTCAGGGCAGGAACTTTGGCTGTAGTCTACGTAGAGTTTCCTAACTTAGTTCGTGTGAGCCGTTGTACTATAAGTATTATGAATATGTATTTTGTTTTCATCTGAGTCAACGAGTTCTATTTTATATCATTAGTTATAAGTATTGTGTGTAAAACTTATTTGTAATGATGGGAAGAGAAACAGCCACAGTTAGGTGTCAGTGGGTATGCCAGGCAGGAGGTAGGCCTAACTCACTAGCACTCCTCCCTCCCTCAGTGCTAGGGGGAGCCTTTGTGTATCCCAGAGGAGAGAGAGAAATTACGTAATGGTTGTCAGGGGGCGGCCCTTAGTAGTTCACGTTGGGCTCACTAGAGGGCCGGGTATAAAAGGGAAGTCTAGCCATTTTTTCATCAGAACTCATTAGGCAGAGCGACTTCTCATTTCCCTTGCTAACTATTTATATTCTTCTGACTGATGGGAACTTTCTCTACTACCTTACATTCTTATTTCCTCTTTTCCCTGCCCTGTTTAACTTCCATGGTCCCGTTGGTGCAGAGCTAGTCAGCCAACGTATTATCGCTTGAGTTCTCACGAGATACTTCCCTATTAGATAGCCTATTTTGGAAGGGTTGACTTAGAATAGGATTGAATTATGTTTGTTGCACTTGTATATGCATTTCCCTGTGTGTTATTATTATTATTCCTGTTTTCTGCTAGTCTAGGTAATGCTAGACTGGGGTAAGGCTTTTCTGTGTTACGAGTTGTTGTTTGATGCAGTGGTTAAGCGATAAACCTGCATACTCGTTTCGGTTCAGTGGAGCCTAGGTTGTCTTCGCGGCTGACTGTGTTGAGTTAATAATGTACAGTGCGTGAGGGCAAGAGCCTAACCACCCTGTATTTTATTAACAGTTTGTTTTTACTTTGTCAAGGAGCCGGGAGAAAACCAGATACAAGGGATCTGGATTTCTCAAAGTGCACTTGTTAGTTTTAACGTAATACTTTAAACAGTCGTGAGGACTTCGCTAGGCTACGAGCCGTTTTTGCTCAGTCACTGCTACCTTTTTGCCTACAGTACCCCAGCTAGACTTTGCTCGATTAGTAGATACAGAATAGTATTGAAGCTTTCCTTATGTATGATATTGTTTATGCACTATTGATTTCATGTGTTGCAAGCTTGGCTACTTTAGTGATTAGTGGCCCACGAGCACAATCCGAGTAGGCTATTGCCGTTGCATTTGCGGAGTACTTCCTTTTAATGTTTGCCATTTACTATTGCATATTCTTTTAATTATTCTTATGCCAATTTAAGCCTTTAATAGTATTTAATTGCCAGTGTTTTTGCTTATTGAATTACTGTTCAAAATCCGATACGTACTTCTTACGAGCATCCGAGAAGCATCTAACTTTTTTCAGAAGATTCCTTGCTCGATGCTTAAGGACTATTAATTAACGTAACGTAATAGTGCCGATCCGAAGTAGAGGGTGGTGGACTTCTTAAGTTCATAGTCAAGGGTGGATTACTTCGGCTTCGGCCAACACTATTCTTTTGTGTTGTTGTTTCTTACTTCATTGTTTGATTGTTGACCAGACTACATAATTCCTGTCTCTTTATTAGTCTGTTGTTGAACACTAGTACCGAGTTCTTGCATACCCCGTTATAGCAGATTGAACTCTGGAGGGTTTTGGTGTTTTTTGTTCGGCTGGCAGTACTCAGGGGTTGGGATCGTGTGTTTCCGTTGTGGCAGCGAGCCGTATTCAAGTCCTGATTGAGACCCTTGTGTACCCGAGTGCCAGTTCGTAACAATATGAAGAAGGGTTAGATTTTAGAAATAAGTCAAGAATGTTGGGCCGATCTCCAAAGCGATCCGGGATATGGGTAGGTTGCTGAACCAACTGCTCTAGAAAATTTAAGATAGAAAAGACGTAGGCTTGTTTACCAGGTGGGTCAGTAGTATGAGAGGAGAACCATTGGTGGTGGTGAACATTGAAATCTCCTAAGATGGAGATTTCTGAGAAAGGAGAATGGATAGAATGTGTTCCACTTTTGAGTTTAGAGAGTCAATGTGAGGGACTAGCACTAATGTCATGTCTGCTTATTTGGAAATTGGCACCCATATCTGATGGTTGATAATTATGGATGCTGATGTTCTGTGCTGTGACTGCGGATGAGAGAGTTGGGCGTGAAGGAATGGTGAGGGTTGATGTTGACTGAAGACTTGGAGTCTTGAGTGGTCTTTTTTGGCTTCTTCTTGCTGATGGTGGTTTTAGCTGTCTTCTGTATGTTCAATTTACAACGATCAACAATATTTTCTTTTAGTGAAGTCAGGAATTGCATGTGACGCTTCCCACAATCAATTTGTGCATGGAGGTTTTGCATCAAGTTTAGACCCAAGTACCAATCATACTAATGGCACTCAGAGTAGAAAAAGATGAAGGAGTGGTGGCAGAAGGCTAGTGGGTTAGGGGATGTTGACATGTAGAGGCGCTGTTTCTCCTTGCAGGGGTAAGAGGGTGTCACCTGTGCTGATTAGGCTTGCCTTGGAGGCCCGCAGATTTCCGAACTTTTCTTGTTCATGTAAAACAAAAAATGCGTTAATAGATAAGAGCGAGCTGCGCCCGTGTCTACCAGCAGTCGCACTTCTACACCTTGGAGGATAATTTGTGTGTAGACTGGAGGTCCACCAAAGGCGGATGTTGTGCATATGTGCACAACAAACTCACTTGCTGTCGTGTTCCCGATTTCGACTCCTCTGAATTCTCAACTTTATGGCTCAAACTTTCCTGTCATTCTCTTACTAAATATTTCTGTGCTGTCTATCTTTCCCCTAACTCTAAGAACTTTCTCAAATTCTTTGACTATTTAAACTCTACAGTGGAACACATTCTATCCATTTCTCCTTTCTCAGAAATCTCCATCTTTGGAGATTTCAACGTTCACCACCGCCAATGGCTCTCCTCTCACACTACTGACCCACCTGGTGAAAAAGCCTACGTCTTTTCTATCCTAAATGACCTAGAGCAGTTAGTTCAGCAACCCCCCCGTATCCCGGATCGCATCGGAGATCGGCCCAACATTCTTGACTTGTTCTAACTTCTAACCCTTCTTTTTATACTGTTAATCTTTTCTCTCCTTTGGGCTCCTCCGACCATAAACTTATCTCTGTCACCTGTCCTATCTCTCCAGTACGGCCACCCGATCCTCCTAGCCGGCGGCGCTTGTGGCACTTCGGCGCTGCCGACTGGGAGGCTCTCCGACAGTACTTCTTTGATTTCCCATGGAATGATTTCTGCTTCCGTAGCCGGGGACCCTCGGAGAGTGCTGAACGCATTACCGAGGTAATCCTATCGGGCATGGAAGCATACATTCCATTCTCTTTCTCTCAGACCAATGCTAAAAAATCTTGGTTTACTCACGCCTGTTCTACTGCTGTCCGCAATAAGGAGGAAGCATTCAAACGGTACTGATGCCTTAAAACTCAAGACTCTCATTCTTCCTATGTTTCTGCCCGGAATCAAGCCAAATCTGTTCTTCGACTTGCCAAACACTCTTTCATCAATAATAAATGCACTGAACTATCCAACTCTAGCTCTTCCCAAGCTTTCTGGCATCTAGCCAAAGACCTCTCCAACAATATCTCTTCCTCGTCTTTCCCTCCCCTTTTCCACTCTGATGGCACAATCATCACTTCTTCCTCTGACAAAGCTAAACTCTTCACTCAAGCTTTTGCTAGGAAAATAACCTTGGATGATTCCAGTGCTATTCCTCCCTCTCCACCCTCCTCTCTCTTACTTATGCCTAATATCCTAATCTCTTCGAAAGATGTACTTTCTACCCTCTCTGGGCTTAATACTAATAAGGCGTAAGGTCCGGATGGTGTTCCTCCTGTTGTTCTCAAAAACTGTGCTTCCGTGCTAACTCCCTGCCTAGGCAAACTCTTTCGTCTCTGTCTAGCCTCTAACCTCTTCCCTTCATGCTGGAAATTTGCTCACATTCAACCTGTCCCAAAGAAGGGTGACCGCTCTCAACCCTCCAACTATCGTCCAATTGCTCTCATCTCTTGTCTTTCTAAAGTTTTTGAAACTATTCTTGCTTCCAAATTTCTTAAACATTTCTCTTCCCATAATCTGCCCTCGGATCCTTAACCCGTTGGATCCCAGCGACGCACGTGATGCGACGGCACTATTCGACCACCAGCTCCCAGCGACGCATCACGTGCGTCCGGCATATTAAAATCAGTTACGCGGCAGGTATCATAAGGAAATGCCTAATAATGGTACCGCGTACACTCTAGGGTATTGGAAAGGCGGGACTGGCGGCCGAAACGGGTTGGTGGGTCGTGCGGCTGAACCAGGGTGGATGAGAGGCATGTACTGAACCTCCTTTTTTGACCGCAACTTTGGACCTTATTTACTCGGGTCGTATTGGTTGTTTTTGCTTGAAAATTGTGTCAGAGCCGTGGGTGTCTATACGTATTATTGGTGTACATGAACATAGTCTGAGCGGGTGATGGATAATAAACGGATTTACGTATACCCGCATATTGCCACACGACTTTGGACATGATTTACTCAGGTGGTATGGTAACTATTGGCCTAAAAATGATACAGGGTATTCGATACAATATGGGAAATGAGTGGTTGGCGGGAAAACGAGTTGGTATGGTGAGCGGCTGGATGGTGGGATGGATTAGGGGCGCGTAATTATCCACCTTTTCGCTCCGACTTTGAACCTTAGTTACTCGGGTCGTATGGTCGGGTTTGGCTTGAGATTTGTGTCAGACACAGTTGGATGGTGTATGAGAGCTTTGTATGGGTGTACCTGACCATGCCTAGTATTGCCTAGAGGCTACAGGCTGCGTGAGAAAATCCTATATGCGGATATTGGCTCGTTATTTTCAACCTTATTTACTCAGGTTGTATGGTGTGGTTTGGTCTAAAAATGGTATAGGATATTCCTTAGGATGTTTTTGATTTTGGAGCAGCTGTCAAAACGACTTTGGACCTTATTTACTACGTGCATATGGTAGGAAGTACCTGGATGAGTTGTGTATATGATAGACTAATCTATATTTCTGTAGGTGTGACATTCCTTAGTCACGCGACTTTAGACCTTATAATGTCTTGTCCTATGTCATATTGCCTTGAAATTTGTAGTGAAAAGTTCGTCGGCTGGTAGATATGATAAGACCAAAGGATGCTCTGGGCTTGACCTAGTGCGTGACAAAGGACATTCAGTATACCCGTTGTCTTCCGCGAGTGATCACCATGTCCCAACAACCTCCACGCCGTAACCCATCCCGTGCTAAGGGCCTTACCATTGATGAAGCCCACGAAATCCTATTACAAAGTGACGAGGAAAACTCTGACACCGAATCCTCATGCCTCGATGATTCAGAAGAGGAATATTTCCCGAGTAGGGAGGAATATGACGCTATGAATCAGGAGGCACCTTACATCCCTATACAAGAACTCCCTCTCAGTTTTGAACAAATGAGGGAGAGGGAGGCTAGAAATTACCATTCCCCCATGTCTCCCAGGGCAAGGGATATAGAGGACTACCCAGCAAGTGGGGAACAGGTCGAGCTACAGGAAGAAGTAGACGACCCTATGGCGTTCCTGGACATTCCCCTACACCACAGCCAGCCTACCCCTACTTCCGCGAGTGTGAGAGGCCACGTTCATGCTCTCCCTCCTCGCCGCCTCCCATCACCACCACCACGGAAGCCCTCACCTCTCAAAGCTGTAAAGCCCAAATATTTGTATGGGCTTCGCAGGAGACATGCCGCACCACCATCTAGTGAAGAGGAAAAGGAAAAGGAGGTTCCCGACACCCCACCAAGGGAAGTGGAAAGATGTCGGATGGTTGCGAGGCGTCTCTTCCCAGTTATGGCAGCCCGGGAAGACGCCGCCGCAGCGGCCAGGGGAGACCCTCGCATCACCACACCACCACCAGCACCATCACCAGACTACACCCCACCATCACCGGGTTCACTACCCTACACCCCCACCGGAACTCCTAGACGAGTGCCCTACCACACACCAATACCATCACCACCTCCTTTCGATTCTCACGCAGAAGTGTCAGCTCCCGGGCGTGGGGTTGTAACTGGGCGTCCAAGACGGGAGGGTAAGGTGACCCTCGTTAGAGCCCCCCCCCACTGGTGGTTCGAGAGGGCCAGGAGGGTCCAGGAGGCCGTCAGGAGGCAGGCCAAGGGCAAGGGCAAGGGCAAGGGCAAGGGCAAGGGCAGTGGCAAGAGACACGGTTGCGCCCCCTCGCCACCCTGGTGACCCGGATCCCGACGACCCTGATGCCGACGACGACGAAGATGCCGGCGAAGTACCTGATGTTTGGGATTGGCAGGATGGGGCACGGTATCAGCCCACCGATTGTCAATTTGTGAGCGCAGGGATTGCCGGCCCTACGTTCCATCACCAAGGACCTGACACCCCAAGACTGAACATCTTTCTGCAGTTTTTTACTGCCAACCTGATGAGCCTAATTGTGGACCAGACAAACTGGTATAATTGGTACTTTATGGCTGGTAAGGAACAATCCAGGTACTCGGCCAGGCTGTCATGGGAAACACTCCAAATCCCAGAGCTCTACTCCTTCTTGGCGATCGTGATCCTGATGGGGGTGACGACGAAATCGTCAATAAGAAAATATTGGTCATGGGATCCCCTCATCCGCACCCCTATCTTTGCCAAGATCATGAGCCGGAACAGATTCTCTGCAATCATGGGGAACCTGCACTTCATTGACAGCCTGGCAAGCCATACCAGAAACCAGGACCTCCCCAGAAACACCAAAGACCCCATGGAGAGGATAAGACCAATTTTTGAGTACCTCAAGATAAAGTTTGGTGCGGCCTTCAAACCCCATCAGAAACTCATAATTGACGAGAGTTTGTTACTGTGGCGGGGAAACATCAGCATCCGACAGTACATCCCCAGCAAACGTCATAGGTATGGCTTGAAGACCTTCGTCATGTGTGACTGTTTGACTGGCTACATCCAGGACATCATTCTGTATATGGGGAAGAAGACAGAATTGGTGCCATCGAGGACATATGGTATATCAGGGGCCGTTGTCTTCACCTTGATGGAGCCCTACTTGGACAGGGGCCACATACTGTACCTGGACAACTGGTACACCAGCCCCTCCCTTGCCAAGTTCTTGTATAACCGCACAACAGGCGTGTGTGGCACCGTCAGGAGGAACAGAATATTCATGCCCAATCTACCACCCAGGCGGGAAAAGGGCTCCATCATCTACCTGCAGGCCAATAATGTCCTCCTGTTATCCTGGATGGATAACCGGGACGTCTACGTCCTCATAACAGTCCACCAACCAATCTTCCAAAACAGCCGACGACGTGACCGAGCAACAAGGGAAATAATCCGGAAGCCTGAGGCAATCTGTGATTATAATATCAACATGCGGCTGGTTGACAAGTCCGATGCTGTCATCGCTTCGTGTGAATGTGCGAGGAAGACTATGAGGTGGTACAGAAAAAATTTCTTCCATCTCCTAGACATCACCCTGTACAACTGCCACATTCTCCACCATGCAATTACTGGCAAGCGAGAGACGATGGAGGACTTCTGCATCGAGTTGAGCAGAGAGATGTTGCATACATACATGACTCAACCCCGCAACCCGCAACCACCAGCACATCGTCAGCCAGCAGCAGAAGGGATTGCCAGACTCACTGAACGTCATTTCCCCACGTATGTGCCAGCCATTCAAGCCCAGGTGAGACCCCTCAGGCGGTGCCATGTGTGTCGCAGCTCGACATGAAGGAGCCCTATGCGTGTTGACACCAGCAATTTCTGCAGGCAGTGTAATGTTGCCCTGTGTCACCCGGACTGCTTCATCCAGTACCACACCCTTGAACACTTCTAAGTGTATAAAAAAGACTGCGAAAAAAGACGCTAAACCAAGTGTAAATACTAAGTGTAAATAATAACTGTATAAAGTGATAAACTATAACTTCATAATAACAGTGAGATACATTTTACTTGTACAACTAACAAAAATACAATGTGAAAGCCAATATTTCTAACTAAAAAGTGCCTACAAATGATATAATATCAGTAAACTATACGGTAAACTATTCTATATAATAAAGTGACAGTGTGGCAGTGTCAGACAACAAAAGTGAAAGTGCTGGACTAATGTACAGTTAGACAGAGAGCGCGGGAGTGAGAACTGTCACCTGGTGTCCGTCTGTCTGTATGTAGGGCGGGAGTCGTTGCCACGAGTGAACACTTACATTACTTGCATATGTGCACTTATTACACTTGAACTTTACTTATTATGACATTATTGATACATACGTGGTATAATATGAACTATAAAGGCACACAAGATACTCGGGTGGTATGCAAATGCCCAAACACCCGAAAACTCGACTCATCGTACATCTGGCTGCCGAGCTCCTCAGCCTGCCCGCGCGGGCGGGATATATGAACCGGGCCAAACTGCAGCTGTCATCTCAGGACCCCCCACCCCCTTAGGACCCCTAAAAATCATCGGTAAGCAAAACAAAATTTGTTTTCCTTATTTTCTTTTTATTCTTAGTTAGAAAATAAAATCAAAATCGCTTGGGATTGGGGTGAACAAAATATTAAAACTAGCTGGGGCTCAGCGGGTTAAGGGTCGCTCTACTGGTGATCTTCTTTCATATCTTACTACCTCTTCGTCATCCTCCTTTCGTGAATTCGGTGAGACTTTTTCTATTGCACTACACATATCGAAAGCCTTCGATAGAGTCTGGCACAAATCTTTAATTTCTAAACTACCCTCCTTCGGTTTCTATCCTTCCATCTGTGCCTTTGTCTCTAATTTCCTTTCCAGCCGTTCCATAGCCGCGGTTGTGGACGGCCATTGTTCACTTCCTCACCCTATAAACTCTGGTGTTCCTCAGGGCTCTGTCCTATCTCCTATTCTCTTTCTATTTTTTATAAATGATTTCCTCAACTGTACCTCAATTCCCATCCATTCATACGCAGACGACTCAACCTTACACTACACCATTAGTTTTTTCAGAATGCCCCAGCCAGCAATCCCTCAATGATAAACGTAATGAAGCCATAGAACTCTTAAATTCTGATCTAAATACTATCTACAATTGGGGCAGAGAAAACCTAATTACCTTTAATGCTTCCAAAACCCAATTTCTCCATCTATCTACCCGTCAGGATCTCCCAGCGAACTATCCCTTATTCTTCAACAATACAAACATCAATCCTTCATCTTCTCTCAATATTCTCGGTGTCTCTTTTTCTTCTGCTCTCAGTTGGAAGGACCATATTACCAGTCTTGCTAAGGCAGCCTCCCAATAGCTGGGTGTGCTCAACCGCCTTAGGGTTTTTTTTCCCCTGCACAGCTTCTTGCTCTGTACAGGGGCATAGTGCGTCCTTGTATTGAGTTTTGTTCACATGTGTGGGGAGGGTCCTCTCACACCGCTCTCCTAGACAAACTTGAAAGGAAGGCCTTTCGTATCATTAACTCCCGTCCACTCACTAACTCTCTGCAATCTCTCTCTGTCTGCTGCAATGTTGCATCTCTCTCGCTATTCTATCGCTACTATAATAATCAGTGTTCCTCAGAGCTTTCCCAGTGTATACCACGTCCTTTACGTAGGGCACGTGGTACCCGTCTTGCAACTCAATCCCACCCCTACTCTGTGCAACTCTCCAACCCAAGAGTGAAACATTACTCTCAAACTTTCTTCTACTCAACAGCTGAGCTCTGTCACTCTCTCCCAGAATCAGTCTTTCCCTCTTCCTATGACTTTAATTGCTTCAAACTTCGTGTGTCCAGGCATTTTGGCTCGAACATCCCTTGATTTTGGCCCTGTCACTCTTTCAACTATGGGTGAGGCATTCACTATAGGCAGTTCTGCCTTTTGCCTCCCTAAATCACATAAGAAAAAATAAAAAAATAATTAGGGCCCCCTGTCATTGCTGAGAAGGACAGGGGCGGCTCTAAAAATCCATGAATTCGGGGTTCTCGTCCATTGAAACTGCATCTACGTAGGCCTCAATTTCCTTAGGGTTGATATCCATCATATTTTCTTCTTCTGCTTCTTCAGCTCCTTCTTCAGTGGTTCCATTTAGGCCTCTTGGGAATTGTTGTTGTCTTTGGTGTATTTGTTTTTTCTTGTCGTGCACTGCACACTTGAAGCTGCAGGCCACGAAATCAAACTGGTTGATTAAGATGAGAAAGTTCCCACACCGAAGCTGAGTCCCTTGGCTTCGTTGTGGTTTTCCAGGAGGGACGGATCCTTGGATGGTAGTCAGTCTGGGGTCTCCTTCCAGTGGTGTTGTCCCTTCGCAATGGCGTGAAGTTCTTTCTTCGCCAAGAGAGTCCTTTCGTGGGGCTATGGCCAGGCAGGGTGTAACTGGGGTTGAGGTTGTATTGGTATTCATTTTATTGCTCCCAGCTGCTGATAGCTTGTCTTAGTAGCCAGGAACTATGGATCGTCTCTGGGCTCATCCTTGTAGTGGATTTAGACTAGAAGATTGGAAAGGACATAGATAATCTTAGATTGCACTGACTGGTGTACTGGCAAATCACATTGTACCTAAAGATCAGCAACTACAGTACTCCCTGTTTGCCCTCTTCAGGATTCGCTCACCTAGTCACGCTTTCAGCAACATAATCAGGGGCGAGGTATCTGGCTGCAAGAAGGGCATGGGGTTAATTAAGGTGCCTGTTTAAATGTCTTAAGGTGGACCCCGCAGCGCGGGCACAACCAGGGTGGTTGCGCTGCGAGCGAGAAGGGTCTGCGCGCTCTCTTTTGAATTTGGCGGGCACCCGGGCTGGAGTCAGGTGTGGCTCGCTTCATCTCCTTTATTCCTCGGGGTTGCGGCGTGTCTTCTTCCTCTGGTGGTGTGTCTTTGTTTGGGGTTATTGTTTCTGTCTCTCTTAGGGTGGTGATGTTATTTCCCAAATGCTGTTCATTCTTACTCCTCAGTCTTTAGTGGGTTTTCGCTCTCGTGGGTTTCCCGTTTTTCTGCTCTTCTCTCCTTTTTTTCTGTCGTCTTCCCGTTCTAGCAGGCTGCCTGGTTTTCTTTCTCTCTTTTCTCCTTCTTTCTTGTTGCTCCTTGTGTCCTTTTTCACTCTGGCTAGAGTGAGAGGGGTGGACATGAGTTACATGCAGGGATAGACATACGAGTTACGAGGAAGTACGAGTGAGGTCAGGTGTGGAGGTAGATGTGCTGGAAAGTTTGAAAAGGAACACCTTTATATGGTTCGGCCATATGGAACATATTGGAAGCGAGAGAATGACTTTAGAGGATGTATGAGAGCGAGGTTGAAGGACAGAGAGGGAGACATAAACCAAGAGAGAGGTGGAAAGATGGAGTGAAGAAGTATATGAATGAAGGCGGTGCTGGTTGGGAGGAGGGGCATCAACAGACTGGGGACAGAAGTGAATTGGGGCGTTTCGTTCATGGCCACCCCTTCGGAGATCATGGCGTCAGGCAATAGATAGATAGATAGATAGGTAGGTGTTTGTATTCACTTAGAGCCGTGCACTGCCTTAGTTTTTGCCTAAATATATTTTGCCACTGATGGTTCACTTGGCTAAATCAAGTTGAACTAGAGCGATGCATGTTGGTTCCTGGAGTTCATAGAGTTGAGTTTGGAGTGACACTGCCTTATATATTCATACTCCGCATGCTTACATGTGTTGATACTCAATTCCTGCTTGATTGGCCGATCGTCAGTCATAACATGCCGTTCGCCGATAGACGAGAGCCTCGCTCTAGCTCATTCTTCTGTCGCCCGACTGGACGGGATGCTGGGTTATACTGCCCGCGTCCGAGAGATAGCCATCAACTCGGCGCCGCTACCAAGAGGTTTTGCGATTTTTAGGGCTGGACCGTAAGCACCCCCACTTTATTGAATTGTGAATTCTGCACTGGCATTGCCACAAGGATTTTCACGCTGAAGTGGGTTGTTGTGATTCCATTCTTAGTGTTGTTTTGCATTGTGATAATTGTGTGTGGCATTGATTTTCGTTTTCGCACTGCCGTTCATGACACTGGTTGTCATGTGCTGTTGTTTGATCATACAATCCTCCGCTAGTGAGCGGCACAGTTGGCTGGCTTCTGGGGTTTTCTCCTGTCACTCTTTAGGTAATTTTCTTTGAAATTTTTGTACCTAGGAACTGGCAATCCTCGAGGTCCCTCTCCACCTGTCGTGCGCAGCCCTGGGCACTATTCCTGGCCAGTGGGGGCTATATGTTGTTTTGCTATGAAGCGATAGGTACGCTTTCTCCCTTACATAAGTGTATTTCATCTCCTATATTTAAATATATAATATACTTGACTGCCATGACATGACTGTATATAAGAAGTGTCATTTATGTGACACACTTGTACTGTATTTTCTTAATATGCACCATACAGTTCAATCCTTTTTTATAAACTTCCTTGTTAATTTGTGTTTTATTTGACTTTTGTCTTTTACTTGGCTTTTTGTTGGTTTCGATTGGATTTCCACCTCCAATTTGGTACTCAAGCTGGACGGTTGATTCGGAGGGAATACTACTAAATTGGGAGGCTTGACGACCTCCTTAAATACCAAATAAGGAAAAGATCTTCTTTGTTAGTAGTCCTGGAGAATCAACCATCATAGTATCCCACCCTAGTCCCAGCCCCTGCCCATCCAATACAGATAACTTGACGAGGTTAAAGGTTATAGGGTCGAGGGTACTGAAAGGTTTCTAGATAAGCTGGGCTCGATATTCCATTTTTCTTTTTGTACCCTCGACGATGTATTCATTTTTCTGATTGCATCAGTGGTCTCGGGGAATCCATACCATACTGTACCTAGTACAGAATTGAGGTGCATTCTCTAGACATTGGTGACCGCGCAAGTGGTACCGATAACACATTCTCACTATACTAGCGGATGACATTACAAATGTAATAGCTGGACGGTTGAATCTCTGGGACTACTACCAAATAAGAGGTTTTCCTTATTTGGTATTTAGGGAGGTCGCTAAACCTCCCTATTTGCCACTAGGTCAGGGCAAGTGAAGGTATTGAGGGATAAGCCTTTACAACGGCACCTCGTATCTGCTTTATAAAGAGTGGTGAGAGGGGAGAAGGGGTGTTGGAGAAAGAGGAAGCTGTTACAGTGGCTTTGTTGTGTGTGTTATAAGTCTGTACACATCGTCTAGATAGAAGTAAATATATCTAGATCTAGAGGGAAAGTAGCTAAATTGGCAAACTGACCTCCACATGATGAAGGCGTTCATAGCAACAGTTCTTCCGAGGCAGGATCTGTACTTCATAGACAGTTCTTTGTTCCCCTAGGTCAACCAGCCACCAGGGATACACCTCAAAATTTGAGTGGAACATGGATGACTCGCTTCTGTCCACGGCAAAGCTGGGGAGTTCACTGAAATTGATATCACGTGGATGTACAGTTAGTTAGTTAACCCTTTCTGTACCAGCGACGTCTATTATACTTTATTCTACCTATACTGACGTGATTTTAAACACCTTAAACAAAATCTGTGGTAGCAAAATGGGTTGATAGAGATGATTCGTAGCCTTATAATTGCTAGAGATCCTTCCTAAACTGAACAAAATGGATTACTAGTAGCCAGAATATTTTACAAATGATTAAAATAAGACTTCAGAGGCTATCAACCCTTATGGATTATTAAGCCAGCACACTGTAATTCAAGAATAGTGCCAGGACTTGAGCCCCTTTTTGAGAACTTCAGTTCCTTCCAAACATGTATGTACTCTCATATGCAGCAGTCCCTAGCCCACTCATAAATATTTGTGGACTTAACCAATTTATATTTATTCAAGTACAGTATATCTCTGGAAACAAATGTATTAATTTATTTTCCTATACATACACTACAACACTATATATACCATTTATAGAAAACAAAGGTATATCCAAAATTCAATTCAGATAGTTATAATTACATAAAGAGAATGATAGGGGGCCCCAGCCTTGTGTGGTAAAGGGGCCTGTGGTAGGGGTGCACTTAGGTCCTTCTTTAATGGAGGCCATGCACACATCCTCCTTTCTCATGTTTGTGTTTGTCTTCAACTCTTTGTCCTCTCCTTGTATTTCATGTATTATTTATTATATGTTTTTAGTATGTTCCCTAAACCTCTATCAAACTAAATAAAACTCCCCAAGATTCCCCTTTGAGATGAATTTTTATATTCTTCGGTAGAAAAATGTCTTGGCCAAAGGCCGGTTCCTACTAAATTACAGGCTAGCTATCGCTTGTCAGGAAAGATAATTACAACTAAATGTCGCAAAAGGTTTTAGTTTCTTACAAAAAAATGGGATGCAAGATCTTAATATCACCAAACTAATGGGGCAAACATCTTAAAAGCTCATTACTAGTCGGACTAACATGAGGGAGAAAGTGGTCCAAAAAAGATAGCACCCCATTAAAAAACAAGATTACTTGTGGCTCTTGTGCATCTGTTCATCTATCAATCTGAATTAATAAGTCTATCCAATAATTTGTATATGTCTATCAATCTGTGTCTATATATCTATCTATCAATCTCTGTCTTGATAGCGTAATGGTTAGTGCGCGAAATTTCAGTGTGAGTATCCTAGGTTCGAACCCATGGAGTACGACATGTATTCATTAGTTTCATTGAGCTCATAAATTAGTTTTTGTGTAAGTTAATTGGTGGGTTGGTGAAAATATGAATGTATTTATGTGTCTGGCTCTCAATCTTTATATGTGTTCATCTATCAATCTATTTGGGGTAGGTTCTGTGTGTATGTGTCCATCTGTCAATCTATTTGGGTAGGTTCTGTATCTATGTGTCCATCTATCAATCTATTTGGGGTAGGTTCTGTATCTATGTGTCCATCTATCAATCTATTTGGGGTAGGTTCTGTATCTATGTGTTCATCTATCAATCTATTTGGGGTAGGTTCAGTATCCATGTGTCCATCTATCAATCTATTTGGGTTAGGTTCTGTATCTATGTGTCCAATTGATCAGTCTACTTGGGGTAGGTTCTGTATCTATGTGTCCAATCTATGAATCAATTTAAGATGGTTCTGTATATGTCTATCTATCAGTCTGTTTGGGGTAGGTTCTGTATCTGTGTGTCCATCTATCAATCTATTAGGGGTAGGTTCTGTATCTATGTGTCCAATTGATCAGTCTACTTGGGGTAGGTTCTGTATCTATGTGTCCAATCTATCAATCAATTTAAAGTATGTTCTGTATGTGTCTATCTATCAGTTTGTTTGGGCTAGGTTCTGTATCTATGTGTCCATCTATCAATCTATTTGGAATAGTTTCTGTATCTATGTATCCATCTATCAATCTATTTGGGGTAGGTTCTGTATCTGTGTGTCCATCTATCAATCTATTAGGGGTAGGTTCTGTATCTAGTGTCTATCTATCAATCTGTTTGGGCTAGGTTCTGTATATGTGTGTCCATCTATCAATCTATTTGGAATAGTTTCTGTATCCATGTATCCATCTATCAATCTATTTGGGGTAGGTTCTGTATCTATGTATCCATCTATCAATTTATTTTGAGTAGGTTATGTATCTAGGTGTCCAATCTATCGATCAATTTGAGATAGGTTCTGTATATGTCTATCTATCAGTCTGTTTGGGGTAAGTTCTGCATCTATGTGTCCAATTTATTAGTCTATTTGGGGCAGGTTCTGTATCTATGTATTTATCTATCTATATATTTGGGGTAGGTTCTGTATCTATGTGTCCAATTGATCAGTCTATTTGGGGCAGGTTCTGTATCTATGTATTTATCTATCTATCTATTTGGGGTAGGTTCTGTATCTATGTGTCCAATCTATCAATCTGTTTGGGGTAGGTTATGCATCCATGTGTCCAATTTGTTAGTCTATTAGGGGTACGTTCTGTGTCTAGGTGTCCATCTATCAGTCTATTAGGGGTAGGTATCGTTGGAGGAGTGTCACATGCTCATGTTTCACTCGTCTGTGTCATTAGACATAATAATTTTATTCAGCTCACGATGTACCACCAGATATCAAAGAAGTAAGAACTCAATTCAATTTCTGCCTCCCACGGCCTTCCCATACTTAACCCACTGAACCCCAGCGACGACAACGTGTCGTCGTCAATGTATGTAACGCTAAACCCCAGCGACGACAACGTGTCGTCGTCACAGGTACTCCGGTCCCAATTACTCCGGTCCTATGGCACCTAGAGGGCTCAGATTTGTATGGGAACTGTGTAAGTATCCCACACAACCATGCCGATGGTTGAAAACTCTCAAAGTCTAACCACGTGCGCATGAGTGCGCAAAAACGTGTATTTTGGGTGTATTTGCCTTCAATTTTTTACTCTTTTAAAATCGATTTTCGGGGGCTCCGTAGGACCAATTTTTGACCTTTTTGATCGTTTTTTTGTTGTTATTCCTTCATTCCTAACCCATTCGCTATTGTTTCTGGAAAACAAAAATTCAAATCCTGCTGGTCCCTGGTGGTACATTTATTTATATCTAGCTGGGGCTCAGTGGGTTAAGGGAGCCCACCTCGGTTTTTCTCTCTTTCTCTTCCTCTCTCTTTGGCTTGTATCCATTCGGCCCTTTCAGTGTACTGTTTTAAGACGTTTACCCCCATCCAGGTGTTGATATTTTCCTGGCGAGCGGTAGCTAGCCAGCATACATATATTTTTGTTTTGACAGCAAGCTAAATTTGTAAATTTTTCGATATAAAAATGTCTCCGGCGAAGCCGGATTTCTCCATAAAATGTTGGTTCGCTATCGCTCGCCATGAAGAAATCGACACCTGGATGGGGATAAACGTCTTAAAACAGTTGGCTGAATGGGGCCAAATGGAAACAAGCAGAGGAAAGAGAGAAAATGAGAGAAAGATAAAACAAAAACAAAGTTGGTGATTCCCCTTAATAATATCGTCTAAAGTTAACCAGAATTAATGATAAAATGGCGCCATCATGTATTGAAAAGTTGAAGGACTTTAACTGTCAACTCTTTTAGTAAACAGTGACTCATCTATTTACATTATGGAGATACATATTATGCTATGTTATTAAGTTTGGGAAGGACCAGTAAGAGTCAGAGGGTTAATCGACGTCATATTTACCTCACTGATTCTCAGAGAACCTTCCTATGCTCCCTAGATTCGCCTACCGTGAGCCAGAATCCAAGTATATAAACGGATTCCCGGATATGTCAACCAGTAGACCATTTCCACCAGTAGCTCTCAACCAGTGCCAAATCAACCAAGACCAACCAAACCAGTGCCAAAATATAGTACTAACCTAACCTAACCGTATTGGTTGATTTGGTACTGGTTGAGAGCTACTGGTTGATATGATCTACTGGTTGAGTTGTCCGGTCACCAGAAAAACGACATCATATTCCAATTTCCGGAGTTGATTTTAGAGATATACAAACTTCTTTTATATTCTATTCTATATACTCAGGCCCAATCCCCACTTTTCCTTTTCTTCTGGGGGTGGCCGACTCAAGACAGAGCCAGAATAGGGACAACCCAACAGAAAACAATGAACACAAAAACAAAATACAAATTCACACACATCTAGGTCATTCAGGAGAAGACCCAGAGACCAGGGTCGATATTCAAACTTACTTGGGTTTTTGAGTAGAACTGGCCTCGGTGGTCTTCCCCGTGGCTATCTCTTCCAGGGGGGGGTTGATGACGAAGGTGGAGCTCTGTCCCTCCCCCCCTGGGTTGAGGCCTTCCCCCACCAGGCGGCACGTACCCTCTGGCACGGGGAGAACAAATACAGGGCACAGGCAAAATTACTTATGGTGTGTGACCTGCTTTTTTTCTCTCCGTTTCTCTCTTTCTCTGGCTTGTATTCATTCGGTCCCATTCAGCCTACTGTTTTAAGACGTTTTTCCCCATCCAGGTGTCGATTTTTTCCTGGCGAGCGGTAGCGAGCCAGCATATTTTATGATGCTTTTTACAGCAGGCTAAATCGGTACATTTTTCGATAGAATTTTTTTTCGGCGAAGACGGATTTCTTCATACAATGCTGGCTCGCTATCGCTCGCCAATAAAAAATCGACACCTGGATGGAGATAAATGTCTTAAAACAGTAGGCTTAATAGGACCGAATGGATACAAGCCAGGGAAAGAGAGAAAAGGAGAGAACAAAAAAATGGTGACCCCCCTTAACCCCTTCTGTACCGGCGACATCTTTTGTATTTTACTCTACCTATATTTAGACAATGTGCGCAGTTTAGGAAGGGTCTGAGATAGTGAAAAGGGTTACGTGAGATAGTTCGAAGCCTGTTCATTGCTGGAGGCCCGTTGTAAACTGTATACAATCGTCTAATAGTAGCCAGAATAAAGATTAAAAGACGGCACCGGTACAGGGGTTAAACCTATTGGCGATTTACGAATGACAATCACGTATTTCAAACCTAACACTTTGTCTTATTAGGGTTGTGAATATACAGTTGCAATGATTATATTTATCCACAACAGATCAAATGGGGGTATGTGTAATTAATACGTTATAAACTAAACTCAAACCGTTTGTAGTGCGAACACCAATGCATCTCCCAGCAGCCCTATTACTTCTGCAAATACACACCATTAATATTTCTCCCTCATTCCCTCATATTTGCCGAGAGACTAATCATTTGATAGGAGATTTGGGTACGGTAGTTGATGTTTGTTGGTCTATATAGTTATTTATATACGTATTTATTAGTTTCCTCACTCGACCTACATCAAGCTTTAAAACAAAAAAAAATCGATAAAAAATGTTGGGTAAATACCGGTTCCTCCCAAAATTACAGGATCGCTATCGCTCGCCAGGAAACAAAATTACACCTACTATGGGTTTCAGAGACCGTGAAACATCGTTTTTCGGGAACAACTTATTAACAAACAGTTGGATCAGTATGATATTTTGCCAGAGCTTGTTTCACACCGTCCCTTAATTTTCGTCAATATTGTGCATTACCAAAACTGGAGAATTAAGCCACTTGTCCCTGTGTCATGAGGTTAAAATCACAAAAATATATATGTCATTCTTGTATATGTTTATTTTATAGTGACATATAACCTGAATATAGCGACGATAGTAGGGTTGGGTGGTGGCTGATAACGACCGTGTTTGATTGAAGAACAATAATTGTTTTGTTGTTTCAAATGTACAGCACGGTAGCCTTGTCCGTTTCCTAGTCATTCAGGTGTGACTTTATCCTCATGACACAGGGACAAGTGGCTTAATTCTCCACTTTTGGTAACGCACAATATTGACGAAAATTAGGTGAAACAAGCTCTGGCAAAATATCATACTGATCTAACTATTTGTTAATAAGTTATTCCCGAAAAACGATGCCTCACGGCCTCTGAAACGCATAGTAAATGGCACGAAAAGTTTTAGTAATGACAAAGAATTGGGGTGAAAGGTTTAAAAATCGCCAAGCTAATACAACGAAAATCTTAATATCACAAAACTAATGAGGCTAAACATTAGGAGACGAACGAAGCATCCCCCCTTAAAAGTTCGCAAAGAAACCAAAATTCAGCAAGGCGGCCAAATATGGGCTGGGAGACCAATATTTTTGTAAAGAGGTAAAAGTTTGTCAGAGTGAGCCAGGAGTTGGTTGAGCCGGTCCTCGCTAGACCTTCATCAAGCTTAAAATAGCACCCCTTAGACTCCCTTTCAAGATAAATTTGTACATTTCGGTAGAGAAATGTCCCGGCCAAAGGACGGTTTCTTCTAAAATTACAGGCTCACTATCGCTCGCCAGGAAGAAATCGACACCTAAATGGCATGAAAAATCTTAACATTGACGAAGAATTGGGGCAAAAGGTCAAACTAATGGCACGAAAATCTAAAAAAACTCAAAACTAATATGCTAAACATGAGGGAAAAGGGGGTCTGTAAAAAGCGAGTAGTACCCCCTTAAGCAAACACCCATAGTGTTGATGGGGCAGCCACAATATCGGTCAGGTGATCAAAACTTCACCAGGGCAAACAAAAGTTCAACTGGAGTGGCTGAACAACATACAATTTCGAGCGAAAAGCCTGAGTTCTGCCGGGAGGCTAAACATTTCATAGGGTGATTAAAAGTTGGTTACAGCCAAAGATTAGCAAAACGGTTACGAGTTCAGAATGGCACAACCAACATTCGGTTGGGAAACCAAAAGCTCAGTTGGGTATACAAAAGCTCTGCTGGAAGTTATAATATAGATAAAGTGTAGGGGATATAACAATTATGTTGTAGTGGGAGATGTTTTTAGGTAGCTATACTATAGATGAAGTGTAGGGAATTGAGGTTGTAGTGGGAGATGTTCTTAGGTAGCGAAGCACCAATCACACATCAGTCCCCGAAATCAATGGCTTCACCTCAGATGTTATATATATCCGGACTAGGTCTCTTCACATTAACATCTGGGATAAAGACATTCCAGGTTTGTCGTTTAAACAGATCCAGAGACCTTCATGTACTCTCTCTAACAAACTTCATCCATTCATTCCTGTAATTAGCTAATTATTTTGCTTCAGTCATTCCCTTTTCACCCTTTGACACACATTCTGACACCACATCATACCATCTTCTTCTCTGCTTTCCACGCCTTCTTCTTCCTTCCACTTCACTGATAGATCTTTTAACTATTCTTTCTTCAGGCATTCTTGTCCATACCATCTGAGAACACTTTCTTCAACCTTTTGCTCTACCGACTTCCTTACTCCACATGCCTCCCTTATGTCCACACTTCTTACTTTGTCTATTCTTCGAACTCCACACACATTTATTAGCAAATCCATTTCAACTGCTCTTACTTGTGTCTTTTCATTAGTATACCATACCCGAGTTTCACATACATTCATCAATGTCGCCACCAACACACCCTCATGCAATCCTCTCACTGCTTCTATAATCAAGTTTCAGCTCCTAAACAAGGCTTCCATTGCTACTGCCATCTTTCTTCCTTGTGTTACTCTGTGTTCTACTTTGCTTACACAAATTATTCCCCTTTTCTCCATCATGACTCCCAGATACATAAATTTGTCTACAAGTTCAAGCTGTTCTCCCTGAATCCTTACATTACACACAGTGTCTCTTTCTCTTTCCACTACTATTATTTTGGTTTTATCAACATTTACTTTCAGACCTATTATTTCACATACTTCCACACATATATCCACCATCTAGCACAGGTCATTCTCACTCTCAGCACATAAAACTGCGTCATCTGCATAAAACACATTAATGACAGTCATTCTGTTCCCACCACTCACCATCTCTACTCCCTCTATTCTTATTATGTCCTTTACTTCTATCATTACCCCATCCATGTAGATATTAACCTTTAAACAGCGAAGCTATGGTATTTGAAAGTGCCCACCAGCCGAACATATTGAGGCTCATTCCCGACTAAAATTGTCATTATTCGATAAATATCGTTATTACTTATTCATTTTACGTTTTATGTGAAATATTAACATGTAACAGCAATAAAAAAAGTAGGAATAGTATTTGGGGGTGAAAAAGACGAAATATTGCCGACCGGTTCATTCATGAAAGGAGATCCGGCGCGGCACACACCCTCCCTCTCCCACTTATCGATCGACACTGATGTCATGCTAGTGAAGTCTCTCTCTTGCTACGATTTCTATATGCGTACCCTTCGACCTTGAAACCGGGTAGGGGATTTTGGCGAGGAAAATAAACCGACAAACAAGGGAATAAGAGGAAAAATAGGTGATAATTGAAGGGGGGGAGGAGAGGAAGGGGAGGGGGGCACGTGTGGAGGAGTGATAGGAGGCATGGAGGGGAATTATCTCACTTAATCATATATTCCTTTGTTTTGAGTGCCACTGGGATCTTTTAAATACATTTTTTTAGGCCTTGGATCTTAACAGTCCCGTCGCCTTTGCCCAGTAAAACCTCTTAAGAGTCTCGTTGCCACTCCCGGGTTAAACAACCAGGGCGACATCACACATCCCTGTCTCACTCTGACCTACACACTCAACAACTCACTTAATACACCATTTATTCTTACACATGCTTCACTACCATCATAAAAACTCTTCACAGCATTCAACAATTTGTCTTTTACATCATACAGCTCTAAAACTTTTCATATTCCTTCTCTATTAACTTTGTTTACGCTTTCTTAAGATCCATAAATGCCATGTATACCCTCTTATATTTTTCACATGCCTTCTCTATCATTTGTTTCACTGCAAAAATCTGATCCACACATCTTCTTCCACTTCGAAATAAAGCATGTTCATCACTCAGCAGTGGAGAGACAACTATAGTCAAACTCAACTGAAATGAGCTCCAAGGAGGTCAAGGTTGCCCTATGCGGTGTTGCCACATGTCGACCAAAACAAACCTTTTAGAAAACGGGAAACCAAGGAAAACCACATTTAGAAGGGAGACTTGAAATAAATGTAAAAGACGTTTTTATGTCTGGAAGGGTTATTGGTATTCTTGTATAAAAGTTACAGAAACGAAATAATAGGTAGGCTATATTTGTATATACCTATTTACATTGTACAGCATCTCCCTTGCCTGGCTATGAAGATGAGAGTAACTTTTCTGAGTTTTTCCTTCCATGGTGGTCGCGCTATGAATGAGGGTTAGTGACCGTCTGACCTGGATGATGTTGTTGTCGTAGTTTGAGGCCATTTAAAGCGTTGCCATTACTCGTATCCAGCTCTCTCTCTCTCTCTCTTTTTTGATGGGATTACATTGTGCTACATTGCATTTTGGAGATTGTGTATGTATGTGTGTGTTTGTGTGTGTATCTGTAGGGGTGTGTGTGAGTGCATGCGTAGCCAACAGAACCGCATTGACATTACTTGGCAACGTCGCATATCCTACCATTCCTTAAATCTATTTATAGCTGTCCCCAGAAAAATGGCAGCATGTTCTAAATAGCGTGCCATATGTTGCATAAATTCCTTCTATATATCCTTAAAATGATATGTTTCTTAACACCACATAACCTTTAAAAATTGTAATATAATATATATAGTCATAAAAGCTAAAATTAATTTGTTAATAGCCTGAAAAACTAACATTTGTTGTTAAAGTTTTGAATATTTGACAACACCGCACAGGGCGAGGGACTCCACCTTGTAGCTCATTTCATAGGAGGATGACTATAGGTGGTTTCGACCTGGAAGTTATGGAGGAAGTGGAGGAGATGAGCAAGGTGTTTAAGGATGAGATCTGTGCAGCATGTGAGGAGGTGTGTGGAGTGAGGAGAAGAGGGAGGGGAGTGAAAGGTACAGCATGGTGGACAGAAGAGGTAAGAATAGCTGTGGAAGAAAAGAAGAAAGCATATAGAGAGTGGTTGGCTAGTAGAGGGAATGAAGATTTCGAGAGACAGAAACGAGCGAGGTACGTGGAGAGTAAGAGGGTGGCGAAGAGAGTAGTGAAGGAAAGTAAGAGAAGAGTAGATGAGGAATTTGGAAGGAATCTGAGTGTAAAATGGAGGGAGAGTAAGAAACTGTTCTGGAAAGAAGTCAAGAAAGCTAGGGAAGGTAGCAAGGGTAACAGTAAGGGTGTGAAAGATAAGAATGGGAGAATGCTAGCCGAGAAGCAAGAGAGAGTCGAAAGATGGAGGGAGTACTTCAATGAGTTGCTAAATGTAAGGAATGAAGAGCCAGCAAACATAGCTGGATATGGCATGGGAGGGAGAAGAAGAGAAGTAGTGGAGGAGGAGGTGGGGATCAGGAGGTCAGAAGTGTGGGAAGCCATGAAAAGAGTGAAGTTGGGGAAAGCACCAGGAACAGATGGAGTGTGTGGGGAAATGTTGAGGTATGGTGGTGAGATAGTGATCGAATGGGTATGGAAAATGTGCAAACTAGCATGGGAGAAAGGGAGTGCACCCGATGACTGGAAGACTGGCATAATAGTCCCCCTATATAAGGGCAAAGGGGAAAGAGGAGTGTGTGGTAACCACCGAGGAATATGTCTTCTAAGCGTAGTAGGGAAGGTATACAGTAGGGTAGTGGTTGTTTACTGTGTATATGGATGGAATCATGAAAGAAATACTATCAAGAGCAGTGGGTGTTGGTGTATCGCTGAAAAGGGAGGGAATTGAGTGGAAGCTACCTATACTGCTGTTTGTGGATGATACAGTTCTGATGAGTGATAATGAATGGGAGTTGCAGGGTCTGGTAAATGAGTTTGGAACAGTGTGCGAAAAACGGGATTTGAAGGTAAATGCGGGGAAGAGCAAGGTTATGGTCTTCGAAAAGGGTGAAGTCACAGAGTGTGAGGTGAAGCTGAACGGTCAGGCTATGGAGATCGTCAACTCTTTTAAGTATCTGGGCAGTGTGTTGAGTAAAGATGGTACTATGGACGAAGAAGTGCGGGAGAGGGTACAACAGGGGAAGAGGGTTATAGGAATGCTGAAAGCAGTAACAAGAAATAAGGTGGTCAGTATGGAAGTGAAGAAGTCCTTGCTTGACAGTGTGGCAATCCCGACACTGACTTACGGAAGCGAAGCATGGACGTTGGTTGAGAGACTCAGACCAAGAGTGAGAGCAGTGGAAATGAATTACTTAAGAAGAGCGTGCGGAGTTACATGGAGGGATAGACAGACTAATGAGGAAGTAAGAAGGAGGTGTGGTGTGGAGGTGGATGTGCTGGAGAGTGTGAAAAGGAACAACTTGAGATGGTTCGGCCATATGGAACGTATGGAAAGCGAGAGAATGACTAAGAGGGTGTACGAGACCGAGGTGGAGGGACAGAGGGAGAGGTAGACCGAAAGAGAGGTGGAAGGATGGAGTGAGGAAGTATATGAGCGAAGGCGGTGTTGGTTGGGGGGAGGGACGTCGATTGACTAGGGACAGAGGTGCATGGGGGCAGTTCGTTCATGGCCACCCCTTCGGGAATCACGGCGTCGGGCAATAGATAGATAGATAGATCACTAATTTGTCCATCTGTAATTTCTTTCACTCAGTCAATCACTATTCTTGCATATATACCTTACCAGCCACACTCAGCAGACTAATAACTTTGTAACACTTACATTAATTTCGTTCACCTTTACCTCTATACAACGGGTCTATCATTCCCTTCTTCCAGTCCACTGGCACCACTCCATTTGTGCAAGCTTTTGAACATCGTTTCCACAGCCAATCCATTGATACTTCACCTCCATTCCTTATCATTTCACATTTCACACAGATGTTCTTATGTAACTATAATATACAGTAGATTAAGTGTAGGGTATCATAGGTTATAGTGGGAGATGTTCTTAGGTAGCTATAATAAAGATGAAATGTAGGGGCTATAGGTTGTAGTGAGAGATATTTTTAGTGTAAGGAATAACTAATAGGGATGTAGGGAAGAAGGGGTCTGCCTCCTATAGGCCAGTAGGCCTTCTCCAGATTTCCATTTGTCCTTTGTTCTTAAGTCCAACAGTTTGACAGTGAAGCCAAAAGCTCAGTGGGAACAGCCAAAGATTTGTCAGTGACTGAAATGTTGTCAATGCGGTAAAAACATTGGCCACATGGCCAAAAGTTTATGCCGGCAGCCAAAAGTGTGTTTGTACAATTATTTTTTCCGGGAGGACTAAAATACATTCGAGGGCCAAAACTTTGTTAGGGCAGCCAAAATTCTTAAGGTGCGTGATAAATTCGTCCCAGTTGCCAAATTATTTTAACACAAGCAAAAAAAAAAAAAATATCAGTCGAGCGGCCCATAGTTCGGCAAGGGTGGCTCAAGCTTCATACTGATGGTGAAAAATCATCCAGGTAGTTAAGAGTTAGGTAGAATAGTGTATGTCGTTGTGGCGATCAAATGTTACTTGTGTAGATGTAACTAAGGGTCATTTTGAGGTTGCAGTATCTTACCTGCATAGGTGTATTTGATGGCTTTCTTGAGATGGCAATACGCGGCACACTGGATCTCTGATTTGGCCTGGATGATGGAGGCCGGAGTGAAAGACATGGAGGTGCACTCGTTAGGATGTCCCAACAACACCCTGGTCACATCGGCCCTCACAGTAACACCAGCATTACACCACAACACCGCAGTACAACACCACCAATGACATAATGCACGGAACCAGCACCTCACTTTGCTATCACGCTTCCACCACATTGTAAGAGGTATCTGAGATGAACCTTACACCAGATAAGTATATTAGAATCTTTGCATTGGAAACAGGTTACTCTAACCACTGGTCACTCCGACACCAATCACTGAAGCCCTTTTAGGCCAAAACTCTTGAACATTAGCCTCTATAACTCACAAACAAATAGAGTACGAGAACAAATATTTCTATCATATGCGGTGGGTCAGCCAGGTCATAGGTGTGCAAATCTACAGCCCATTTGTTCTAGATCTTTTTGAGTTACATAGGTTAGGGTTCACGATTTCTGGCCTATCTACTTGGAACAGGGAATAGATAAGTTAGTATAGGATATTGACCAGGCCTTGCATACTCCAAATCGTCATAAGTTACGGGAAGGTTTGAGGCATAACCCGCCTTGCAACACAATCCCACCCCTACTCTGTGCAACTCTCTAACCCAAGAGTGAAACATTACTCTCAGATTTTCTTCTATTCAACAGCTGAGCTCTGGAACTCTACCCCAGAATCAGTTTTTCCCCCTTCCTATGACTTAAATTGCTTCAAACTACGTGTGTCCAGGCAATTTGGCTCGAACGTCCGTTGATTTGGAGGCACTCGCTACAGGCAGTTTTGCCTTTTGCCTCCCTCACTCACGTAGAAAAAAATAAATAAAAGAGCCGTATGTGACAAGGGACCGTAGTGACAAGGGGCCAGAGTGACAAGGGGCCAGAGTGACAAGGGGCCAGAGTGACAAGGGGCCAGAGTGACAAGGGGCCAGAGTGACAAGGGGCTGGTGCGATACTAAACTCTTTGAATTAGATACCAATAGATTACTGTATATTGTTCAGTTTATATTCCTTGCCTAAGATATCATGTTATTGTTACTCGGGAAAATTAGATGAGCCTTAGTTATTATTACTTTGTTATGACTGAAACCGTAGTGACAAGGGACCGTATTGACAAGGGACCGTAGTGACAAGGGACCGTAGTGACAAGGGACCGTATTGACAAGGGACCGTATTGACAAGGGACCGTAGTGACAAGGGACCGTATTGACAAGGGACCGTAGTGAAAAGGGACCGTAGTGACAAGGGACCGTAGTGACAAGGGTCCGTAGTGACAAGTGACCGTAGTGACAAGGGACCGTAGTGGCAAGGGACCATAGTGGCAAAGGGCCATAGTGGCAAGGGACCGGAGTGACAAGGGACCGGAGTGGCAAGGGACCGTAGTGGCAAGGGGCCATTGTGGCAAGGGACCATAGTGGCAAGGGGCCATAGTGGCAAGGGACCATAGTGGCAAGGGGCCATAGTGGCAAGGGACCGGAGTGACAAGGGACCGTAGTGTCAAGGGCCCATAGTGGCAAGGGACCGGAGTGACAAGGGACCGGAGTGGCAAGGGGCCGTAGTGACAAGCAACCGTAGTGACAAGGGACCATAGTGACAAGGGACCGTAGTGATAAGGAACCGGAGAGACAAGGGACCGTATTGGCAAGGGCCCGGAGTGACAAGGGGCCGTAGTGACAAGGGGTCGCAGTGACAAGGGGTCGCAGTGACAAGGGACCGTAGTGACAAGGGACCGTAGTGACAAGGGTCCGTAGTGACAAGTGACCGTAGTGACAAGGGACCGTAGTGGCACGGGACCATAGTGGCAAAGGGCCGTAGTGGCAAGGGACCCGAGTGACAAGGGACCGGAGTGGCAAGGGGCTGTACTGACAAGTGACCATAGTGATAAGGGACCGTAGTGACAAGGGACCGTAGTGATAAGGGACCGGAGAGACAAGGGACCGTATTGGCAAGGGCCCGGAGTGACAAGGGGCCGTAGTGAGTAGGGGTCGCAGTGGCAAGGGGTCGCAGTGACAAGGGACCGTAGTGACAAGGGACCGTAGTACGCAAGGGACCGTAGTGACACGGGACCGTAGTGACAAGGGACCGTAGTACGCAAGGGACCGTAGTGACAAGGGGCCGTAGTGACAAGGGACCGTAGTGACACGGGACCGTAGTGACAAGGGACCGTAGTGATAAGGGGCCGTAGTGACAAGGGGCCGTAGTGACAAGGGACCGTAGTGACACGGGACCGTAGTGACAAGGGACCGTAGTACGCAAGGGACCGTAGTGACACGGAACCGTAGTGACAAGGGGTCGCAGTGACAAGGGACTGTAGTGACAAGGGACCGTAGTACGCAAGGGACCGTAGTGACACGGGACCGTAGTGACAAGGGACCGTAGTGACAAGGGACCGTAGTGACAAGGGGCTGTAGAGACAAGGAACCGTAGTGACAAGGGACCGTAGTGACAAGGGACCGTAGTACGCAAGGGACCGTAGTGACACGGGACCGTAGTGACAAGGGACCGTAGTGACAAGGGGCTGTAGTAACAAGGGACCGTAGTGACAAGGGACCGTAGTACGCAAGGGGCTGTAGTGAAAAGGGACCGTAGTGACAAGGGACCATAGTGACAAGGGACCGTAGTGACAAGGGGCTGTAGAGACAAGGGGCCGCAGTGACAAGGGACCATAGTACGCAAGGGACCATAGTACGCAAGGGGCTGTAGTGACAAGGGACCGTAGTGTCAAGGGACCGTAGTGACAAGGGACCGTAGTGACAAGGGGCTGTAGAGACAAGGGGCCGCAGTGACAAGGGACCGTAGTGACAAGTGTTACATATATGTACTGTATATTCATGTCACTAACTTAATTTGTGGCCTGTAATTATGTTTGCTTTAGTTTCCCCCATAGCCTAACAGTTCTCCAAGTTTTCTATTTTGTATTGTAAAGATGTATCACCAAATTAATATGTATAATTTAACTATACCATATTAATGATAGTTTATTATGATTATTAGTAATTATTGTAATATGAATAAATTGTAGAGAGATGAGGGGAGAGCGAAAATATATCTGTTTATGTTTTGCAATTTGAAAAATGTACCGGTACTCTCTCTCTCTCTCTCTCTGGGCCATCTCATAGGTTTGACTGATAGATTAGGGGTGATGTTATAAACTATTAATATCAATGTTATCATGCATTGTCAGATGTTTTGTTTTGCTTTGTTATTCATTTGAAATGTCACAGATGATTAACAGGGTATAGAGAGAGAGCCATCACCCCTGGTTTGTACTATATACTGATCCCAAATATGTGCCCATTGCCTTGCTGTCTTTGAACTGAATTATTTTATATAAACACTTATGTTAAATTGTTATCGTTGACTTTTGATTTGTACCTTTGATATGCATTGATTATGATGGACTGACCAGTGATGTATATTATGCCTCAGCTTTATAGTAGGTGGTAGTAAGAAGTGAGTATTTTCTTGTCTCCATGATACCTGTCTATTTCACCAAGATCATTATTTCAATCATGTATTGACTAATGTATTGAGGAGTTGAGGGTCCTGCTGCTACTAGGCCGTAGTGACAAGGGGCCGTAGTGACAAGGGACCGTAGTGACATGGGGCCGTAGTGACAAGGGGCCGGAGTGACAAGGGGTCGTAGTGACAAGGGACAGAAGTGACAAGGGACCGTAGTTACAAAGAGCCATATTGACAAGGGGCCGTAGTGACAAAGGGCCGTAGTGACAAAGGGCCATAGTGACAAGGGGCCGTAGTGACAAGGGACCGTAGTGACAAAGGGTCATAGTGACAAGGGACCGTAGTGACAAGGGGCCGTAGTGACAAAGGGTCGTAGTGACAAGTGACGGTAGTGAGAAGAGGCCCGTATGTGACAAGTGACCGTAGTGACAAAGGGCCAGAGTGATAAGGGACCGTAGTGACAAGTACAACGGAAATCAAGCAACAAGAGGTCTGGTGATCCTTCTTGGCTGCTTGTCCTAAAAAACACTGAAGATCAATTGTCCAAACAGTGGTTTAGAGTGGGTAAGGGAAATAGTGCCCTGGAACTAATGTCCGTGGCAGGATTAGGAAGTTTGTAGGGGACAGATGGGTTAGTAACTGAGGGGGGGATAAAATAAAGTTATTAATTTACAAACGCAGTCAGTCGCGGGTTTGATGCAAGATATTTGTCTAGGCGAAGTTTAAATGAATCAATGGTGCTGCAGTCTATAACATCTCGGGGAAGCCCATTCCACAAGTTTACAACTCGATTGAAGAAGACATTCTTAGATTTGTGCGAGTTAAAAGATTTACCAATAATTTTGCAATCGTTTTCCCTTCCCGCGTGTAATTAGATTGGATGATAGTGAAGTAGGCTACTTACTACAGTTCATATTGTCGATGCCTTTGATGATTTTGAACACTTGAATTAAGTCGCCTCTTAATCTGCACTGGGTTAAAGGAAATAGATTTAATTCTCTAAGACGCTCCTCGTATGGTTTGTTCTTTAGGCTAGGTATCATTTTGGTAACTCTACGTTGAACCCGTTCTAGCTTGTCTATATCTTTTTGGTAATAAGGGCATCAGGATTGAACACAATATTCCAGAAGAGGGCGGACTAAGGAATTGTAAAGGGTTAGGATAACTTCTTTGGATTTATGCTGAAATTACCTGCCTATAAAGCCAACTATTTTGTTTGCTTTTTTTACAACCTCTGAACTTTGTTAACTCAGTTTTAGGTTACTCGATATTGTTACTCCCAGATCGGTTTATCTGTTTACATTCTTAAGCTGAGTGCCATTCATCGAATAGTTTGCTTTCTCATTTTGGTATCCGATATGTAGTACTTTACATTTATCCGCATTGAAACTCATTTGCCAAATTTGGGCCCAACGTGACAACTTATCTAGATTGTGTTGCATATCGTCAACTTGTTCTTTTGAGAGTACGCTATTTGCAATTTTTGTATCGTCAGCAAATGTTGAATTTGTACAGGTGAGACCCTCATCTATGTCGTTGATGTAAATTAGAAAGAGAATTGGTCATAGTATCGATCCCTGGGGTACCCCGCTACTTACATTGGTCTATTTAGATGCCTTACCGTTTATGACTACTCTTTGCTTTCTGTCGCGGAGCCAATTTTCTATCCATTTCAAAACACCGTCTTGTATTCCATGCACTTTTAGTTCTATCAGTAAACATTTTTGGGGAACTTTGTCAAAGGCCCTTTGAAAATCAAGGTATATAATATCTACAGCTTTACTCTCATCATAGAGGTTGAGGATATCGTGGAAGAAGTCTAAGAGGTTTGTTAAACAGGAACGTTTGCTACGAAAGCCGTGTTGAGTATCTTTAAGTATGTTATTTTCCTCTAAGTGATTTACGAGTCTGTCTCTTATGAGAGTTTCTAGCATTTTACATACAACTGAGGTTAAGCTAATTGTACGATAGTTACTGGGTAGGGATTTGCTGCCTTTTTTTTAAATCGGTGTTATGTTAGCTAGCTTCCACTGATCAGGCATAGGTCCCCTATTTCAACTCCTTTCGGGGTTGGGCACCTCGGGTTCGCCACATTAGTTTGGCGTTTTAAAAACTGTTCCCCCCATTTCCTTGTACATTTCAAGACCTTAAGTTGTGTTTTACCTTGGCATTACAGTTTCTCTTATGTTAAATTACAGGTTTGTTATTGCTTGCCAGGAAAAACTCTACGCCTAAATTGCACGAAAATTTACGGAAATTGGGCGAAAGGTCAAAATAAAAGGCCAAAATAATATGGGAGAACGTCTAGAAAACTCAAAACTAATATGGCTAAACATGAGGGAGAAGGTGGTCCAGACAAACAGAAACACCTTGAGTGAAAATCTGCCCTTACTAATGCTCACGTGTGTAGCTCCGGTAGTGAGGTATGGTAATGTCGATGGTCGATATAGTGGTAAGCCTTCGATATCTAACTCAGGGGCAAAGCGCAGGCGATGTATGCTCTCTCTCTCTCTCTCTCTCTCTCTCTCTCTCTCTCTCTCTCTCTCTCTCTCTCTCTCTCTCTCTCTCTCTCTCTCTCTCTCTCTCTCTCTCTGTTCCTTCCTCTTCTTTTGAATGGGGTTTCGCTATCTATAATAGAATCAAGTCCAGACCACCTGAATTGCATCGTAGGGTTTGTGTGGTTAGTGTTAGTATATTTATGTACTGTTCAGTTGGTAACATTTCTAACTGGCCCAGGGTTTATTCTATTCAGGCTATACCCTGTTCCAAATAGGTAGGGTAGAAATTGTGGACCCATCCTCTGTAACTCAAAAAGTGGAAAGAACAAATGGGTTGAACATTTCCACACCTATTCCCTGGTTGACCCTTCCCACATGGTAGAATTATTAGCTCGATTCCTCTAGTCGTTTGTGAGTTATAGAGCTTAATGTTCAAGAGTTATGACCTACTTATTTGGAACAGGGCATAGTATAGTTATTATAAAGGGGGATGGTTGGTCTTTCAGGTTCCCCTTCTCTCTCTTGTTTAACCCCATTAGGTTTCAGATTATAAGATGTTCGGCCCATTAGTTTGACGATTTTAAAACTTTTCGCCCATGTTTTGTTGTTGTCAATATAAAGATCTTTCGTGCCATTTAGGTGTCTATTTCATTCCTTGCGAGCGATATCGAGCCTGTAATTTAGGAGGAACCGGCCTTTGGCCTGGACATTTTCAATAGATCTGCCAATAAAGAAACCCCTCCTTTAAGTAGAATAATGTTAAACAAAATAAACAAACTTAACTTATCCATTGGTTTGTTAATTCGTGCTGTAGTCGTTTGTGAATTCTGTATTAATGAACACTTTGACCCTTGAATATTACGAAGCATTTTGACAGTTTATTCTGGCTATCATGAGCCGATTTTATACAGCTTAGCTATATGGCAGTCAGAGGGTTAATTGAGACAGTCTTTACCATTTTGATGCTCACAGATCCTCCCTAAACTGTATAAAATCGTCTGTGGTATAATATCAGAGGAAGTTAATTATATATCTAGGCTATAATCCAAACAAATCAATCTAAGTCAAATTACTCTAAGTCTAAATTGAAATTAATCTGAATCTAAACTAAATTACATCCAAAGGCCACTCACATATGTTTATATTCAAATAAGATTCAAAGGGTTAATTATACACCAGGATTTAACTCACCAAAATCTCCACGTGACAATAAGACAAGGGAAAAATGCTGGTCGAGATGGCGGACGGCGGGAAGGACTAGCCGGCATAATAGCACAGCTCAAGGAAAGAACAAATTATTATGATATGGTAATGGACATGAGTAGAAATGCTTAGCTGTCAGTCATTGCGTCGATGAGAGCGTCGAAGATATATGTGGTTATTGCTGGCTGTATACTGGGAATATAGGCACAGTACCACAATTAAATGAGACGGAATTTATGTTGATAGGGTGATGTCTGCGAAGGCTCTGAGGTCCCTCGGACCTGTCCTTGCTGCGTTGGCAAACGCCAGGCGGGAAACTATTGTACCGCATCTAGGTTGCTTAATACGATAAATTAATATATACGATAAATTCATATATACCTCATAAGACCATGTCAATAACCATGTCAATATTGCTTAATAGCATATAAGGCCTTTTATAATCTCAACTTACTTACAACTTGCAATCTTGTTATTCACGATCTAATCTTCCTACGCCGTACCACGGGAATGACTGTTAAACTATCGTATCTATCCAGGCACGTCACAGAGACATACATTAGCACATAAATTGCCTATCTCAATTGTATTACACGATACACTCCCCCCACAAGAAAACCTGAACCCCACCTTAAATTAATGTTGTCCAGACGCTATCTTCTGATGCCTAATGTCAACGGCGCCAGCAGCAGCGCATCTGGGATGCATTCTAGTCCAAGGGTGATCACCATCAGTAGGAAGTGAATCGTCACGTTGAGAATCCTCGGACCCAGCAATATCTGGTGGAGCCTCAGATGGTAAAGCAGAATCGAGCTCCAAAGCATATTAACGTGCGATTGGACGAACAGTAGTTCCAGTGGCTGTCTTCAATAGCGCCACCCATTCTACAGCGTCTTCCCCCATGTACCCCTCCAACACGTGGCCTAATTTCCAGTATAAACGAGGACTATCTTATCTTATTAAAACCACTTTAACAACAGTAGGTGCCGATTGTCTACCAGAAGGCTTGATACTCCTTTCCCTCAAGGCTAGCAGATATTCGTTAATCCACCTTTTTCTACTCTCCTCGATTACCTTTGTTATATACTGGTATCGCTTAGACATTGCTGCTTCAGAGTACAACGAAGGATCCTCTAATTCCACAATTGACTGGAAATCAGATGGAAATGCAGTCAATGGTTTACCGTAAAGTAAGTGAGCTGGCGTTAATGATAGTGGTTCTTGCAGGTCGGTGTACACATACGTGAGCGGACGATCATTCACGACTGCTTCTATTTCAGTGAGGACTGTCATCAACTCACTCTTCTTCAATAGAGCACGTCCTACTACGGCTCTTAGTCCTGATTTAACTATGCCGACACACCGTTCCCACATTACACCAAACCAAGGTGCCTTAACTGGGATGAACCTCCATTCGCACTTCTTTTCTCTCATAACAGCGATGATTGTAGGATCACTGCTCATATCCTTGAGGTATCTAGATGCCTGGATAAAAGTAAAAGCATTGTCGCTAAGTACTAGTTGAGGGAATGAACGACGTGCACAAAACCGTCTAAATGCCAACATAAATTCCTCACTAGACATATTGTCACATAATTCTAAGTGTAATGTACGAGACGTTGCACAGGTAAACAATAAAATATAGACCTTATCTTGCTCTCTCGTTTTCAATGAACCTGTGTAATCTGCTTGGAAGGGACCATATGTTTTACACAGCATTCAGGTAAAGGCGGAGCTGGTCCAGTCACATAAGGTTTACCCTTTACGCATCGAGCTACTTGTCGAACTCTGAGTATCCACCATGTGAGACGCAAATTCGATATGATGCATTAGACCCTGTTGTGTTTTATTTCTTTATGTGCACGTATGACCAATAGGTCAGTAACGTGATGTCTTGCTGGCATAAGTATAGGACGATTTGTGCCGTCCGTTACACCCGACCACTTCTGGCGACCCTCACACCTGAAAAGGTCATTATCTAGGTTCAACCTCAGTTGACGCACTAAGTTAGGCATTATTAACTTATCAGAGCTTTGCAAAGATTCTAATTCATTGCAAAAGGTTTCTGCTTGAACCAATTTAATCAAAGTTACTTCTGCTGCTTTATATTCACAAGCATTAATGATGTGACCATTATTGCAAAGTTGGCCCATTACTTTAACCGTGTTGTTGGATACAAATCTCAACACTCAAGCTACAACTCTGACTAATTTATTATAGTCACCGAATCTTGCCCACTCTATTACTGGATCTGGTGGCTCATTTGGTTGGGCTGTAACTGTCACTGTTTCCAGTGGCAGAAATCCCTCTCCAACAGCTTTCCATATCGTCCATTCATTCTCATTGAGCAGCCAATTTGGACCATGCCACCACAATTCGGACTTTATTAACTGGTTAGCCGTTATGCCCCTAGTTATGAGATCACTAGGGTTGTCTTTTGTGTTGACATAGTGATATGCAACGTATAGCAATAGGGCCCTAATCTCATCTACCCTATTTTGCACATAAACTGGCAGAGACTTCTTGCTATGTACCCAGTTGAGTGCTACTTGACTATCGCACCATGCGTGAATGGCTTCAATATTCAACTCGCTCTCGTATGCTGTGCGTACATGTTGCACCAGACGTGCTAATAGCAGCATGGCAGTCAATTCCATTTTAGGAATAGTTACTTTCTTGGCCGGTCCTACCTTGGCCCGGGCTGTAACTAAATGCGCCCCTAATGAAGTAATGACATAAATGGCTACCCCGTATGCCGTGGTGCTAGCATCGCAAAACTTATGTACTGTAACGTCACCAAATGCCGCTACCTTACGAGGTAGCTGTTTAGTACATAGGATGTCATACTCTTTCAACAATAATGTCCCTTGATCATTTAAGTCCTCGGGCAAACTGTCATCCCATCCTACGTTGCGTCTCCATGCTTCCTGCGTCAGAATCTTAGCTCTCATGGTAATGGGTAATGCTAGACCCAAAGGATCAAATAATTGCGAAACTTTGCTCAACAGACTTCTCTTCGAGTGCATTCCTATCTGCTGAACAAAAGACTTTGTTTGAAAGGTTAGAATGTCTTGTTTTGGTTGCCAGATCATCCCCAAATTTCTGGTCATATCCTGGTTATGGGATGCCGTACCGTCCATCTGAATTAGACTCTGAATATTTTCACTGTTAGTAACCCACTCGCGGAGAAATAAATGAGCTGTGAACAATCTACGTGCTTGCCAATAGACATGTAATAATTCATCCTGACTATCGCTAGAACCCTGCAAATTGTCTATATACAACCCACGAGATAGTTTATTAGTGTCCTCATGAGTATCTGACAGATGTCTTATAATTGTGGCATTTAACAAAAACTGCTAGCATGTAGCACCAAAGAGTACGACCCAAAAACGGTAGATCACAACCTGACTTCCAGAGTCGCTAATGTCTTCGAACCAAAGAAAGCGAGTGACATCTCTATCTTCCTCCTGCAATCTGACCATCAAGAAGGTGTTGAGACAAATCTGACACCATGGATGTACCAGTCAGTAAGCAATCATTAAGACTGGGCTGTTGACCTTGGTGGGCCGAGCAATCATACACCACCCGTATTGGTGTGGTGGCACTGTCTTTTCTCACCCCATGATGGGCTAGGTAATGAACCCTACCCTTCCTAGTTGGTTCTTTCACATCGACTCGTTCTATGAAGCCTCGGTCTAAGTAGTTCCGAAATACATCGGTTCATGTGTTAATTTACGCTGTAATTCGCGCAATCAATCCAATGCCAATCCATAATTTGTTGGCAGGCTCATCTTACTATCTTTCTAGGGTAGACTAACCTTGTGCTGTTTTTCAGTGGCACAATAGCTCATAGACTCCTTAAGCTTCTTTATCACAATTTCCGAGTCATAATCAGTCTCCACAGGATTAATGCCTATGTGATCAAATTTCCACAGTCTTTCCAGGTCGAACTCGGCAGTCATTTTAGGGTCACTAGGTTGGGAGTCTTGAGTCTTCCCTTCCCAACTCCTCTGCCGTGGTTACATTCACCCTTAGTATAGAGACCGTGTTGACCAGGATATTTGACTGTGTGGTATGTACCTTTCCGCTCATGCAAAAGCCAAATTTAGTGGGGATTAGAATTACACCACACATTGTTTTAAATCCAGGGTATACTTCATCATAATAGTGATCAACACCAAGTAGAACATGCACCTCACTTTGATCTCCCATGGGATCTGACAAGTTAACCCCTTTGCTACGTAATGCGTGTTCCACCTTTTTCACTCCTACAGATACATATTCTGGTAGGGTTTCTACTACGATACATGTCATAAAGTACCTTTGTTTACAGTAAAAATAGAAAATCTCTGCTATTTCGTAGTCTTGTTTGTCAGTAATGCTGGGGTCACACATTCACGTATATGCTGCCGTATGCTCCCGTACGATTTATTGGTAGTTGGCAACCGAATACGTAAAACGTAAGGGCTTAGTACGCAAAACGTAAATGAAATTGTGTCTAGTCGTGGGGGTTGGTACGCATGGCGGGAGTAGCCACGCTGGTCGGGGAGGTGGTTGGTGCGGCCAAGGCCGCCCGAATCTTACGTCTGACCGGGCGAGCTGCTACGTCTGACGGGAGCAGCCCCGTCAGACGTAGCTGCTCGCCCGGTCAGACGTTAGCTGCTCCCGTCAATCGTAAAATATTCCCGTCAAACGGGAAAGTTTACGTTAGTCCGGGCGCATCTGGCAGCTCCGCCGCACTGCGGGTTGGCGGGAAAACGCGGCAACGTTGTACGGGGGGTATATAAGGACCAGCGGGGGACACTCCAGTCACACCTCTCACCACACCGGAGCAGCAACCAACGTATATATACGTCCTCGCAGAAAATAAATCGTAGCAGCGAAACGACTGCACCTATGGCTTTCATATTTTTACCACATGTACCTTACCCTTTAGGCTACCCACCACAAAAATCCCAAATCCCTCCTCCCACCCACTAGCTGACTGTAGGTCCCATCAGAAGGAAAAAAAAGGAAAATCTGTGGCGGCGAAACGACTGCACCAATCGGTTCCATATTTGTGTGACAAGTCCCTTACCCTTCTGCCTTCCCCCCACCACACCCCCAACCGCCTCCCACCACCCACTTCTAGTGTATCCGTACGAAGAAAAGGAAAAAAAGGAAAATCCGTGGTGGCGAAACTACCTCACCAATCGGCTTCATATGTGTAACACAAGTCAATTACCCTTCTACCTTCCCCCCACCAACCCCAAAACCACCCTCCCACCCATACATTCCGATACCATAAAAGTCTCTGTAGTCTATAGTGTCTTTTCAGCTACTTTCGGGACCATCGGGGACCTGATTTCTGGCGAGGGGAGTGTTTTTTTTTAACAATATCCTTCCTTTCTCTCCCAACTTGATAGATTTAGCCAAAAAAAAAAAAAAAAAAAAAAAACTCTGGCACTGGCAGAAGCACACCGTCAAAATTGGCTGGCACTCAGCGGGTTAAAGGTTACAAGGATGAATGGTCTCTCCTCTTGCTCCTTTCCTTCTTCTCTTGTTCCTCTTGATAGATGAAGTTTGCTATTGCAAGTAGTTCCAAGATTTCGATGTAGGAAATGATCCATTGCATTAGCCGTGTGTTATGCCTGTTCTCCGGTTTTATTAGGGAGTTCACAAAATTGAACTCCTCCAGGATGAATTCCGCGATGTTGTTCATGGTGCCGATGAAGGACTGGGAATGGGAATGGTGTGGCCATTCCTGCCCTTTTGTAGTTCCCAGATTCCAACCCAGACCTACGTGGTTGACAAAGACTGTCTTTGTCTGTTTGGACAGACGGGGTGTGCTTGTCCGGAAACGGTCCACGTAAGTCCTAAACACTCCCAAGACATACGACCTCAGCTATGCAGATCTTGTGGGGGCATGGCCATGGGCGTGGCCTGTGTTCCCGCAAATCGGGCAGCCCAGGCGGACTAACGGGGACATGCTTACGCAAGTCGCAAGCACGTACGTAGTTCCATACGACTACATTACGTCTGACGTAACACTGGCCCCGTCACGGTACGTCTGTCGGGAAGTGCAATAGTCGTGCTCTATACGGGCGTACACGGCCGGACTACGCCCGTCAGAACACAAAATTGGCGATTACGTCTGACGGGAGCTGTCGGGAGCGATATATGGGGATGTGTGACCCCAGCATAAAGCCCTGCAGTCGAAGAGTCTCAGCCCCTACGATTCGGTGCTTAAGTCCCATTAATATGGACCTTTTTATAAAGAACCGTTGAGACCTCTGATCGAGAAGCACCCGACAAACTTTGTTACTGTCATTACCTTCCATGGGAATCTATATAGTGGGCAATATAGTGGTGTCTTTCGTACTACCTAATATCAAATTTGTAGTACCCTCTGGTTTGTCATCTTTGCCTTTGTCAACTGTAGGACACAACTTGTCGAAGTGATGTCCTTTACAGTGACGACTGGCCGCAGAGCTGGGCACTTTAGCCAACACTTCCGCAAATAGCCAATTCCGCCATGGCGGAAGTGTAATATTGTTGGCGAATTAGCGTTGGCGCCAAAATGGCTGCCTATTTGCGGGTTTGAAGCTCTGGAAAGTACCTCCATGTTGCAAACCTCGAGTCCGCAAAATATAAATTCCAGCCGCCAGCCAGCCCTGGGCCGCTCCTGCAGCTCCAGCCAAAAAAAGTCATGTGACCAAGCCAACTACCTGTGTTCTGGAATCTAGGCCTATACATCGGCTCTTCACGTTTGTTCACTTACTTAGTAGCAAGCGTCGAGCTAACACCTACAACACACAGCAGTCCAAGAGTTCCAACCTGCTAGCACTTCAACTTTGTTTATATTTTCGGCCTATTGAAGTGAACATGGAGTCTACCATCATGCCTACCGCAGCTGCCAACATTATGGGGAGCAGTTCACCACCATCATCCGACAGTGATGCTGCAGAGCATGGAGAAATCGAGGACCTAAGCCACCCCTGGCCCCACCTAGAAACCTTCTATGGGCCTGTAATTACCAAGAAGATGTCTCTGGAGAAGGGCTTTATAACTTTATAATCTAGCCTAATTTAAGATTATAAAGTTAGGCTATCGTTAATTTGATTGATAGCCTGTTAATTTTTAACCTAAACTAATGTTATTAGGCTACCCTAATCCCATCAAAATGCCTCAAAGCATGTAGGCCTAGGCTAAGTCTAACTTATATATATAGGCTAGGCTATATAGCCTAGACCTAGGTCTATAATCACTAATCCCATCAAAATGCCTCAAAGGATGTAGGCTACCCGGTAAATATTACATGTTCTAACTTCTAAATATAGCCTAGGCCTATAGGCTAATTACTAATATAAGTAATTTTATTAGGCTAGGCCTAGGCTACCCTAATCCTATCAAAATGCCTCAAAGCTGCTGTAGGCTAAATAATATTGCATTTTCTAACTTCTATATATATAGGCTAGCCTAGGTCTAGGCTATAATCAGTCAATCACTAATTCCATCAAAATGCCTCAAAGCATGTAGGCTAAATATTGCATGTTCTAACTTCTATATATATAGCCTAGGTCTAGGCTATAATAACTAATTCCATCAAAATGCCTCAAAGCATGTAGGCTAAATATTGCATTTTCTAACTTCTATATATATAGGCTAGCCTAGGTCTAGGCTATAATCAGTCAATCACTAATTCCATCAAAATGCCTCAAAGCATGTAGGCTAAATATTGCATGTTCTAACTTCTATATATATAGCCTAGGTCTAGGCTATAATAACTAATTCCATCAAAATGCCTCAAAGCATGTAGGCTAAATATTGCATGTTCTAACTTTAATATATAGCCTAGGCCTAGGTCTAGGCTATAATCAGTCACTAATTCCATCAAAATGCCTCAAAGCATGTAGGCCTAGGCTAAATATTGCATGTTCTAACTTATATGTATTGGCCTAGGCCTATAATCACACACATTGTATTAGTGTCAAGTAGAAAGTGTTAATTTTGAAAGTATCATATAGGCCTAGACTAAATTTAGCCTACAATAAAATTTTATTAAATTTTGATCTGAAGCTAGGCCTTTATTCTGAGCATTAAAATTAATAGGCCTAGGCTACTTTCTATTAAATTACTTAATCTATCTAAAGTAGACCTATCTAGGCATATACAGTATAGCCTATTGCCATTCCCAAAAGGGGGACCACGAATAAATCGCCTCCTTGCAACTCTGTGATCCGGCGTACCTCCTCCTGAATGGTGCGGAATTGCGAATACTGATTATTACTGAAGCACTCTCCCCATAAACAAGTTGCCCCAACGTTTTACTGCCCATGTGGACAAACTAAGTGGCCTATGCTATATATATTAACCCTTTCACTGCAGGTGACGTTCTGGAATGTTTAGGCAATTTACAGCAATTTCCAAGCTTTAAAAGCCTGTATTTATATCCTTGAGGTCCATGGAAGTTGGGCAACATTATATTTAAGTAAATATATATATTTATTGACTTTAGAGATTGAATTTATTGATTTACCCTTGATTCTGTAGTTTAAATTTAACATTAATAAAAAACAGTTTGCATTTGCATATTTGCATTTGAGGACTAGAAATTTCACAAGGTTTGCACATTTGTGTTTGCTGAAGTTATGTTCTGGGTTTGCTGATTTGTGTTTGCTGACTTGACTTTTTGTTTGTGGTGCCCACCTCTGCGACTGGGCCTTAAGTACGTGGCAGTACATTGCCCTTGCTTACCATGTTCTCTACTCAGACAACCTGCACATAGCTTCAACCTTTTCAGTTGTGCTAACTTTAACTCATTTGTTGGGTATTTTACACAAAAACTCCATTTATGCTTGTTATTTTTACAAAGTTTACATAAAGTCTATGCAGGTTTCTTGTATGTACCCTCTTTCTTTCCCTTGGTCCTCACCATCATACTTACAGTCCCCCTCATTTCGACATTCCCACCCCCTCCTGACACATTCATTCTCCCATTGTTCAACTGTAAATTACTAATTTCTTTACTGAACTGGGTTTTAAACTCACCCCGATCAAATGATCTGACCTTGTTGAGTATTGCCATAGGAAGCTTCTGTCTTATTATAATAACTATAATTTCCTGTGAGGTCAGCCCTAGGGTGTCTAGTGATCGAGTATGGAATTCCATGTCTGCTCTAAATTTGGTTAATTCATCAACCTTGTATTTTGGTTCTGTTAGATTTAACAAGGCGACGACATAAGCCATTTTCAATTGTTCCCGATCCCCATATGTTGGCTGTAATAATTGTACTGCCTCAAGATAACTATCACCTACTACTGCGAAACCCTCTATTAGATGTAAAATCCTTCCATTTGTCCTTTCAGGTAATGAAATTTCCGAACATTATCCAAAGTGGATTCATGTACGGTAGATCTAAATACGTCCCAAAAAGCTAACCACTCTGTCAAATTACCCCCAAATGTAGGTAGATTGAGCTTTGGGAGGTGCACAGTATATTTTAGATCAGCCCTTCTTTGGGCATCGTTATCGCCTCCCTTCTTGGTCACAAAAAGGCGCTGTAACAAGTGCTTCGCTCTGAAGACTGTTTCGTCATATAGGGCGCGATTTTCACACTCTGATACTATCTCATCATCCTCAGTCATAGTCGCCACAATCACTTCACTTAGAGTAATAATACGACTACGTGTAGCCTGTACATTATCTAGTCTAGCCTCCAAAACCTCGAGGTCAGCAGTAGTGATGAAAGTATTGACATCGACTATTAATCTATTTAATACTCCCCGAAGTCCTGCCCTCTGATTTTTCGGAACTTTACTTTGCACCCTTCCAGACGCTATCTCCTCTGATTTACTCATCCTTTATGTAAACCTATAGGCTATCTATACCTTACAACGTTACAATGTTATATCAACACAGCAAATTAGTAGCCTAGTTAAGAGATGCAGAACGGCAGACTGCTTTGTTATGGAGAAAAAAATAGTACAATAAATTGGCAATGCATACACTAAATGGCCATAATGAACAAAGAAAATGTTATGTCAGGTCAGGTGTCATAGGAAGTCTGAAAATAATATGAACAATTATTGGGGGAAGATGATCGGTGGGATGCAAGATTTTGGGAGGTGCAACGACACGACCCCGGCGTCCCTCTCTAACCAACGCTTTGCTAGCCCTTCTAGCTTATTGTATAGCCGTTGGTTGGCATCTAAGTCAAGGTGGATGCCGTCCAGATCGAGATCCCGTATGTTGAGGGTGATCGATACAAATCGGTGCCGCGTCTCCGTCAACCGGCACCTCAGGATGTGGTTCACAGAGTTTCGGATAGCCTGATAGTCTTCGGCTCCGAAACCTCGGTCCGGTTTTCGGATCGGACCGGACCCCCCCCCCTGTCTCTTGCTCAAAATCCAATGCCACTTCCTTGATCCTGTTGGCCAATTCACTGGGCTCACTACCGGTCCCGATATCGTCGCCCCCAATAAATAGGTATGTCAGGAGAGGCCTGAATCGCACTACTCTTCCCCACTCTGGGGAGGCTCTCAGGGTGTC
Organism: Paralithodes platypus; assembly: GCA_032716605.1. NCBI lineage: Eukaryota > Metazoa > Arthropoda > Malacostraca > Decapoda > Lithodidae > Paralithodes > Paralithodes platypus. Next base: position 8,897,213 of record CM064547.1, on the reverse strand, counting down.
TACTCTGGCCCCAGGCACCCCACAGAAGGAGAGCTCAAACTCACGGTCCCTCTCTGACACCCTATACACCACAGGCCCTCGCTCAGCCACCCTGAACCTTGACATATAAGAATGCCCGAACACAGAGATCCTGTCGAGTATCGGCGCATGAGGTTCCGGATTATATCTAGGCTATAATCCAAACAAATCAATCCAAGTCAAATTACTCTAAGTCTAAATTGAAATTATTCTGAATCTAAGCTAAATTACATCCCAAGGTCACTCACATGTTTATATTCAAATAAGGTTCAAAGGGTTAATTATACACCAGGATTTAACTCACCAAAATCTCCATGTGACAATAAGACAAGGGTAAAATGCCGGTCAAGATGGCGGACGGCGGGGAGGACTAGCCGGCACAATAGCACAGCTCAAGGAAAGAACAAATTATTATGATATGGTAATGGACATGAGTAGAAATGCTTATCTGTCAGTCAATGCGTCTATGAGATCGTCGTCGAAGTGTATATGTGGTTATTGCTGGCTATATACTGGGAGTATAGGCACAATAGCACAATTAAATGAGACGGAATAATATGTTGATTGGTTGATGTCTGCAAAGGCTCTGAGGTCCCTTGGACCTGTCCTTGCTGCCTTGGCAAACGCCAGGTGGGAAAACTATCGTACCGCGTCTAGGTTGCTTAATACGATAAATTAATATATACAATAAATTCATATATACTGCATAAGACCATGTCAATATTGCTTAATAGCATATTAGGCCTTTTATAAACTCAACTTACTTTACAACTTGCAATCTTATTATTCACGATCTAATAATAATAATAATAATAATAATAAACGGTTTATTAAAGAATGGCAGCCTCATGAGCTGAAAATACACATTTTACAATTTAGTGGATGAACATGAGATGTACAGATATGAAGATGGTAAGCTCAGTTTACAAACAAAATAAATAAATACAATAATGATGCATGTGCAGAATACAAATTATCATAAAATAACCATGAGAGTAAGTGATATACAGTACATATACACATTTATTTACTTACTCATATACAGAACATACGTATATACACGTACGTGCGCACATACATATACATACATATAAGGAACATAAGAACATGCAGTAAGTGTGCACATGTCCGTATACACAAACGCTCACGTATGCACACAAACATACATACATACAGAAACTGTTTTGGTATGGTCAGGGTAAAGAGGGTGCAGCAATTCAAGTCCGTATATGGTCCGTATGGTCAGGTACAGCCTACTACAATGGGAGGTTAATCCTCGGTAGTGTAGGTGTGTGTGTGTGTGTGTGTGTGTGTGTGTGTGTGTGTGACAGAAGGCGAAATATGGAAGAGCTGGGCGTTCTATTGTTAAGGGTGGAAATACATGGATGATCATGGATAACATGGATAATCTTCCTACGCCGTTAAACTATCGTATCTAGGCACGTCACAGAGATGAGACATACATTAGCACATAAATTGCCTATCTCTATCGTATTACACGATATCGTCTAATAAAAGCCAGAATAAACTGTCAAAATGTGTCACCATCCATTCCTCAGGGGGTTAACCCCTTGAAGATTATGACACATTTTAACGTTGCATTCTGGCTATTATTAGACGAATATATATAGCTTAGGAAGAATTTGTAGGAGTAAAAAGGATAAAGATTATCTAAATGTGTTGTTCTATGTGAAGACAAAAGGCAAAACTGACTGTGACGGGTGCCTTCCCCAGAGTTGAAAGAGTGACAGGGCCACAATCAAGGGACGTTAGAGCCAAAATGCCTGGATACACGAAGTTTGAAGCAATTTAAGAAATATTAGGAGAGAAAGACTGATTCTGGGAGAGAGTTCCAGAGCTCAGCTGTTGAATAGAAGAAAGATTGAGACTAATGTTTCACTCTTGGGTTGGGGAGTTGCACAGAGTAGGGGTGGGATTGTGTTGCAAGACGGGTGCTGCGTGCTCTACGAAGAGGAATGGTATACACTGAGAGACATCTAAGGACACTGATTATTGAAATAGCGGTAGAATAGTGAGAGAGATGCAACATTGCGGCGAAGAGAGACTGCAGAGAATTGGTGAGCGGACGTGAGTTAATGAGGCGGAAGACTTTCCTTTCTACTTTGTCTAAAAGTGCTGTGTGAGAGGATCCTTCCCACACATGCGAACAATACTCAATACATGGACGCATTGTGCCACTATACAGAGCTGCGCAGGGCTAAAGAACCCATGGAGGCACACCCAGCTACTGGGAAACCGTTTTAGCAAGAGTGGCAATATGATCTTTCCAAGAGAGATCAGAAGAAAAAGAGACACCGAGAATATTAAGAGAAGACGAAGGAATAATTTGTATGTTGTTGAAGAGTAAGTAATAGTTTTCTGGAAGGGGGCGATGAGTAGGCAGATGGAGAAATTGAGTTTTGGAAGCATTGAAAGTGACAAGGTTTTTTCTTCCCCAATTAGAAATAATAGAGAGATCAGAAGATATAGTCCATGAGCCAAGACCCGAATTTTGGGATATCGGTACCACCCGGGGTGACTAATTCTCTTAGGTGTTTTTAGCTTGCTACATGTCTCTAGTTTATGTTTTGATATGATAGCCCTTGCACATTGGTAGCTTAATGGTCGTTATCACTTCTTGAATAGACATACCCTACCGAAAATTCCGAAATTTTTTAAAATGTCAAATTTGGGGACAGGAATGCCTAAATGTCAACAAAATGCATATAGTAATTGTCACATTTAATACAAGTCCTGTAAATACACACTAAGCATGCCATGGGCTTGTACATACTATTATGGCAAATTACTACTCCTAAATATCATCTACGTCAGACTCGGAATCTGACTGTTGTGCCACCGGCTCTTCTTCAATAGCCTTGTTCTGACATGTCTGTAACCTGCACATGTCCGTGCATTTTAGACCATTGCTGAGGCAAGTACACTTAGGGAGTTCGCATGACCGCACACACTTGCAAGACAGTAGCTGCATAACAGCATCTGGTGCTGGTGAGCCTCGCATCCAGTTGACGGCAAGCTTACCGTCCTCATCTGTCATCCAACCGCAGTCTGTTGGGTTCGCAACAAATGGCTGGCTCTGAAGACTTCTCCTCCAGATCGCAGCCTGGTAGTTTGCACGCAGTGCATGCATGAAGAGGCAGTCCTCACAAGGAGGGAGTTGACTTGACTCTACCTCTCCACGTCTTGCACAGAACAGCTCATACCGAAGCTTGTTTACCTTAGTTGTGTGGGTAGATGGTAGGTACATGTGGCAGGTGATTTCCTGTAGCTTCTCAAAGAGTTCAGGAGACACTTCCCATGAGCGTCCAAGTTCGTGAAAAGCATGCTGGTATGTCTTGTCCATCTTCACCTGCTTGAGTGTCGTCATCTTCCCTCGGCCAGCGAATGCACTGACGGTATCACAGCCTGTAAAGGCATGCATACCAATCAATGAATCACACACGCTGCCTCCCAGTGTGCGGCTCAGTGTGGTGATATCCAGGAATCTTGTCCGGTTCTTCGTCCCGCACTTCTGGAACAGATGGGATGGGATCTTGTGGCACATGCCAAGACACAACACCATGACGTCTGTATCTTCTGCAGTGATGATGACAGACTTGTTCCCAGATTCTACTGCATGAAGTGCATGGAGAAGAAGGCGTGTGTCTGCTTCTTCTTGAGTTGACTTAAGCTCAGGAGCCTCTTCCCACTGCTCTTTGGTGATCTTGAAGCAGCGCTGCTCACATGTGACATACAGCTCCTTGTCCTTGAGCTTCTCCCTGTGCTGTGGTGCCTTCCATTCTTCTACCAAGAACTTGATAAGACTTGCCTTGTTGGAGGAACTACCGAGTAACTTTCTCCACTGCTGGATGTTGTGCCCAGGTTGAATGTTCTTGAAATGAATTCCTGTGCCTGCACTTCTTTTGGCTCGTTCTGCATCCTTGATGGATGTCTCCTTGTAGATATCAAACACAACATCAATGCGCCTGCTCTTAGCACCTTCATGAACAGCGTGACTCAGTGCTGTACCTGCAAGCTGTGAAAAAGTTTTGTCGTTTCCCTTCAGTTTGTGGACCAGGCTCATCCCATCAATTATGGTAGCAGAGGGCTCGGGTATCACTTCTGCAGGAGAAACATTCCTCTCTAACTCCTTTGCGAGGGCAGCCTTGTTGGTCTTGCGGAGAGACCCATCACCGCTGGCAAGTGCCCAAGGCAAAGGCCCCAGGGGATGAGCCAAGACATCACTCATTTTGAGCTTTCTGTTCTCGGCAACAAGGATCATCTGGCCAAATAGGTTCCTGTCAGCCTTTAAGATAACCTCCTTGGCATGGTCTTGTGAGCGTGGCTTCATTCTGATGTTAGTGAACGTTCTCAGTTTCGTCTTCGTCATCGTGTCATGAAACTGTATAGTTGGCGTATTGATCTCCAGGCGCTCTTCCTTGAAGGCTTGATATGCATCCTCTCCTATTCTGTAGGCCCCTAGAAGGTCTTTGACAACTTCTGGTGGTGCCATAGTCGCAGTTGACAAACTGACAAGATCTTCTTGCTCTGCGTTGAAGGGGTTCAACCAGCTGGTCTCCATCAGTTGAACTAAAGATTGGACATCGGCCTCATCTCTTCTAATCCTGGGCATCTGTAGGTCTGGGTGGCTGAAGTCAGTATACTTTTGGCCTACTACCATAGTCCTGAGCTGCCTTAAGTACCTGCTGCGATACTCCGATGTCAGGTAGTACCTGGCGACAGCTCCGCCTTTCAGGCTGAAGCCTTTTGTGCCCCCTGGTGTCTGGGTGTCTTTGTTGATCGTCTCTTCGATTGTCTGGTCCACAGGGATCCGTCCAAAGGGATTCTTGCTACCGATCTGGACCGAAAAGCCACCTTGCATGAAGTGTTCATGGACCTCTGGGTGTTCAATGGGCAGTCGAGACATCAAGGCATAGTAGTAGGTTAGGAACCGGGCATAGTTCACTTTGTCATAGGCAAAACACCACGGTATCATCTGTCGGATTGCTCCTAGGTGGAGCATCCAGTTGCCTTCTCTGGAGGCTCGAATTAAGTCCAGCATGATCTCAACCATGTCCAGGTATGACATCCAGAATGCTGAGAGGTTGTGTTCATCTCTGAGGGTCTCAAGATAAACTTGGAAAAGCTTCATGATATGTGTGCATGATTCACTCTCCATCAGCTCTTGAAAGAGTCCCTGAGACACATTGCTGTGAAAGCTGTTGATGTCCTTCAGTGTTTCATCTAGATGGTGTATGTCCCTTGAATGGTTTTCTTCTAGCCATGAAAGGAAGCCTTTCCATGCAAGCCTCATCAGTGCTTCATACACGAGCTTGTGTAGTCTCACTGCTCTGTTGTACCTCTTGCCGTTCATCACTCCTGACACTGATCCTTCTGCGATGATACCTGATTCCACACACAGATCTCTAAGACCTGCATCTTGAAACCTCTTTCCTATGGTGGAGATGAGATTACAGATTGTGTGGAAGACGCCCATCCTGATGATAATGTTCTTGAACTTCTCTTGTTTCCAGATAACTTCGGCAGCTTTGGCATAGAGTGCTTGATCAAACACGCACACAATCTTGTTAAGCTGTAAGGACTGCATGATAGCATGCGTTTGTTCCAAGATTTCATTAACGGTGGACATTTCTGTTGCGGGAGCATTGATAGTGGGCAGGTAGCTTACAGTGTCCTGAACCACTGCAATGTCTCTGCGCATTTTGATGTTGAACCCAGTCCAACTGCTGATGGACTGGTCCTCATGGTCTGACATTCGAGTAAGAAGCCAGATATGGTTCTTTGTCTTTGAATCCTGGACTTCCTTGGTAGTGTCGACATACGCAGTTTCAATCCTAGGTGGCCCTGCCCGCCGCCCAACATTGTATATTGGCAGCATTGATGATGTCTGAGTGGACTTGGTAATCTCTGGCAGGACTTTCTCTGGCACAGAGCCTGCAACCTTGGACTGGACAGCAATGCCATTGACTCTATGAGAAGTACCTGCTCCACTTAGGGTCTCTTCAAGTCGGTCAATGTTATCCCAGGCCAGGGTTGTGAACACACCAGGGTAGATGTTTGCTGGCAGTGGAATGTCATCCTTTGAGCATTCCAGCTTCTGGATACAAAGGGCTGTATCGATCTCCTCAAACATTGAGTAAGACACACAGTGACCAAGACGATTCAGAGTTCGGATCAGTTCTGTGTTTCCTGTCAAAGACTTTACAGCATTGGTCAGCAGTACGTGCTTGGGTGGTTTTGTCTTGCCACTGGTAACAGCAAAGACCAAGTCACTGCCAAAGGAAGTGGCAAGACGTTGAGCTCTTTCAGAGGGAGTTTAACACTCACACTCTCCTGTCAGCAGGGTGTGCAGGAATTGAGTGACTGCTGCAGGAATGACATTCTGATCTGTATCGGGAGGCCATGGCTGACTCACATCTTGTTTATTGATCTCATTCCTCAGCTGCATTCCTGCTTTGGTTAAGACATCTTCAGAGTTAGCTGCTCTTGCTTCTTGCAGGTCTTTTGCCATTTTGTGTGCTTGCCGGGCAAGGTCGTCCATTGAGAGGCTGCGTGGATAGATTAGAAGCTTTCCTTTCTCATCTGGGACAAAGCGTAGTGATTCTCCAAACTCGGTTTCAATCTTTCGGCGAACATGTTTCATTGTCGCTGGTTTCAGTTGGATAATACCACGGGACATCATGGATCTCTCAAGCCTAGATGTGAGGTTTGTCATAGGCAGTACCTCTGGGTTGGGGAATAATTTGGTCCTTATATACAAGCAGAGTTCCTCGAGGGCTTCTGTCTCAACCTCTTCGTAGCGTGCTTCCTCGCTTTCTTCCTGATTTTCACCTGCACCCGACCTGGCGGCCGCTGGGAAATCATCTTTTGTGAAGAGTTTGTAGCACGACTTGTGGTAGTGACCCTCTGCAGCAACAAGGTCTCTGCTAACTAAACCAAGGATTCTCTGGTTGAGTTTCCTTATTGCTGCTCTGCGAATCTTCTCATCTGCTCGTAGCTCAACACACTGTATGAGTGGCTCCCTTGTCTTTGTTGTTTTTATGTACTTGCTTGACTTCTCGCAGAAGATACATACTTTGGCATACACCCTGCTAGTACTAGGGGCATCCCTTGATGCCCTCCTCCTGGGGTCGACGCTTGCTGATTCTATCTTGACACCCTTGGCAAGGATAGAATCCAGTGACTTCTTCATTGTAAAGAGACTACGACATTTACGGTGATAATGTATGTGTGGTATTCCTCCTTCTTCAAGGCCCTTGGCTGCTTCCAGGACTGGATCATGCTGCCTGATTTCTGCAGCCCTGAGCAATGTGTTCCAGGAGTCCAAATCCTGTGGTGACACCAGAGCATCGCTGTCATCATCAGAGCAGTGGATGATACAGTCGATCCGTGCTCTCTTCCTCGCAGATGGTTCCATCCTGCCGTCAAACAGTCGACACACACCTGCAAAAAATATCACCATTAAACCATGAACAAACAAACACATTACATGGAAACCACTCTACATATGTTTGCTCCTTCCAATAATAAATTATCCCCAAAATATAACAAAAAATCCCCAAATATGAAATAAACCCCTAAATATGGAGAAACTTGAAATACACATCGGAATAATTCTTGTAGAGAATCAAATAAGCTACAAGAGCTGTTAGAATATATTTTCAATGTTCCCCATATTTAAGGATTTATTCTAGATTTAGAGGAAAATACCCAAAATATAGAGTATATTCCGAAATATGAGGAAATTTGAAAAATACCTAGGAACAACTCTGGTAGAGAATATAATTCTACATAGGTGTTCAAAGTTTCGCGATGATTGTGTGATGGATTTTAAAGAAAATGAGGAAAACGCCGAGCGTCACGCTAAAAATCTTTATTTTTGGGTAGCGCCCCTATTGCATCAAAAAAATTAGACTAAGCTACCAGTGCGAGAAGGCTATCATATCTTAATGTACTTACAGTCACTCTATAAACATTTTAGTACCATTCGTGTTTAGTCACCCCAGGTGGTACCGATATCTGGCCTGGCTCATGGACTAATAGGTGCTTTATGGCTTCCTTACCTGAGTTTTGGAGTTTCTGCTGTGAATGATGTTGTGGAAGGCTAGTGGAATAGTGTAATGTAGAGTCGTCAGTGTACGAGTGAATGGGGCTGGAGAAGCAGTTAAAAATGTTGTTAATGAATAATAGGAAGAAAATTTGAGATAGGACAGAACCCTGAATAACACAGTAGTTGATAGGTTGAGGAAGTGAATGGTGGCCATCCACAACCGCAGCTTTGGAACGACCGGAAAGGAAATTAGAAATAAATGCACAGATGGACGGATAGAAACCGAAGGAGGGTAGTTTGGAAATGAAGGATTTGTGTCAGACTCTATCGAAGGCCTTCGATATGTCTAGGTCAGCAGAAAAAGTCTCACCGAAGTCCCGAATGGAGGATGACCATAATTTGTAAGATAAGAAAGATCACTAGTAGAGCGGCCCTTAAATGTTTAACCACGCATACCTCCCCAACCTAAGAGTCTAGATATATATACGGGTGTGTTACATAGGTTCTGGTTAGCCTATCAGGGTAAACAAAGTAAATGAACAAGTTCTTTCCCTGTGGCGTTTCGTCTGACTCAGAGCCAGACTTCCTTGGGTCTCATCTATCTTAATTTTCCTCATCCCCCTGAGAGCCGACCACGGAGGTCCATCAGTCATCACGTGCTTCACACCGACAAGGCTGATACGATAAAGAAAATATAAAGTAAAATAAATATTCAATAGGCAAGATCACAGATGTGGATATTGTGTTCGAATCAAGGGATACGTGGATAGAAATAGGTTTTGGGGCATAATCCTAGTAATATATAGTAAGCATGAAGTAAAGCGACATAGTTTATAATTCTCTCCGTGCCTCTCAATATACATTAAGTTGGTAATAATGGTGAATATGTCAGGTGTTGATTTAACTGTGATGATAAATATAAATTCCTGCTGGACTCGAGTGTGTTAACTAGTAAAGCAGGTTAATTATTGTTTATGTTGTCCAACTCTCACACTTGCGAGCAGTGGGTCCAGGCACAGGTAAATACTGACCAGGAACTTCACACCCTAATTACTTTGACTAAGTTAACTACTACATTACTTCTGAACGATATTCCTGGATTTATTACTTTGTTCAAGGAGTATGTGACTAAGTGCCTGTGTGGGTGGGTGTGGTTTTGTGTGATCGTGTGTGATTATCTGAGTGAGTGTCTGTGAGTGTGTATGCCTGCATGTATGTGTGTCTGGGTGAGCGTATGCGTGTGTGTGTGTGTGCGTGTTTGAAAGAAAAAGAAAGAGAGAGAGAAAGCATGTACTGGTGGTATTCATCAGCTATATCATACAATAGATGTCAAGGCTACTAATAATTTATCATTCCTCCCCATATACTGTATACTCCTTACAGAAGTCTAAACACAGACATTAGTATAATTGTAGGACTCTCTTGATTCATGGCTAGAATTAATCATCTTACCCTTTCTCTCTGATTACTTCTGTCAGACTGTTCCTTTACTTATTGTCCTTGTCTGATATTTGTGATATGCCTGCACTTACTCTCCACCCCTTGCTCTCCATATATATTTATATTCTGTATGTATTGTATGTATATATATATATATATATATATATATATATATATATATATATATATATATATATATATATATATATATATATATATATATATATACCGGTATAATATATATATATATATATATATATATATATATATATATATATATATATATATATATATATATATATATATATATATATATATATATATATATATATATATATATATATATAGCTGACAAGGCTAGGACACAAACCATTCAGGCAGAGTGCCCAGCCAACTACACCATCACGAGGGTTTAATAATGGAATTTGATACTTCTACCAGTATTCCTTCCTAACCCGACTCTGATGGGAGTGGCAGACAGTTATTTAATCGAAATCCTGCTCCCCTGATCATGCCAAGTTGGCATCTAGCCAAAAACCTCTCCAACAATTTTTCTTCTTCGTCTTTCCCTCCCCTTTTCCACTCTGATGGCACAACTATCACTTCCTCCTCTGACAAAGCTGAACTCTTTGCTCAAGCTTTTACTAGAAACTCCACCTTAGATGATTCCGGCGCTATTCCTCCTTCTCCACCCCACCTCTCTCCTACTTATGCCTAATATAATAATCTCTTCTAAAGATGTACTATCTACCCTCTCTAGGCTTAATAATAAGAAGTCGTATTGTCCGGACGGTGTTCCTCCGGTTGTACTAAAAAACTGTGTTTCCGTGCTGACTCCCTGCCTAGGTAAACTTTTGTGTCTGTTTCTCTCCCTTAATGTCTTCCCTTCATGCTGGAACTTTGTTTTCATTAAACCTGTCCCAAAGAAGGGTGACCACTCTCAACCCTTCAACTATTGTCCAATTGCTCTAATCTCTTGTATCTCTAAAGTTTTTTAAACTATTCTTGCTTCCAAATTTCTTAAGCATTTCTCTTCTCATATTCTGCTCTCAGATCGCCAGTATGGTTTTCTTAAGGGTCGTTCTACTGGTGATCTTCTTTCATATCGTACTAACTCTTGGTCATCCTCTTTTTGGGACTTCGATGAGACTTTTTATATTGTGCTAGACATATCAAAGGTCTTCAATAGAGTCTGGCACAAATCTTTAGTTTCTAAACTACCTTCCTTAGGTTTCTATCCCTCCATCAGTGCCTTTGTCTCTAATTTCCTTTCCGGCTGTTTCGTAGCTGCGGTTGTGGGCGGTCATCTCTCACTTCCTCATTCTATCAACTCCGGTGTTCCTCAGGGCTTTGACCTATCTCCTATTCTCTTTCTAATTTTCATAAATGATCTTCTCAACTGTACATCCATTCATACGCAGACGACTCTACCTTACACTACTCAATTAGTTTTCCAGAACGCCACAGGCAGCAACCCCTCTAAGACAAACGTAATGAAGCCATAGAACACTTATCTTCTGATCTAACTACTCTTTCCAATTGGGGCAGAGAAAACCTTGTTACCATTAATGCTTCCAAAACCCAATTTCTCCATCTATCTACCCATCTGGAACTACCAAAGGACTATCCCTTATTCTTCAACAATACAAAAATCAATCCTTCATCTTCTCTCAATATTCTTGGTGTCACTTTTTCTTCTGCTGTCACTTGGAAGGACTATATTACCAGTCTTGCTAAGGCAGCCTCGCAGAAGCTGGGTGTGCTCAACTGCCTCAAGGGGTTCTTTACCCCTGCACAGCTTCTTGCTCTGTACAGGGGCACAGTGCGTCCTTGTATTGAGTATTGTTCACATGTGTGGGGAGGATCCTCCCACACCGCACTCCTAGACAAAGTGGAAAGGAAGGCCTTTCGCATCATTAACTCCCATCCACTCAGCAACTCTTTGCTTTCTCTCTCTCTCCGCCGCAATGTTGCATCTCTCTCTATTCTATCGCTACTATAATAATCAGTGTTCCTCAGAGCTCTCCCAGTGTATACCACCTCCTCTACATAGGGTACATGGTACCCGTCTTGCAACACAATCCCACCCATACTCTGTGCAGCTCTCCAACCCAAGGGTGAAACGTTACTCTCAGACTTTCTTTTATTCAACTGCTGAGCTCTGGAACTTTCTCCCAGAATCAGTCTTTCCCTCTTCCAATGACTTAAATTGCTTCAAACTTCGTTTGTCCAGGCATTTTGGTTCGAACGTCCCTTTATTTTTGCCCTGTCACTCTTTCGACTGTGGGGGAGGCACACGATGCAGGCAGTTATGCCTTTTGCCTCCCTCACTCACATAGAAAAAACAAAAATTATGACAAACACAGCTGACAGGGCTAGGATACGAACCATTCAGTCAGAGTGCCCAGCCAGGCTGTAAATGTCAAACCTATTCCCTGGCTGACCCTTTCCAAATGGTAGAAGCATTAGCTCGGTTATTCTAGTCATTTGTGAGTAATAGAGATTAATGTTCAATAGTTTTGGCCCACCTATTTGGAACAGGGTATAACCCAACTGCCCATAGTCGAGCTTAGTGCGTGAGGTTAACGTGGAATGTTATCTTACTGTTGGAATGGCTGTGGATGTGAATGTAATCCGCTTGCCCATGCAGATTAGGTGATACCATAAGAGTACGTGCATGCAACACCGGCCTATCAGACCTCCAGACATTTTCTATTGCTGCTAGACATATCTAAAGCTTTCCATAGAGTCTGGCACAAATCCCTCGTTTCTAAACTACCATCGTTGGTTTCTATCCCCTTATCTGTGGCTTTATCTCCAATATCCTTTCTAACCGTTCCATTGCTGCAGTTATGGGCAGCCTTCATTCATTTCCTAAACCTATACACTGCTGTGCTAATCCTTAGGGTTCTGTCCTATCTCCAGTTATGTTTATATATATACTCGCGTAGTGTACAAACTCCATAGCTGGGGGTGGCCATCTGAAGACAGAGACAGAACAGCAACAGCATTAAAAGTTCCAATTCTTAGAGTTCAGGACCACTTTCTCGTTCCCTCGCCCCTTTCTCTGTCTCATTTTGTAGGTGAAGTCTACAAGGGGAGGAGGATTCCTAGCCTCCCGCCCCCAAAGGAAAAGTAAGACAGTAACAGAGACAGACATAAACGGCTGAGGTTGATTAGATAATGGAAAACCTCACTCTGGATAGGCCCATCCCTTACCCTGTTTATAATATTCACTAATAACCTTCTTAACCCTCTGTTACGACCGGCACTACGAAATAAACAAGGGCACTTAATATTGGACTAGATGATAGGCTATATCTGCAACAACGGTACGCTAATTCTAAACCCTCAAACTATTACGCCGGTGAACAAAACACTTAAACCCTCCTGAGTTAATATACTGGATAACGGGGTATCAATTAACTGGGTTTTATTACAATTCTACAAAGGCTTTCCGGTGACGGCAAAGCCTACTCACAACAGGAGTGCTTTACGTTAATAAAATGCTCTCAAGTAATAACAATGCTTAAATAAACTATAACAAGATTTAATAAAGGAGTATATGCTTACGTTAACTTTAGTGTGAGTCTGTACTCAACACTAAACTCTTCAATGCTCTATGAAAACACTGGAAGTCTAGTCCTACAGCAAACAGATATGGAATCTTCTGAAAACGTCTGATGCTCTAAGATGCTCGTCGAATATAGAACAGAAATAATGCAGGGGCAGGACACCAAAGCGTGCCACTCAAATCAGTACTTCCTTAGCCAAAGTAACAGCCATACTGGGTTGTGCACCAAGCATCAACCTAGGCTAAAATAATACTTGAATAATTCCTAAAGCATACGCAGTTAAAGGTAATAAACACAATGCTGTCTTTATTACTAATAAAGTCTAGCAGCGGCATAAAAGGTACCAGGAGCCTAGGCAGAGCGCAAGCATGCTCGTAGCCTACTGTCTCCCCTTGAACAGCTTTCCCTTATGTTACGTTAAGTGACTAGGTGGCTTTATTGGTAAGTCCAGATCTCAAGTATCTGGTCTTGCCCTGGCGCTCCACAAAGGTCAACAAAATGAGGTAGCAAGCATACAAGTAAGAGTAGGCAAAAGCCCTTCGCTTGTATACTGATACACTCGCAAAGGAAAAATATGCACATGGGTTACAGGCTACCTAACTCCGTCGAAGTCGTACAGGCTCTGACTTGCCATATACATAACTCAGACAACGACCAAAGATACCCTCCACTGTCTAGCATTAAATAGTAACAAAGAACAACTCAATAATTAGAAGCACCCAATGATAATATGACTCATGTGACTATGACTAATAATCCCTAAAGCTAGTGCAAAACATATATGTGAGAACTGGTGCTGGTAATACGTCTGGCCGACTATGGAAGTCGGATGCAGAACCAGAAGGGATAAGTAATTGAATAAAGATAAGAAGTATTGGAAAAGAAGCAGTTCAGAGAGAGAAACAGTAGTACAGGGGGTTAGATTGGGGACAGATTGCAAGGGACGTCTAGGACCAAGCACACCATGCCAAGCTCTAAGGAGACACGCGGGTAGGAGCCCCCCAGCACCAAACTAAGACAGCGGCACCCAATCACAGACCACTACGTCATGAAGACCAGGCATCATATGACGCGCCAGGCCCGCTGGCCAATCACGAGCGTGGGAAACTCCGCCCGAGCGAGGAAGGCACACGTACATACACACGCACATAATACCACCTCGCTGCCTCCTTCGTTCTCTCTCTCCTTGCAATTCACACTACATATCTTATACTCTATCACTGATATAAAATACTTCCAAGTGTCACAGACAAGAATAAAGACCACCACTGATCTGTCTGTGACAACATGAATACTAAGAAAGAAAGAACATCGTTCTACGATTATTTTAGCCCATTTAACTGCCCTGGCGAGCTCTAGCGAGTACGAGTACATTCTGGCAAGCTGGCCAGCGTAACACCCCGCCCAAGATGTGGGATGTTTTAACCTCAGGTAAACGCCACATCTGACCTGACAGAATGCCTATCAACCCCGCCTCACCCAGCTACTCCCCCAAGTTGTGAAAACAAGGCACAATCACAAACAGAAAACACTTCATTATATAACAAAAATCTACAAAACACTTCCCCAAAATAATAGTATCACTTAACAATATTACGCTCAACGAGCAAGCTTGAACAAGCCTAGCCTACTAAGACAAAAACTCAGAATGTCTTAGACTCTTGCTGTAACATACTGCACTTATATACTATCAAAAAGAAAGATTTTTTTATGTGAGGTTTTTATATTTTTTAATAGTGTTTTTGGCGGCTTTGCACTACAGGGGCAAGCCTATTTTTTCTCCACTCTCAAACAAACACTGACAGAACGGCGAGGGTTCTCCTTAAAACATACCCTCCCGTGACAAACAATCAGCCAGAACATTATCAGTGCCCTTAACATGCCACACATTCAACTTGTGTTCCGGCAGCAAAACAACACCTGACACTGATAAACTGCCCAGTCCATCACAAGACTGGCACTTCTCTTCGCTCTTTCCGGCAACGGGACCTGCCAATAACCTTTCACTATTTCTACCTTAGTGATAAATGAGGCAGCCCCGATGCGGTCTATGGGGTCGTCAACTCTGGATAAGGTATAGGCGTCTGTCAGGGATGATGCACCAACACTCTTGCAAACAACACAAACACGGATCTTGCCACTCAACTCAGGTTGCAAAGTCACTGGCAACGACCTCTCACGATATCCTTTATCCCTCAGACCTTTTTCCAACATGTAGTCCAGCTCTGCTTTCACGACAGGCTGTTGAGCAGGATTTATACGGTAGGGAGCCAATTTAAGCCTTGCACTGTCTCCAGCCTCCATGTCGGGTTCTACCCCGTACATCAGGCCTGGAGAATCAACAAACATGCGGACGTAATGCCACAGCCTAGTAAACAACTTCTCTTGGCGCTTAGGAACAAGAGGTTGCAACTTATCTCGAAGAACAACATGCCTAGTGCCCTCCCACAACCCCGCCGGGACCATAGTTTCTACACTATAGTCTCCCTCCTTCTCCACCTTTGTCCCTAGAACAGCCAGGTCATGAGAGGGAAAATCTGTTCCACCTGTGCAGTCACTCCCATAGTTCATAATTGCTAAGGCTTCCCCGCCGATACCATACATGCGCACCCCCGCATTCCTTGCGACTACACCTGCCGGCGCAGCATCACCGCCTTCAGCGCCACGGCCAGATACAGTCAGTCTATGGTAGGGCTGTTACATTCGACTATTGGGAGGCTATGCGACGACCGGGCGCATCCACTCCACAGCCAACCTCACCAATCTGCTCAATGTCCTGATTCTGACCACCATCCTTAGCAGCCATGGGTCGACCCTGACCTGGCAACCATGCCAAAGCCTCGTCGCCCACATTGAACCACTGAAACAACGAGGCCAACGGTTTATTAACACTCAAGTGACCTGCCAGCGGAACATCGTGCACCGCATGAGTTGTGAGGCCTGGGTGCTCGGCACAAACAGTGGGGTATGAACCGAGCAGGTGCTGGATCGCTGCACACTGCTGCTCAGGCAGGTGCTCAAGCGCTTCCACAGCCACCTGACTCGTGTTTCCCGCCCACTGCTCCGCCGAGACATGACAATCCCAACTTTTCACCACCTGTGCCTCACTGCCCCCCTCTCCTTCTCCACCTTGGCCGCTGCAGACCAACACAGGGACAGTAGGCTGCTCAGGTGGTTGCCTCACAAACTCCTTTAACAGGTTCACATGACATGCTTCCCCTTCCTCGTCGAGTTCAATAGCCCCGTTCCCACAACTCTCAAGACTAAGATCTTCTAGTTGCACCTGGGAACAACTCTGTCGCGGAGTGCCATCACGCCCTACCATGTCACTAGGGGGGACAGGTTCTGGGTCCACTCCGGAGCTCGCATTTGGTTCAAGTACCGAGTCACCAAGGAGTGCCGCTGGGTCCAAACTCTCAACCCGACCACCAGCCTCGACTTTCTCCTTCTGACCCATCCTCCGCTGGTCTGAAACCTGGGTATTAGGCTGTGACACCTGAGCGGATTGAGATCCCTCGAGCCCCTCTTGCCCCTCCCTACTCATGACGGCTGCCCTCTCGGCAATGACTACGGGTGGAACCTCAGAAGTGAGCACCGCAAAGTCGTTACCGAGAAGGACGTCGACCCCCTCAACTGGCAATTTCTCCACAACACCCACATCCAACTCCCGTGTCACACCATCCACCTCAAGCTCCACTCTGACCAGCGGGTAAGACCGCGTAACATTGATGCCTTGAACCACAACAACCCGAGCTGCGTTAATAGGCTTGCCAGTGAAGTTCTTAATAAGTGTGGGAAGCACCCGTATCACGCAGCAACTCAAGCCTATGCTCCACACCAGCCCACCTCACAGTGCCGTGCCCCCTATGACCACAAAAAGCATCTCGGACGGGTGACGAGCCCTCCTGCTGCTTCTGCACCGACTGTGACTTCGCAACCGACATATTACCCCGGGCAAACGCGGAAGACCTCAAAGACACACCGATGTTGCTCATTAGTGACACCACTGCTGTAGGCGGTGTGCTCGGATATGAGCGCGCAATATGCCCCTTCTCATGACACTTGAAACACTCCTCTTCGCTCTTGGACTTCCTCTGAGGTGAAGAAGGGCCTTGGCCTTTCTTTAACGGGAAGGGTTTCGACTTGGGATCAAAATTGGCACCAGTACTCTTAAATGGGTAATTAGTTGTGTCCTTAATTCGGGGGGGTGGAGTGGTACGCCCCTGGTTACCTGCCTCAGCTCTCTGTGCAGACCTGCACCCACGAATCAATGACACCCTGAGGTCACCTAGCTCAGCCGCCTTCTGCAGAGTTTTAGGTTGCTTTTCTTTCAGGTTAAAAGTCTTGTCACTGCCAGTATATTTAAAAAATTGCTCTAACACCACTAATTGCTTCACTGCATCAAAAGTAGTTGCCTTCTCCGATCTTAACCAATTCTCAAATGCATCTGACAGCTCTCTAGCGTGTTCCTGGAAAGTACTCTCCTTTCTCTTGGAAACAGCCCTAAACTTCAGCCTATAGGTCTCTGGCTACAACTCATACGCCCTCAGGACAGCCTCTTTCAACGCCTCATAATTCACGCAGGAATCTAGGGGCAAAGCATCATACGCCTTGAGTGCTTTCCCCGTCAATCGTGACGAAACAAGGGCTGCCCACTTCTCCTCGGGCCATTGGTGCTCCCGGGACTTTTTCTCAAAACGGAGAAAGAATTCTGTAACTCCTTTCTCATCAAACACTGGAACCAACTTTAGTAGATGCGACAGGGACTGGTCATGGGGTTCACCCTCCTGGACGACCCGGTTCCTCGTCACCTCTACACAAGTTTTCTCTAGGTCAATAGCGGCACAATACCTTGCAGACTCAGCCTGATACCTATACTTGCGCTCAGACTCTCGCTCCTGCTGCTGCTGCCTGAGCTCAGCCTCTCGCTGCCGCTGCTCGAGCTCAGCCTCATGCTTCTGCTGCTCGAGCTCAGCCCTTCGCTGCTCGAGCTCAGCCCTCTGCTGCTCGAGCTCAGTCTGTTGCTTAAGTTTGGCGAGCTCAAGCTGAAGCAACATCTCGGGAGACAAACTTTGAAGAGGGGGTGCTACTATTGGGGACCCACCCCGTGAGTCACCTAGAGGCATACCCAACCGCCAGCGGACATCGGCCTGCGGGAACATACTCGGCTCCGGAACCCGAGGGGGGGCCATGATAGGAGTTGAGTGGAATGGGGGCTGGGACGAAGGTGCCCCAGCTCCCGCTCCACCCGAACCCCAATGCACCCTACCCAGCACACAGGTAACCAGCTCACCTCTTGACATACCGCTAGTACCAGAAAACCCTAAGACCGTGGCTACACACTGCAGTCCGAACCGGTCCAGTCCCGACACCCGGTCCGCCGTCACAGGTTCCTCCAAAAAAATACGAGCATCCTCCTCATTGTTCACCACTCGAACGCCGTCAACCAACTCCACCTTCTCCACCTCCTCGCCTGTCTCTCGCACTGTGCCCTCACTATACTCAGACCCGTCCAGTGACATGATGGAGTCAACAACAAAATTCTCAAGTCAAGACAAAAGTAGCCAAACTCTCGCGTAGCTTTATTCACAAAAATATTCGAAGATGTTCTTGAGTGCAATACTAGGTCACCAATAAACTCCAACAAGGTCTATATATCCTCAAAACAATGTCCACTGCCAACAATGCGAGAAATAAATTAAACCCCAAATGGCAATAAGATTTCAAAAAAAATAAAAAAAAATGCAATATTCAGTTCACTATATCCTGGCAATGTCGCCATTTGTTACGACCGGCACTACGAAATAAACAAGGGCACTTAATATTGGACTAGATGATAGGCTATATCTGCAACAACGGTATGCTAATTCCAAACCCTCGAACTATAACGCCGGTGAACAAAACACTTAAACCCTCCAGAGTTAATCTACTGGATAACGGGGTATCAATTAACTCGGTTTTATTGCACTTCTACAAAGGCTTTCCGGTGACGGCAAAGCCTACTCACAACAGGAGTACTTTACGTTAATAAAATGCTCTCAAGTAATAACAATGCTTAAATAAACTATAACAAGATTTAATAAAGGAGTATATGCTTACGTTAACTTTAGTGTGAGTCTGTACTCAACACTAAACTCTTCAATGCTCTATGAAAACACTGGCAGTCTAGTCCTACAACAAACAGATATGGAATCTTCTGAAAACGTCAGATGCTCTAAGATGCTCGTCGAATATAGAACAGAAATAATGCAGGGGCAGGACACCAAAGCGTGTATCTTAAATACACCAAAAAGTACGATACATATATATAAAACAAGGGAGTGCAACAACTCTGTGACAGCACTAATAATAGCCACTCAGAACAGTACTTCCTTAGCCAAAGTAACAGCCATACTGGGTTGTGCACCAAGCATCAACCTAGGCTAAAATAATATGTGAATAATTCCTAAAGCATACGCAGTTAAAGTTAATAAACACAATGCTGTCTTTAATACTAATAAAGTCTAGCAGCGGCATAAAAGGTACCAGGAGGCTAGGCAGAGCGCAAGCATGCTCGTAGCCTACTGTCTCTCCTTGAACAGATTTCCCTTATGTTTTTATGATATTTTTGTACTTTTCTTTACCGCTTGGAAATATATTTCCACAACACAATCATTTATCAGTATACAGTAATGGTAAAAGGGAAAATTATGTGTGGCATGAAATAAATGCAGATCTACATGAATTAATGCTTTCTTTTTATCCCGCATCGAACGTTATTATGTTCCTTTATGAGATCTTACCAGCTTCGTGGTAAGGCAGTTAGTGATATGTCGGAGATTGCTGTAAGATAACTTTTAATTAATCTACGGCGCTGGTGGAAAGGGGCGGGGCTTACAGATATATCTCGTCTGAATGGACCGTAACCTTGATCGATTACTACAGAGGGAAATGGTAAATTGCATGTTAGATAGATCTACTACTATTAATTTGACTAGCATTGCTTTGATATATATATATATATATATATATTTTAGATTAGTCTCTTTTTCATTACAGTTTTATCTTGTTTCGACGAAATAGAGATAATTAATACTTATGCAAGCATGATAGATTCTCCTGGTGTCGAGGGCGGGGAAACAGAACTTTTAGTGTCTAGGCAAGGTGGAGTGGCTTCTCGGACGGGCTTCTCTCTTTGTGCGAGGGCCCAGGCTCGGCTATCTACCTGGTGCTGGAACTTGAAGGGGAAAGGTAACGAACTGCAATCTCAAAGAGGTATTGGACCACTCTTAACAGCAGATAGTGTAAAGGTTAATCTCAGGAACAAAAGGATGCCCTAGGTAGTTGCACAAGTTACAATTCTAGCCTCGAGCATAGAGTTATCGCTAGTCTCAAACATAGGTTGGAATCCAGTCGAGTGACCTGGGAAGCTAGCTTCATGCCTATAGCGTGGAAGAAGGGGTCTCTCTCACTTTTCTGCCATAGTCACGACTTTTCCTGGTAGATTGGGATCTTCTCCTCCTAGGGTAATAAGGGCGTTGAGGGGTTCCCTTTCTCTCTAATGGTATTGATGCGAGAGCATCTAGGTGTGAATAGGGGGACTGGCCATAGTCTACCTGGTCAGAATGATCCCTAAGTATGGCTCGTAGGTGGTCGATATGCCCTTTTACGCTCTCACCTTTTGTGTTATTATTGTTGGCGAATGCTGTTGTTTTTATCATAGGAGTTGCTTCTACTGCTGCTATATTTACACTGGGCATAACAGTCCCCAAGCGGACCTATCCCCTGTAAGGACAACCCCTGCCAGTTTACTGAAGGACTTACAGGTTTGACCACTCAATTTAGGGTCCGTTCGACTCTGAGGCGATCCACATACTTTTTAGCACTATTTTTCTACAGTGGTGTGGGGTTAGTCCATCCATTAACCTGCTTCGTTTTTAGGTAAGCAGTATAAATTTGTGTAAGGTTTACTACTCTAGACAGGTTGCCGACCAATGCTAAAGAGTCCCATCCACCCTGTACTTGCTTTCCAATAACTAGTATATACAGTTTGTAATTATTGTAATAGCGGTAGAGGAGTGAGAGAGATGTAACATTGCGACGTGTAGAGAGAGATTGAAGGGAATTAGTAAGAGGAAGTGAGTTGTTGCGACGAAATGGTTAGAACTCTACCCTTTTGAGAAGTGCGGTATGTGGCGAACCTCCCCACACATGCGAACAATACTCGATACATGGGCATACACTAACACCCGAATGCTCCTTGAGTTTGGCCTTCTGTCACCCTTTCGGAAAAAAAAGTAATCTCCCATAATTATAATACAATTAACAAATTCTAAATCTCACTTAAATGGGTTCAATTAATACCCATTGAATGTATTATATGAAATTACTGCTTACACATTATTCCATGACATTATGGACTCTCTCTCTATCTGTCTGCGATATATAACAGCGAAAACACAATGCTTTAGAGTGAAGGAATATATCAGGAGGCATTAAAGTGTGTAATCCTAGTGGTATTGACTGTTAAGTGGTGTTAGAGTGTGTAATACTGGTGTTATTGATTGTTAAGTGGTGTTAGAGTGTGTAATCCTTGTGGTATTGACTGGTAAGTGGTGTTAGAGTATATAATCCTTGTAGTATTGACTCTTAAGTAAAGTTAGAGTGTGTAATCCTTGTAGTATTGACTGTTAAGTGACGTTAGAGTGTCTATTCTTTGTAGTATTTACTGTTAGTGACGTTAGTGTGTAATCCTTGTAGTATTTACTGTAAAGTGGTGTTAGAGTGTGTAATCCTTGTGGTATTGACTGTTAAGTGGTGTTAGAGTTTGTAATCCTTGTAGTATTGACTGGTAAGGGACGTTAGTGTGTAATCCTTGTAGTATTGACTGGTAAGGGACGTTAGTGTGTAATCCTTGTAGTATTGACTGGTAAGGGACGTTAGTGTGTAATCCTTGTAGTATTGACTGGTAAGGGACGTTAGTGGGTAATCCTTGTAGTATTGACTGTTAAGTGGTGTTAGAGTTTGTAATCCTTGTAGTATTGACTGTTAAGGGACGTTTGTGTGTAATCCTTGTAGTATTGACTGTTAAGGGACGTTTGTGTATACTCGTTGTAGTATTGACTGTTGAGTGGTGTTAGAGTGTGTAATCCTTGTGGTATTGACTGTTAAGTGGTGTTAGAGTGTGTAATCCTTGTGGTATTGACTGTTAAGTGGTGTTAGAGTGTGTAATCCTTGTAGTATTGACTGTTAAGGGACGTTTGTGTGTAATCCTTGTAGTATTGACTGTTGAGTGGTGTTAGAGTGTGTAATCCTTGTGGTATTCACTATTGAGAGGTGTTAGAGTGTGTAATCCTTGTAGTATTGACTGTTAAGTGACGTTAGAGTGTGTAATCCTTGTAGTATTGATTGTTAAGTGGTGTTAGAGTTTGCAATCCTTGTAATATTGACCTCTAAGTGCTTGCTGGTGGTCCCTGGTCCAAATTAAACCCCTCTCTACGGACGACCGTGGTTGGGTACTTAAGATCCTGCCTGCGTGACTCCTCCACATTAATAGTCAGGAGAGTTTTAGTCTTTGTTTTATGATGTGCAGTGATTTTACTGCCTTATGAAACCATTTCTTTGTTAATATTAAGAACTTTTGTGCCATTTAGGTGTCAATTATTTTCCTGGCAAGCATTAGCGAGCCTATATTATATTAAGAACTTTATGGGAACCACCTTCGGCCGGAACAGTTTTCTACCAAATATGTACAAATTTAACTCAAATGGAATGGAATGTTTGTTGCTTATGCTTGATGGAGGTCTAGGGATGTCTGCTTCCAAAGACGGGGACCCTCGGAGAGTGCTGAACGCATTACCGAGGTAAGCTTCTTGGGCTTGGAAGCATACATTCCATTTTCTTTCTCTCTGTCTAATGGAAACAAATCTTGTTTTACTCACGCTTGTTCTAATGCTGTCTACAATAAGGAGGAAGCATTTAATAGGTACTGTCGACTTCAATCTCAAGAATCTCATGTTTCTGCCCGAAATTAAGCCAAATCTATTCTTCGACTCGCCCAAAAAAATGTCATCAATAATAAATGCACTGAACTATCCAACTCTAGCTCTTCCCAAGCCTTTTGTCATTTAGCTAAAAATCTCTCCAACAATTTTCTTTCCCTCTTCTTTTCCACTCTGACGGCACTACCGTCACTTCTTCCTCTGACAAAGCTGAACTCTTCGCTAACAGTTTCGATAAAAACTCCACTTTGGATGATGCCGGTGCTATTCCTCTCTCTTCTACTTATACCTAACATCATAATCTCTTCTAAGGATGTACTTACCACTCTCTCTGGGCTGAACCGGATGGAGTTCCTCCTGCTGTACTAAAAAAACAATGCTTCCATGCTGACTCCCTGCCTAGGCAAACTCTTCTGTCTCTGTCTCTCCTCTAATTAAGTTCTTCCCTTCTTGCTGGAAGTTCGGTCTCATTCAACCTGTTCCAAAGATGGGTGACCGCTCTCAACACTCCAACTATCGTCCAATTGCTCTAATTTCTTACATATCTAAAGATTTTGAACCTATTACCCATAATTTTAAAGCATTTCCCATGGCCTACTCTCAGACCGCCAGTATGGCTTCCTTAACCCTTGTCTAGCGGGGGGTTTTGGGCTTATTTGGTCATATTCAGGCCCTCCTGAATGATAAATCAAGTATCTGCATGGAAAGAAATTGATTCAGCAAAAAACTAGGCACTAAAAGCTTCAAAATGAGACCAGAACGAGCTACGTAGCACTCGTGGTTCTCATACAGTGGTACCAGTAGGGAGTTTAGCGTATAGCGGTATATTTTTCCCAGCTACGCTCACTACTGGCTACATTGCCGGGAGCTGCCCTCCCGGCCATTTTCACTCGATTTTAACCCTTTAAAAGCCATAATAATGCGCCTAACTTGCTGCAAATTGCAGCCCGGCGCCCGGCTATAGCCGGGCGCCGCTCTTTAAGGGTTAAGGCCTGCTCTACTGGTGATCTTCTTTCTTATCTACTAACTCTTGGTCATCCTCCATTCGAGACTTTGATGAGACTTTCTCTGTCGCGCTAGACATATCGAAGGCCTTCGATAAAGTCTGGCACAAATCCCTCATTTCCAAACTTCCTTCCTTCGGTTTCTATCACTCCATCTGTGCCTTAGTCTCTAATTTCCTTTTCGGCTGTTCCATAGCTGCGGTTGAGGACGGTCATAGTTCACTTCCTCAAACCTATCAACTCTGGTGTTCTTCAATTCTCTTCCTATTATTCATAAACCCGGCAAGTGCGGGAAGACTCTTAAGTGTATCCCCGGGCGACTGTGGGAAGACTCTTAAGATCCTGGGCCTAAAATAATCCATTTAAAACACCCCAATTTTTTTTTTTTTTTTTGGCCCCTGGGCCATGCCAAATATCACTCCTCCACATCCCCTCCTTCCCCACTTTCCTCCCCTCCTTCAGTTATCACCTATTTTCCCTGTTATTCCCTTATTCTGTGGTCTATTTTCGTGCTAACATTAGCGAGTTGGTAGCAGGGCGTTGTCATCACTGTTACCAAGCGTGGGAAAGAGCGAGAGAGAGACTATTGCGTAACAGTGTCTCTCCAGACAAGAGGAGGGGAGGGAGGTTGCCTCAGCCATACATTATGTAACTCCCGGCCTGTATCATCGATTTTGACCATCCAAACGCTGTTTCCACTTGTTTTATTGCTGTAACAGGTTAATACCTTTATAATCAACCTAAAATAGGTGCATATGGATAAGTATTAATGCTATTTATGGTAAAATAATGATGTTAGTGATGGGAACAGCTCAAATACGTGCGCACAGGCGTGTGGTGTCTCATACCCCCCATGCGCACGTCTTAGGTTAACAACCTTATCAACTGCACCTCGATCATCTTCTCTCAGTATTCTAGGAATCTCTTTTTCTCCTGATCTCACTTGGAAAGACTATATTACCACCCTTGCTAAAACAGCTTCCCAGAAGCTGGGTGTGCTCAACCGCCACCGGGGGTTCTTTACCCCTGCACAGCTTCTTGCTCTGTACAGGGGCACAGTGCGTCCATGTATTGAGTATTGTTCGCATGTGTGGGGAGCATCCTCTCATGCAGCACTTCTTTACAAAGTAGAAAAGAAAGCCTTTCGTCTCATTAACTCACGTCCACTCACTGACTCTTTGCAATCTCTTCTCTTTGCCGCAGTGTTGCATCTCTCTTGCTATTCTACCGCTATTACAATAATCAATGTTCCTCAGAGTTCTCTCAGTGTATACCACCTTCTCTCCGTAGAGTACATAGCACCCGTCTTGCAACACAGTCCCATCCCTACTTTGTGCAACTCTCCAATCCAAGAGTTAAACGATATTCCCAAACCTTCTTCTATTCAACAGCTGAGCTCTGGAACTCTCTCCCTGAATCCATCTTCCCCTCATCCTATGACTTATATTGCTTCAAACTCTGTGTGTCCAGGCATTTTGGCTCGAACATTCCTTGATTTTGGCCCTGTAAAAATCTCAAGAGAAGAAGGGGCCTCTTCAACCTGCTGTAGGAGCACCTGTGCTAAGGACGGTAGTGTCTGGTACCGAGAGCCAAGCCCATCTCTACCCACACTGAAGAGAACCCATAGGATAGAGGAGGGGGGCCCTATACTATGTGCCAAGGCATCCAAGACCCCTTCAGATATCTTCAGCATGTTCCTTAACGACCACACCTTTGCTGAATTATGTTACCACTCCAACAGGAAGATTGATAACCAGCAGAACAGCTACAAAGTTTCTGATATATACACCATTCAACATGTTGGCTTTATGGAGCTGAAGGCACTGCTGGGGATCTTGACAATGACTGGAGTCAAGAAGGACAACCACTTCGTTACTTCGCAGATGTGGCACCCACTTCGAGGGGCGCCTCTCTACTGTGCCACCATGTCTGAGAGTCGGTTCGCATTCCTGATGAGGGCCATTCGGTTCGACAATTCATCAACATGGGAGGAGAGGGTCAAGACTGATCGCCTTGCCCCCATCAGGAGTGTGTGGGATGCCACAGTGAACGCCTGCAAGACCACCTGCAAGCCCGGCCCAAGCCCCACCATTGACGAATAGCTGCTGAGTTTCCGGGGCAACTGGTCGTTCTGGATGTACAGTAGCCCAACTAAGTTTTGTGACAAAATATTAGGTATGTGGCACCTGTCTAGTTTGCACTCTCGTCCCAAGCCTGTGTGGTCGTGTCTAGCAGAGACCTTGCAGGTGTCTAGGCAGGCGCCACCACCTGAGCTACCACAGCCAGGGCACACAGACACAGTACTCACACACGCTGGGCGCTACATAATATTATGACAATATTGCTATTATTATTTGTTTGTATAATAATAGAAGACTCTCTCTCTCTCTGCTAAATATAAATAGATTTACACACGACAAACTGTGTAGACTAGCACACACACACACACACACCAGAATGGTAAGCGTCATTACTTTATAGATCCACATTCTATACATAACTTGAAATGAACACAATAAGTTGCATAGATTGTTATCTTATAATCTATTGTACACCTTTTAGTGATTGCTTTAATAAGAGCCCCTCCATAACACTACACTTGGTGTTGGTGTCAGCGACATTGGCTCTAATTCTTATCTTTAACCTCACTGTAACCCAGAAAGTGCTCGAGAAACCGGTAATCAATTTCTACATCTATTTCCTGATCTACTCATATATTTGTTTTGTTCTTTACAAAATGTTATGCGGTCAGGATTAGCTCTAAGTTCGCTGACACCGGGTATAGATTTTATGAGTTATCTTTTGTCCGAATGTTTATAGCATCTGAGGTTTCCGAATGTTTGTGTTCGAACTGTTGTATGGGTTCTTCCCCTGCCGCCACTTGTTTTGCCTCCTTCCATGTGTTTCTTGTTGATACTCCCTATCCCTTGTGGGAATAAGAGCTGGCTACTGACTAAATTACAAACGTCAAATTAAGAGTAATATGCTGCTGTCACATTTGTTAAATGCTTAATCATCAATCTTGTAATGGAATTTAACCGTGTTGGCTGCGAGTGTCTCGTAATCTATTAACCTTTCTTTTCTACAGCATACGAATCGAATCGATACACAAAGACAAAAAATACCTTCAAAGATATTGACATGTCAGTAAAGTTTTCGATAAATATCCACATGAATGTTTGCTGATTAAAGATGCAGCCCATGGAATAGGGCGAACTAAATTACTTGACATAGACCATGGCTAATTAGTAGGAAACAAAGATTTAACAATAACAGTAGTCTATACAATCATATTGGGGTGTAATGAAGGTTGGGTTCTTACACTGATGGTCAGTTTTAGTCCCTCGATTGATTGCCTTTTACATTAACAACCTTTATTTAGGCCTAACTAAAATGATCGGTAATTTGTCAAATGTTACTAAAAATAGCTTGAATTATTGATCCTAATAACGATTCATGCTCTCCAAAAATAATTTGATAAACTACCTGAATGGGCAATACCTTGTCAGATGATATTTAACACCTTACGAGCGGCCTATGCGGTTTATTTATGTGTACCGCCCAGCGGGGTGTTTTTAGCCAAAATAGGGCTGTTTACGTGATCATTTTCATGCCTAAATAAGACCCAGAACGTAAAACAAGTACCTATCCCTGAAAGGGCATAAACAGAGCTTTCGAATGACACCATAACGATCCTTGTATGATGGATAGTTTTCTTGCAATAACCGTGCAACGCGAGTGAAAAAAGCAGGTAATTCGGTACTTTCAGTACATAATTGAGTATGTAGCGAGTGAGAGAGGGAGGAGGGAGCTGAGATTTGTGTCAGTAGGTTCGCCGCGGTGGTCTGGAGCAGTCATACGCTCGCTATTCCCCTGCCACCCCTTGTCTCTCTCTCTCAGCCACATTACGTGCTGAAATTGCCACTCGAGTTATGTCGAGCGCCGCCACATAGTCCAGCTTTATTTAACTCGACTTAAGTGGTGGGCCGCTTTTTAAGGGTTAACGTAGAAAAATACATGCAGTTTATAGAAAATTAGGAAATCGATAGAAATTTCATGACTATAAGTCATTAGCCTAATTACGCTCCATTAAACTCCCGTTCGAGGAAATTCAATAGCTCAATGCAGTCTTGTAATTTCCGATTCCATTACCCATCTTCCTTACTCAAGGGTAGCCAATAACTACCGACGCCTTAAAACTCAAGACTCTCATTCTTCCTATGTTTCTGCCCGGAATCAAGCCAAATCTGTTCTTCGACTTGCCAAACACTCTTTCATCAATAATAAATGCACTGAACTATCCAACTCTCGCTCTTCCCAAGCTTTCTGGCATCTAGGCAAAAACCTCTCCAACAATTTCTCTTCCACGTCATTCCCTCCCCTTTCCCACTCCGATGGCACAACCATCACTTCTTCCTCTGACAAAGCTAAACTGTTCGCTCAAACTTTTGCTAGAAACTCCACCTTGGATGATTCCGGTGCTATTCCTCCCTCTCCACCCTCCTCTCTCTTACTTATGCCTAATATCCTTATCTCTTCTAAAGATGTACTTTCTACCCTCTCTGGGCTTAACCCGTACAGCCCCAACGACGCGTCTGACGCGTCGGCGATGTATGTAACGCACAGCCCCAGAGACGCGCCTGACGTGTCACCCTAATTGCGCCGACCGTAACCTCAGGTGTAGCCACTCCAGAGGGCTCAGATTTGTATGGGAACTGTGTACGTATCCCACGCAACCGTGCCGATGGTTGAAAACTCTCAAAGTCCACGTGCGTGCGCGTGAGCGCGCAATAACCTGGTTTTTTGGGGTAATTGCCTTCAATTTTTTACTCTTGTAAAATACGTTTTCGGGGGCTCTGTAGGACCATTTTTTAAGCTTTTTGAGCGGTTTTTCGTTGTTTTTCCTTCATTCCTAACCCATTCGCTATTGTTTCTGTAATAAAACCATTTTTTGAAAACCGGCCGGGTTCTGGTGAACAAACATTACAAAACTAGCTGGGGCTCCACGGGTTAATACTAAGAAGGCGTACGGTCCGGATGGTGTTCCTCGTGTTGTTCTCAAAAACTGTGATTCCGTGCTGACTCCCTGCCTAGGCAAACTCTTTCGTCTCTGTCTATCCTCTAACGTCTTCCCTTCATGTTGAAAGTTTGCTCACATTCAACCTGTCCCAAAGAAGGGTGACCGCTCTCAACCCTCCAACTATCGTCCAATTGCTCTCATTTCTTGTCTTTCTAAAGTTTTTGAAACTTTTCTTGCTTCCAAATTTCTTAAGCATTTCTCTTCTCATAATCTGCTCTCAGATTGCCAGTATGGCTTCCTTAAGGGTCGCTCTACTGGTGATCTTCTTTCATATCTAACTAACTCTTGGTCATCCTCCTTTCGGGACGTCGGTGAGACTTTTTCTATTGCACTAGACATATCGAAAGCCTTCGATAGAGTCTGGCACAAATCTTTAATTTCTAAACTACCCTCCTTCGGTTTCTATCCCTCCATCTGTGCCTTTGTCTCTAATTTCCTTCTGGCCGTTCCATAGCCGCGGTTGTGGACAGCCATTGTTCACTTCCTCACCCTATAAACTCCGGTGTTCCTCAGGGCTCTGTCCCATCTCCTATTCTCTTTCTAATTTTTATAAATGATCTCAACTGTACCTGAATTCCCATCCACTCATACGCAGATGACTCAACCTTACACTACTCCATTAGTTTTTCAGAACGCCCCAGCCAGCATTCCCTCAACGACAAACGTAATGAAGCCATAGAACTCTTAAATTCTGATCTAAATACTATCTCCAATTGGGGCAGAGAAAACCTTGTTACCTTTAATGCTTCCAAAACCCAATTTCTCCAT
This sequence comes from Paralithodes platypus, assembly GCA_032716605.1. Lineage (NCBI taxonomy): Eukaryota > Metazoa > Arthropoda > Malacostraca > Decapoda > Lithodidae > Paralithodes > Paralithodes platypus. The sequence goes on along the minus strand of CM064547.1, from coordinate 8,867,277 downwards.
CTATCTACCCGTCAGGAACTCCCTGCGGACTATCCTTAGTTTTTCAACAATACAAAAATCAATCCTTCATCTTCTCTCAATATTCTTGGTGTCTCTTTTTCTTCTGCTCTCAGTTGGAAGGACCATATTACCAGTCTTGCTAGGGCAGCCTCCCAGAGGCTGGGTGTGCTCAACCGCCTTAGAGTGTTTTTTTTCTCCCCTGCACAGCTTCTTGCTCTGTACAGGGGCATAGTGCGTCCTTGTATTGAGTATTGTTCACATGTGGGGGTAGGTTCCTCTCACACCGCTCTCCTAGACAAAGTTGAAAGGAAGGCCTTTCGTATCATTAACTCCCGTCCACTCACCAACTCTCTGCAATCTCTCTCTCTCCGCCGCAATGTTGCATCTCTCTCGCTATTCTATCGCTACTATAATAATCAGTGTTCCTCAGAGCTTTCCCAGTGTGTACCACCTCCTTTACGTAGGGCACATGGTACCCATCTTGCAACTCAGTCCCACCCCTGCTCTGTGCAACTCTCCAACCCAAGAGTGAAACGTTACTCTCAAACTTTCTTCTACTCAACAGCTGAGCTCTGGAACTCTCTCCCAGAATCAGTCTTTCCCTCTTCCTATGACTTAAATTGCTTCAAACTCAGTGTGTCCAGGCATTTTGGCTCGAACGTCCCTTGATTTTGGCCCTGTCACTCTTTCAACTATGGGGGAGGCACTCGCTATAGGTAGTTCTGCCTTTTGCCTCCCTCAATCACATAGATAAAAAAAATAAAAATAAAGTATATCTCAGAAAATATATATAATATTTTCATCAATCTGAGTGGTGACGCCAAGACGCAATATCAGTGGTATCTAGATGGCTAAATAACATGGAATTATGTAACTCAATTATTACAAAAAAAAAATGGAAGTCGACGTCAGTCGTGATCTTTAAAAAAAAAAAAAATGCAACATTGTTTGAAAACAGAGATTTTAGATAGATATCTAGAAGCGTGAATAAAAACAAAGATAATTTTAAAAATTCGCCTGTCCTTGGTAAGGCTTCACATGGATCATGTTTTTAATTTTGCTGTCCAATGTCCATAGATTGATTAGAAATTACGGTACAAAGAAGAATGCAAAAACAATCCAGAATAATAGAACATTAGAACATCACTAATATTCCAATGCCTGACGCCTAAGGCCAAATGACAGAGAATTATTGCCAGAATGGGTTAGATCATTTAACAGAAGTAAAATATGGAGATCGTCAACTCTTTTAAGTATCTGGGCAGTGTGTTGAGTAAAGATGGGACTATGGATGAAGAAGTGCGGGAGAGGTTACAACAGGGGAAGAGGGTTGTAGGAATGCTAAAAGCAGTAACAAGAAATAGGGTGGTCAGTATGGAAGTGAAGAAGTCCTTGCATGACAGTGTTGTAATCCCGGCACTGACTTACGGAAGCGAAGCATGGACATTGGTTGAGAGACTCAGGCCAAGAGTGAGAGCAGTGGAAATGAATTACTTAAGAAGTGCGTGCGGAGTTACATGGAGGGATAGACAGACTAATGAGGAAGTAAGAAGGAGGTGTGGTGTGGAGGTAGATGTACTGGAAAGTGTGAAAAGGAACAACTTGAGATGGTTCGGCCATATGGAACGTATGGAAAGCGAGAGAATGACTAAGAGGGTGTACGAGAGCGAGGTGGAAGGACAGAGAGGGAGAGGTAGACCGAATGAGAGGTGGAAGGATGGAGTGAGGAAGTACATGAACGAAGGCGGTGCTGGTTGGGGGGAGGGGCGTCGACTGACTGGGGACAGAGGTGCATGGGGGCGGTTCGTTCGTGGCCACCCCTTCGGGGATCACGGCGTCAGGCAATAGATAGATAGATAGAAAATATTATCAAGGTAGTGAATATCATAAAATACATGATATGGTCAATACAAAAGAAAGGGGACTTGGGAAAACATTAGGCTTGCATTTATTAGAGGTGTAGAGTAAGATATGATATGCTTAAGTTGTAATGCCCCTTTCCCCCTGATACGATTTCATACGATTTTCATCGCAGACACCAAGAAATGGGCACATTCGTGACATGTCGCAACAAAATCTTGAACCCTCGCATGATAATCGTTTGACTCGCAAGGCCTCGCAAGGGCCCTCGCGGGTCATCGCAAATTTTCGGATTGTTCAAAATTTGGGATGAGGACTTGCGAGGGGTCCGAACCCTCGCAAGCATCATCGAACATTGCCGAGGGATCGGCGAGGCCCTCGGAGATCCTCGGCGACATCGGCGAGACATCGACAAGGGCACGAAAAAAAAGCGTCGCCGAGAGTATACCCGCCACGGGTATACTTCGCAGAGGCATGCAAAGGGCTGTGCGACGTAGATGAATGCTCGGAAAACACCTCGCCGAGGCCAAAGAGCACCTTCGGCGAGATGGGTAAAACAAAAAGGATTACGCCTATAGTGAACCTGTCAACCCTTTTTTCTATGCACTTCTCGTAAGGGGGTTCACCTGTTTTTTTTTTCTCTTTCTCCTCTTCTCTGTCTTTCTCTGACTTGTATCCATTCGGACCCATTCAGCCAACTGTTTTAAGACGTTTATCCCCATCCAAGTATCGATATCTTCCTGGCGAGCGATAGCAAACCAGCATTGTATGGAGAAATCCGGCTTCGCCGGAGACATTTTTCTATCAAAAAATTTACAAATTTAACTTACTCTCAAAACAAAAATATATGTATGTTGGCTCGCTGCCGCTCGCCAGGAAAATATTGAAACCTGGGTGGGGGTAAACGTCTTAAAACAGTAGGCTGAATGGGGCCGAACGGATACAAGGCAAAGAGAGAGGGAGAGAAATAGAAAACAAAAAAAGGGAGGTGGGCTCATTTAAGCCGTAACGTAAACATACGGCAAGGACATTGCCAATCTCCGAATTAAGGGGAGATGGGTCGTTTTTCTGGTCCCCTTTCTTCCTCATGGTTAACCCCATTAGTTTTCATATTTTATGACGTTCGACCCATTAGTTTGGTGATTTTAAGACATATCACCCCATTTTGTTGTCAATATTAAGACTTTTCGTATCATTTAGGCGTCCAGTTTTTCCTGGCTAGCGATAGCGAGCCTGTACTTTTCGAGGAACAGGATATTTTTCTATCAAAAAATTTACAAATTGATCTTGAAGGAGGGTGTTGGGGGGTGCTTTATATGCTTGATGGAGGTCTAGGGGTGTAACTAAATAAATCATAAACAAATATATAAATGAGCAAATATTACGCACATCCCCTATTAAGGGGAAACGGACCGTTTTGTTGGTCATTCATTCCTTTATTTCGTATGTTTCCTCACTAGACCTCCATCAAACTTAAAACAAAAAACTCTAGACTCCCCTTCAAGATAAATTTGTACATTTTCGACGAGATGGGTTGGGTATCGCTTAATTCGCCGAAGACCTCGCAGAACATACACCGAGGATTCGTTCATCCTTTGCATTATTTCGCATTATTTCATTCAAATGTGACAGTTCTCGCAGAGGTCATCGGTGAACCATTGCTCAATTTGCCGATGACGTCGCATAATGTCGCCGCATAATGTCGCCGATTACGTCGTATCCATCGGCGACATCGTCGCCGAGTGTAAACTTGTCAACAGTTTTTAACGGTCAAAATCGTTGACGTCGCACAAATTCGTTGCGAATTGACAAAACTACGTCTTCGGCGACGAAAATCGTATGAAATCGCATCAGTGGGAAAGGGGCATAAGTGGAATCAACAAAGACGATGTGAAAAACGGACTGCCGCTCCGTGATAAGTATGCACATGTTTGGTAGATATGAGAAATAGGCTACCGAGTGCTACAGACGTATCAATAACGACAAAAAGCTTAATCATAATTTATTGGTTCAGGGGTAATTTATCAAGAGACTTCCCTAGTGGTTAAGGCCCCATTAATTGCTCTTTCCATTCACATATGCATAGCCTACGTGAGTTGCAGTTGGGATGTGTGTACATGCTTAGATTGATATGCAGGATTCGAAGTTGCATAATAAATCGTAGGTAGTGTCCACCATTCTTTAACTGTCTTCGTGGTGCGATGCATAAGGTGTTGATTTTCGGTGTGAGCATCCTGGGTTCGACTCCACGGACTGCCACATGTGTTTGTAAAATTTCATTAATCGATTTTATGAGTATAGTTGGTTGTTGGAAGGAACCTAATAATTAGATAGGCACATGGCTGTGATGTGCTGATTGTCAATGGGATCCGCCGTGAGTGGGCCAGTCAGTCCTCTGAAAAAATCCCTCTTTTATTATTTTTGTTTATGTTCATATTGTGGAATCAGGACGCGTCTTTGGCAGTTTATTCAGACTAGTATTAGACTATTATATTCAGAGTAGAAAAGGAGACTATTTTATTCAGAGTAGAAAGGGATTATGAAAGTCAAGGGGTAAAATGTTTTACGACATATTATGTGCCCCTATAATTCCCACAGAACCTCCTTAAGTTCTATAAACCCTCTAATGAAAAGCCTGATTAAACTGCCAAAATGAGTCAATCCTAATGAGATTAATGATTACATATTTATTGATTCTCATGATAAACTGGTCTCTATTCACCAATGATACTTTTAGTAAAGTATTATTTATTATGATCATAAACAAGTTATATGCATTTACTAAGGGGTGAGGGAAGTAATAGGGGCAAACCTATCCAATATTAATAGCATAGATAATGGCGGGCCAGGTGGCTAGGATGAGCTATTAAACGGAACGTGGTTGTTTTTTAGGTAAACATCCGATGGTATAGACAGGAGTGGTTAGTGTGCATATGTTATCAAGTCATGCTAGTTAATATTATTTGGATCATTTACGTAAGCAGTAAGGAGTTAATTAGTAAGTTAGGGGTATTAGTGGATGAGTAAAGAATTTAAGATGTTATATAATGCTCGGTTAACATGAAATCAGCCAAGAGTGATATGATGGCATGTATTACTCTGTATGATAACTATTATATATATTGTATGCACAATATCAACTAGGACTAACTCACATGCCGTTTGTTCCTAGGCCTCCAACAGCACAGTCTTCGACCCATGCGTGGTTGAGCTGAAAGTTTTCCTGTCTGAGAAAACAACTCTTGGTTGGGAGAGAAGTATCCTGACCAGGATTCGAACCCACTCACTCCAGGTATGTTTGGGAGAGTTGGGCACCGTAACCACTCGGCCATGAGCGGATATAAGGGAAGCAACCTTTGTTCTTATTTGAAGAACCCCGCCAACTCGGCTAAGTGATACGATTTTAATCTTCCTGGTACTATTATGGAACCTTTCTGACATTATCAAAACAACTCGTGCCCAATAGTCAATACCCTGGTCAACAAATAGTCGAGCGAAATCAAGCCTCGTCTGTTTGTGCCTCTCGGGTAGCTTTGGTTGACAGCTGGTGATCTATGTTTATCCCATCTCCTTCAATCTCTTGCGTATAGTTTCTGTAGAAACTTGAAGTTGCAAATGTTGCTCATAGCTTCCTCGGCGTTGGATAATGGATGGTTATACATATAATGTTTATTTCTTTGTTCCTGTTATAGCGTGTTTTTTTTTCGTTTAGCTCCACTCCTATGTCGGTCTGTCAGTTGCCCTTCTTCCCACTTTTTTTTGCCACCAGAAAACGTTCCGACATTCCACTCTCGCTCATCCCACCCATACTACCACGTTCAACAACCTTAGCAGCCTGATGAGCCATGACTTGCTGAATGAATGACTAGGTGTGATGTGGGTAAGACCGTATTGGGGATTTTCTCATCACCTCAGTTTCCAATAGTTACAGCTTCACGTGTTTATATTTGTTTTTACCGAAAAAAGTTCGACCTGGGAATATATTGCGTGAAGTGTTAATGCATGGTTGGAGTGGCTGTAGATATGCATGTAATCAGTAATTATCCAATTGCCAGTATCTGCTTTTGAGGGTTTGGTTGACCTGTTCGGTACCCTTCCAGCTAGTAACAGACCGCCAACCCTAAACAAGACGTCATAAGTGGCCTCTTATGCCAGGGGCCCATTTATACTGCTAGGTCAAGAGAGGCACATTGTGCAAGAAGACTTTCCCAAATGTTTCCTTCCCGCCCGGGACTGGAACTCGTGTTCTTTCGGCTGTGAACCAAGTGCGATAATCAATACGCTACGGACCACTGTGTGTGTGTGTGTGTGTGTGTGTGTGTGTGTGTAAGATTCTGTATTATAGAACTTAAATTATATAAACTAAATAATGTTTATTTATAATCCTATATATTTCCATAAAAGACAGAATTTCATCGGAGTTAGATTCTAAAATCATGATACGGTAACGATCATTATATATATTCTAATAGTATCTCATAGAAACAGTAAGAACTCTAGCTGTACATTAATACACATTCTTATCATTACTAATATTACCTGATGCAGATGTTGCCAATAAAACAACTCGTATAACCCAGCACTGCAAGATGATGCAGAATATAACATATTATCTAAAGAGTGTTAATTAGATAAAAGACAAACAATTATTTACACCACATTTCCTTATCAAAGAATTCAGTGTAGAATATGGGTTTATAGCACTGAACTTTGCCTTCTGTTTCTGTGTGTGTGTGTGTGTGTGTGTGAGTGGGTGTGTGTGTGTATGTGTGCTAGTTAATCTACAAAGAGTGTAGCGTGAACATTAATTGGTATTAACCTCTAAGAGAGAGAGAGAGAGAGTGAGAGTGAGACAGAAAAAGAGAGAGAGAACCTTCTATTATTATACAAACACATAATAATAGCAATATTGTCATAATATTATGTAGCGCCCAGCGTGTGCGAGTACTGTGTCTGTGTGCCCTGGCTGTGGTAGCTCAGGTGGTGGCGCCAGCCTAGACACCTGCAAAGTCTCTGCTAGACACGACCACACAAGCTTGGAACGGTAGTGCAAACTAGACAGGTGCCACATACCTAATATTTTGTCACAAAACTTAGTTGGGCTACTGTACCTGCCCAGCAAACCTGCCAAGTAAGTTCTAAGATCTTTACATTCAACTGTTATTATTCTAATAAACAAGTTATCAAAATGTTGCCTAAACATCTTTCAGAAGTGTCATCTTTTATAAAAAAGTAATTTTCTATTCTGATTTCTCTGTCAGTTGCCTGTTATGATATACTTACCTGTTAAGGTGTGGGGGTCAATCAATGATGCTTACCTGTTCACTTACCTGAGCTAGTTGATACCATACTTACCTTACATAACCTTTACTTACTGATGATTTACTTACCTATTAGGGTGTGGGGGGTCAATCAATGATACTTACCTGTACTTACCTGTTGTGATTACTGACTAATACATGATTTTTGCTGCACGTACGGCCTCAAGATTTCATGTTATTTGACGCGGACTCCCACTTCATGTGCAACGTAGCACGTTGGTCCTGGAAAGCCATGCACCCTGGGGGAGTTCTACACAGCAGAACTGTCCAAGGGGTACATAATGGTGGGGCAGAATTATCACGGCAGATAAATGCTTTAGAACTTTGCCGTAGAAGGGGTTCGACTTCGTCGGCACTGTCAAAGCAAAACCCTATTTCTTGAAAGCTGTGTTGAGCTGCCCCATGACCCTGGGTGGTACCATGGCTCTCTTCAATTACGAGAAGCAAATCATCATCCTCTGCCACCGAGCCAAGCCTCCCAAGTGAGTTCTGATGCTGTCTTCCCTGCACCACAACCCCACGATAGTGGAGAAGAACAAGATGTTCTACAACGTGACAAAGGGTGGAGTGGGCACATTTCACCCGCTGTGTGGCAGCACCACCTGCAACAGGAAGACTCGTCGGTGGCCACTCTGTTTCTTCTATGGGATTACCAACCTGGCCATGACCAATGCCCATATCATCGCCAACCACAAAAACCAAGTTTCTCCACTGACCAGGGTAGAATTTGGCTATGCAGTGGCTGTTGAGCTGTGCCACCCCTGGGCCTCTGACCGCCTCATCAACCACACCTGCCTGCCTTGAGAGCTTAGGATGATCATCTGCCATACCTTGACACTACAATTTGACAACCTGCCAGAACCCAACGAAGAGGACACCAGCATGGGAAATCAGACAAGAGATAATGATGCCACCTGTGCCCCAGGTCAGTGACAGGGAGGACCCGGGTGATCTGCACCAACTGCCGTCGCTCTGTCTGCACCCATCACCACACAACCCCCTGCCACCGCTGTAACTCGTCAAGGTGAGACCCCTCTGATATTGTTCATGTTGTTTGTGGTGTTTTATAGTTCAATCTTAGTCAAAATTAATGACATTGGGTGACTTAGTAATTTTGTTCTTGCAATTTTACAGTAAAAACTGTTGACCGCAGTTATCTGCCAATTATTATAATCATTTTTCAATAATTACAATCTATATTGACAAATCAATCATATAGAGACATCCATATCGATTTTTGGGACAATCCATGTGTACTTAGCTTCTTCAGGATATAATATGTGGTGTGAATTTTATACTTATACCAGTATTCCTTCCCAATCAGACAAATTGTCATGCTCAGGGGAGCCGGATTTCGCTTAAATAAATAAATATATATATATATATATATATATATATATATATTCTCTTTTAAACAGACGAGGTTAAAAGCAATAGCAGTTTCAGCATTCAGGATTTTATTGTTACAGCTTTCAATAGTTCTAACAATTTTCCTCTGGGGTTCAGAGATGAGGTACAACAGGTTAGCAAAATTCATGGTGGATCCAACGTTTCACAAATAAACATCTTGCATCTTCAGGGAACGGAGAGGTAATGATTAGAATAGGGACAAAGCATCATATTTATACAAAATTCGAGGATCAAGTAGAGGGAGGTGGGCGGAGCTACTGGGTGTGTGGTGGCTGTTCATTGGTGGAAGGCAGTCTATTCGCGAGACGGGCACTAAATCTTATCGGTGGTTGGTTGTGGGTGGCTGTGATTGGTTGGTGTTGTCAGTTGTGTGCTGAGCTTGGAAGCGTAAGGGAGGGGGGCGTGGGGCGAGAGGAGGGGAGGGGGCAGCATCCTGTAGCGCTTGCCTGAAGGAAGAATTTGAAGGTCTTGTGTTTGGTTGTTGATGCTGGGGTTGAGTGTTTGGATGTATAGAGCTTCTAAAATAGCTAGTCTTCTGGGGTCTGATTCTTTGTCGAGTATGGTGGTTTGTTTGTCTAGGTCGGCGCGAGTTAGGGTAAGATGGTGGGGGGCTTGATAGTGATCTTTTATAGCGCCAGATTGAAGGTGCTAGTCGTGCTAGGTGTTAGTCGACAGGAAAGGCGAGTCTGTGTCATTCCAACATAGGATAGGGGTCCACAGTCCCCAGAGGTGCAAATATGCTGGTATATCACATGGTCGTCTTTCGGTTGGTTGGTGGAAATGGGGTGGTTACGGAGGACAAGGTTGGAGGTCTTAGGAGATTTGTAGTAAATAATGAGTTTGATTTTATTGTCAGGGTTGGTGGGGAGGACGTTTTTGTTAATTATTTCTTTCATAATGGATTCGTCTGTTGTGTGGTCGGAAGACATGTAGTTTCTTAAGAAAAATGTAATGTAATTGGCCGGGTTGGTGCTAGGGGGGTCTTGTTTGTACCATTTTTCTAGGTGGTGGTTGATGGCATTGGTGACGTCAGTGTTGGAATACCCATTGTTGACTAGGACCTGGGTGAGCCTTTCCAGTTCATTGTGAGTGTCATTCCAGGTGGTGCAATGGGTGAGGGCTCTCCTGACATAGGCGGCGATGGTGGACTGTAGGTATCGTTTAGGGCATTCACTTTCCCCATTAAGACATTGGCCATTGTTAGTAGGTTTGGTGTACACAGTAGTTTTGAAGCCGTGGTCGTGGAGGGAGACAAGGAGGTCGAGGAAGGGTAGATGTCCATCGGTGGTTTCTTCGTATGTGAAGTTGAGTCCAGAGGCGGCCATGAAGCGCTGCTTCATGGGCGAACTCAGGGACCTCCAGCAGCGCTTCATGGCCGCCTCCGGACTCAACTTCACATACGAAGAAACCACCGATGGACATCTACCCTTCCTCGACCTCCTTGTCTCCCTCCACGACCACGGCTTCAAAACTACCGTGTACACCAAACCTACTAACAATGGCCAATGTATTAATGGGGAAAGTGAATGCCCTAAACGATACCTACAGTCCACCATCGCCGCCTATGTCAGGAGAGCCCTCACCCATTGCACCACCTGGAATGACACTCACAATGAACTGGAAAGGCTCACCCAGGTGCTAGTCAACAATGGGTATTCCAACACTGACGTCACCAATGCCATCAACCACCACCTAGAAAAATGGTACAAACAAGACCCCCCTAGCACCAACCCGGCCAATTACATTACATTTTTCTACAGAAACTCCATGTCTTCCGACCACACAACAGACGAATCCATTATGAAAGAAATAATTAACAAAAACGTCCTCCCCACCAACCCTGACAATAAAATCAAACTCATTATTTACTACAAATCTCCTAAGACCTCCATCCTTGTCCTCCGTAACCGCCCCATTTCCACCAACCAACCGAAAGACGACCATGTGATATACCAGCATATTTGCACCTCTGGGGATTGTGGACCCCTATCCTATGTTGGAATGACACAGACTCGCCTTTCCCGTCGACTAACCCTCCACCTTTAATCTGGCGCTATAAAAGATCACTATCTAGCCCCCCACCATCTTGCCCTAACTCGCGCCGACCTAGACAAACAAACCACCATACTCGACAAAGAATCAGACCCCAGAAGACTAGCTATTTTAGAAGCTCTATACATCCAAACACTCAACCCCAGCATCAACAACCAAACACAAGACCTTCAAATTCTTCCTTCAGGCAAGCTCTACAGGCATGCTGCCCCCCCCCCTCCCCCTCCTCTCGCCCCGCGACCCCCTCCCTTACGCTTCCAAGCTCAGCACACAACTGACAACACCAACCAATCACAGCCACCCACAGCCAACAACCAACCACCGATAAGATTTAGTGCCCGTCTCGCGCATAGACTGCCTTCCACCAATGAACAGCCACCACACACCCAGTAGCTCCGCCCACCTCCCTCTACTTGATCCTCGAATTTTGTATAAATATGATGCTTTGTCCCTATTCTAATCATTACCGCTCCATTCCCTGAAGATGCAAGATGTTTACTTGTGAAACATTGGATCCACCATGAATTTTGCTAACCTGTTGTACCTCATCTCTGAAACCCAGAGGAAAATTGTTAGAACTATTGAAAGCTGTAACAATAAAATCCTGAATGCTGAAACTGCTATTGCTTTTAACCTCGTCTGTTTAAAAGAGAATCTATTACCTGGCTATACTAACATATATATATATATATATATATATATATATATATATATATATATTTATACATATATATACCGGTATATATATATATATATATATATATATATATATATATATATTTATTGTATATATACAAAAGAACATAAGAAAATGGGAGTCTGCAGAAAGCCGATTAGACCATACAAGGCAGATCCCTCTCGCACCCAACCCCAATTACAAGGCCTAATTATAGGCCCAGCTCACTAATACCATAAGGACCGACCTCATCAAAACGGTCAGAGGTCAGACAATGGGGGTCTGCAGAGAGCAGGAGGGCTCACACCCGGCAGATCGCCCTCACACCCAACCCATCTCGTCCATATGCCTATCTAATTGTGTTTAAAAGCTCTCTATCGATCTTGATCCCACTATAGCACTTGGTAGCCCATTCCACCTATCTACAACTCTGTTACAAACCAATATTTGCCTATATCTTTTCTGGAACAAAATTTATCTAATTTGAAACAATTTGTTAGAGTTCTTTCGTTATCACTGAGCTTTAGTACATTTGTTATGTCCCCTTTATTAAACCCACTAACCCACTTGAACACCTCTATCATATCCAATCTAACTCTGCATCTCTCTAACGAATGTAAGCCTAATTTCTTCAACCTTTCTTCATATGGAAGATATATAATATTATGGATAATTTTTGTCTTTCTACGCTGTACTCTCTCCAAGGAATCTATGTCCATTCTGTAATAAGGACACCTAAATTGAACAGCATAATCCATATGGGGTCTCACTAATGACAAGTAAAGTTTAAGATACCATCAGAAGTTCTGTTACTCAAACTCCTAGAGATGAACCCGAGAATCCTGTTTGCCTTGTTACGAACGCTAATGCACTGTTTTCTAGGTTTCAAATTATTGCTAACAAACACACCTAGATCTTTCTCACAATTTGAGTGTTCTAATTCCACATTAGCTAGTTTATATTTTGCAATTGTATTCATCTTCCCTATCTTTAATACCTTGCAGCTGTCAATGTTAAAATGTATCTGCCAATTTACTGACCATTCGTGTAAGGTGTCTAGATCCCATTGGAGGCACTCCTTGTCGCTATCTGAATCTATTGTTCTCCCCATTTTGATATTGTCTGCGAAATTACTTATCCTACTAGTTATACCTAAGTCAAGGTCATTTATGTATATAACAAACAGCAGAGGACCTAATACAGATCCCTGGGGGACACCACTTTTGACTGCTCCCCATTCTGATTTAGTATATACCATTGATGCTGACTCTGCTTCCTACCAATAGGAGCGTTCAATCTGTGGACACACTTGCCAGATGTCACCAGATTCTTTAACCCTTATTTAGCGGGGCCCGACTTAAGTCCGTATCGAGAAAATTGGACTAAATGGCGGGGCCCGACTAAAGTCCGTGGGCGTATTCCCGCCCTAATTTAGGTGGAAAGCGAAACCTGGTGGTCAGGCGGTGTACTACAAGGTCCCACCCACACATCCCCACATCCCCACTGCGTGACCATGACTCAGTAACCCTCAAGCAGTCGTAATGGAAGGTCAAGGTTTGCCCGTGTCCGATTCGGTGGCCGCCACCCCTAGTGCGTCGCGCCACCCTACTCATCACGCCCGGCTCACCGCCCAGGAGCTAGATATCATGATGAACTCTTCAGAACTTTCTAATAGGCTGTTGAATGAAACCATGGAAGGTCTGGGTGAGAGCTTTGATAGTGTGGATGACTCGGAAGACGAAAATATGCCGATCATAGGCTTTCAACCCAAGCATAATTTGTGTGTCGCAAATGTTGCGGTTGATGTTGCACAGGACGTTGAGCAAAATGGAGACATTCCTGACGAAGAACATACTGGTGTGCGTGTTGGTAAGTACAATTTACATTTTATAATTGCTTGAAAGTTTGATTGCAAGCATTTTATAGGGTATTATTTCAGGCGTTCGGTAAATTTCTCACGATAACCAGGGTGTACGGTACATTTCTCACGATAATACAAGCAACAACGAAGCTTGGCGAAGATTGTGGTGTACAATATACCTTTTTATAATTGCATGTGACCTTGTAATTGCTTGAAAGTTTGATTGCAAGCATTTTATAGCGTATTATTTTCAGGCGTTCGGTAAATTTCTCACGATAACCAGATAACCAGGTTGTACGGTACATTTCTCACGATAATACAAGCAATAACGAAGCTTGGCGAAGATTGTGGTCTACAGTATACCTTTTTATAATTGCATGTGACCTTGTAATTGCTTGAAAGTTTGATTGCAAGCATTTTATAGCGTATTATTTCAGGCGTTCGGTAAATTTCTCACGCTAACCAGGGTGTACGGTACATTTCTCACGATAATACAAGCAACAACGAAGCTTGGCGAAGATTGTGGTCTACAATATACCTTTTTATAATTGCATGTGACCTTGAAATTGATTGAGAGTTTGATTGCAAGCATTTTATTTGCCTATTATTTCAGGCGTTCGGTACATTTCTTACGGTAACCAGGGTGTACGGTACATTGCATGTGACCTTGAAATTGCTTGAGAGTTTGATTGCAAGCATTATATTTGCGTATTATTTCAGGCGTTCGATATATTTCTTACGGTAATACAAACAACGAAAGATTGAATATTTGTGCTTGGCATTATATGATTGTGGGGAACATATGTACCGTATATATTATTTTATCATATATAATTATGATACATGTGAAAAATGGTTATATTATCACGACACTCTCTCTGTCTCTCTCACTCTCTTTGTCTGATATAGGCCAGGGCACTCCCTAACTAATCTTCCCCCCCAGGGGATATCACACCTAGCAGATGTTCTTGACCTCCTCCTCCTCTCTCTTTCTCTCTCTTTCTGAGTCTACCTATACATTTATAATTGCATGTGACCTTGAAATTGCTTGAAAGTTTGATTGCAAGCATTTTATAGCGTATTATTTCATGCGTTCGGTACATTTCTCACGATAACCACGGTGTGCGGTACATTTCTCATGACAATACAAGCAAAACAGAAGCTTGGCGAAGATTGTGGTCTACAATATACCTTTTTGTAATTGCATGTGACCTTGAAATTGATTGAGAGTTTGATTGCAAGCAATTTATAGCGTATTATTTCAGGCGTTCGGTACATTTCTTACGGTAACAAGGGTGTACGGTACATTGGATGTGACCTTGAAATTGATTGAAAGTTTGATTGCAAGCATTTTATAGCGTATTATTTCAGGCGTTCGGTTCATTTCTCACGATAACCACGGTGTACGGTACATTTCCCACGACATTACAAGCAACAACGAAGCTTGGCGAAGATTGTGGTCTACAATGTACCTTTTTATAATTGCATATTACCTTGAAATTGATTGAGAGTTTGATTGCAAGCATTTTATAGCGTATTATTTCAGGCGTCCGGTACATTTCTTACGGTAACCAGGGTGTACGGTACATTGCATGTGACCTTGAAATTGCTTGAGAGTTTGATTGCAAGCATTTTATTTGCGTATTATTTCAGGCGTTCGGTATATTTCTTACGGTAATACAAACAACGAAAGATTGAATATTTGTGCTTGGCATTATATGATTGTGGGGAACATATGTACCGTATATATTACTTTATCATATATATGATACATAATTGAACAATTGTTATATGATCACGACACTCTCTCTCTCTCTCTCTCTCTTTCTTTCAAATAAATCATGTCTTACAGTTATAAATTTGGAGTCTGCACATCCCTCATACGAAATACCATTCCCACATTTTGCATAGGTAATAGTGCCAGATCGGCAAAACGGACCAGGTCATTGACCCCCCAGCCAGCTCCCCCATCCAGGCAGCGAGCCGCCGTGTCAGAGCCTCCATATATTTCGCTCGCCAACATCTCGGGGGTAGACCAAATCCCAACTACCCCCGCCCATGCACAAGCTGGTCCAGCGACCTCTACACCAGCTGCAGGTGCAAATCCCCCCTTGTTGGCAACGCCACCCGAGATGTCGCGGACGAGGGTGACCAGGCGTCGGCTGGCTTTGGAGGAAAGCGATGCCGGCCCAAGCTCTCCCGATTCGCCGGAAGCCAGGATATCCCCGCTGCCGGAAAGCGACTCTGATGATGGGCAGGCACAGCCACAGCAGGGACAGCCACAGCAGGGACAGCCACAGCAGGGACAGCCACAGCCACAGCAGGGACAGCCACAGCCACAGCAGGGACAGCCACAGCAGGCACAGCCACAGCAGGGACAGCAGGCACAGCCACAGCAGGGACAGCCACAGCCACAGCAGGGACAGCCACAGCGAGGTGTCCGGGGAAGGGCCCAAGGAGGGGCCCTAGGAGGTGCCCGAGGAGGTGCCCCAGGAGGTGCCCCAGGAGGTGCCCCAGGAGGGGCCAGGAGGCCAGTACCACCACCTGTCTTTCAGTGGCAGGACTGCCTGCCTCGGGATATGCCTGGTCAACCACCCCTCTTTCACAAGGCACCGAATGGCGTCCAGCCTGCCTTTCCCTGCGCGGAGAATGACACCCCTTACGACTACTTCCGGGCATTTTTTGATGACCAATTGCTCGGGGACATTGTCACAGAGACAAACCTGTATGGTCGCCAGCACGCCGATAAAATGATGTCGCCCCACATGCGGAGATGGACACCCATTGACATCGGCAAACTCCTCGTGTTTTTGGCCCTCACCATGCTCATGGCCCACATAAAGAAACATAACATGTTAGATTATTGGGTTATGCATGACATCATAGCAACGCCAGTGTTCAACACCTACATGCCAAGGGACCAGTATAGGCAAATTCTGAAGTGCTTGCACTTTGTGGATAATACTGCGCCACATGGAGCCAACAAGATCTGGAAAATACGGCCATTCCTGAACTCCCTCCTCTACAAGTATCGCCGGTTTTTCAAACCTTTCCAGAATGTCGTGATCGATGAGTCCTTGGTCCTCTTCCGTGGACGTCTCTCTTTCCGCCAGTACATTCCGTCGAAGCGTCACCGCTTCGGGATCAAATTCTTTGTACTGTGTGACTGCGAGACATTATACGTGCTGGATCTTATCATATATACCGCTACTGATGTGGACATTCCGAACGACCCTTTGGGTCTTTCAGGGTCGGTTGTCAAGACACTGATGGAGCCGTATCTAGATGCCAACCGTATCCTGTTCACTGACAACTTCTACACCTCTCCTCTCCTTGCCAGGTATCTCCTTACAAGGAGAACGGGAAGCTGTGGAACTGTTAGGTCAAACCGGAAACACTGGCCCCGGTTTGAGAAGACGCAGAAAGGAGACATCTTCCGGAAGAAGAGCAGCAGTGAGAACATACTGGCTATTTGTTAGCACGACACAAAGCCAGTCAATGCCCTCTCCACCTACCACAAGTCCGCATTGCGAGATAGCGGGAAGAGGAGATACCTGCAGGACCGTGTCATAGGCAACAGGACTGTAGTTGTTATCTCCAAACCTGACGCTGTCCTGGAGTATAATGTGAACATGCGGTTGGTGGACAAAAGTGATATGCAGACCACTGCTGTTGACTGCCTGAGGAAGACCTGTAAATGGTACAAGAAGGTAGTACTCCATCTTCTTGATGTCACTGTCCTCAACGCATACAACCTGTGGATGACGCACACAGGAAAGAAGACCTCTGTAAGGCTGTTCTCCAAGGACATCATCGAGGCCATCCTGCGTATGCACGGAACCACACGTGCGGCACCAGTTCCGAGGGCGATCGTGGATTTGCCCAGCCGCCTTGAGTGCCGGGACTACCTCGTGACCCACAGACTTGTGACTGTACCTCCCAACCCTAACCAACTTGCTGCTGGCCGGGTGGCCGGAAAGGTGTGCCACGTCTGCAGTCACACGACAAGGAGGCCCCGACATAGGAGGGAAGTCGCGTCCAAGTGTAGTCGGTGTGATGTGGGACTCTGTCCTATTCCTTGCTACACCGAGTACCACACACTGGAACACTTCTAACCTCCTTCCTTCTTGCCAATCATTCATAACTTCATTCAATCATTCATTCATCTATTTCAAAGTACCTCATGAATTCATTTCATTCAATCATTTATATGGTGGAATAGCACACTACCCAAACACAAGTGCATTCATCATCATCAGCAACATCACCCATTACATCCATAAGTTTCGAATCTCATCCATCCATCTGGTTCTTGGTCCACCTCATACATCCATGTCATTCATTCATACATACATTCATACACTCGCTATAGGCAGTTCTGCCTTTTGTCTACCTCAATCACATTCATACACTCGCTATAGGCAGTTCTGCCTTTTGTCTACCTCAATCACATTCATACACTCGCTATAGGCAGTTCTGCCTTTTCCCTACCTCAATCACATAACTGCCTTTTACCTACCTCAATCACATAACTTCCTTTTGCCTACCTCAATCACATGTGGATTACACCTCCTGGGAACACCACAAAAAAAAAAATAGTCGTCAACACTACCCCATAGGATGATTTGGAAATGTGTTGAAATAATATTATATATAAAACAAAACAAAAATTCCAGCAAAGCAAGCGAAACAGGGAGAGAGAGAGAGAGAGAGAGAGAGAGAGAGAGAGAGAGAGAGAGAGAGAGAGAGAGAGAGAGAGAGAGGAATGCAGAAACTGAACTGAAGAAAGAGTGAAAAAGATATAATACAGAAATATTACAAGCAAATAAAGAAAGAGGGATTAGAGAAAATAATAATGAGAATTACATATACGGATGAGGAAGAGAGAGAATACAGAAACTGAACTGAAGAAAGAGAGTGAAAAAGATATAATAATACAGAAATATTACAAGCAAATAAATGAAATAGAGGGATTAGTTAGAGAAAATAATAATGAGAATTACATATACGGATGAGGAAGAGAGAATGAGACAGAGCGCGCGAGAGAGGGAAAGCGAGCAAGCGAGCCAAAGAAAGAGAGAGAGAGAGAGAGAATACAGAGAATACAGCAATAAGGAGAAATAAGAGAAAAATAAGACCGATTACCGAAGGAATAGTAGACGCGCGGGAGGCCGAAGTCAGGGCAAAGCGAACGCATCCCAACGCGCCCGGGAAATAGACCAAAAAGTACCTCCCCTTCCTCACCTTTTCCCACTCTCCACACTCGCTCATAACATCCATAATAGACTTATATGGGGAGACGAAGAATTGCTCTTTCCAAAAATGACCGTTTCGTTCGCATAGGAGCCATAGTAACGGCACTAGGGCGAGTGAAAGTGAGCGAATATTTCGGGATTATGCCCGCTGGGCGGCACGGTGTAAAATACCTTACCACCCGCTAAATAAGGGTTAATTTATCACAAATAAAATAATAAAATGTGAACATTGCTAATACTAACTATATCTCTTTTGTTGTGATTTCAAAACATCAAGTATAATTTTAGATGCATTATTCCTACATTACGGTGTTTAACAGATAAATCTAATGGATATATATTTTATTAAGTACATTTCTATTTTTCATTGTAGAGTAGAATATTGTATACAGAAGATGCTGATTGCCTGTTGATAGATGAGTGTTGATAAAGTTGCGATATTTTCATTATTCCATATATATTATTGAAACTATAAAATTGTGGGCAATTTTAATGATATGATAATCTAAAGTGATATACGAACCCTGAGAGCTCATATATATCACATATAACACATTAATAACATAGATATTATAAAGTAAACACAAGCGAAATAAAAATGTATAAAGTCAACAAGTAAGTAAGATTTGTAGACTGAATGAGTCTCGGCTTACATCTCACCTGCCTTAGCCAATCACAAGCCTCTGCATTTTTAACATATGCAGTGGCTTCCTTAACACCAGGGTAAGTCACTACGGTGGTGGCAAGTTAGAATATCAACCCCTAATTGGCTGATAGGCTCGAGAACTCAACCGGTGGTGGCAAGTTAGAATATCAGCCCCTGATTGGCTGATAGGCTCAGCAGGCAGTCTCCTCTCTCGCTTAGTGATTTTTCGCATATGTTTTTATTTTGTCTGTGTTCACTTTATAATATTTACGTTAATAGTGTATTTTATGTGACATTTTATAACACGGTGTTTGGATATCTCTCTAGAAGTTGACTCAATTGTTGAAATTGCTCGTAATTAAAATATTTAAAAAGTAGATATGAAATAATGAAGATATCTTGTTTTACTAATCACTCCTATCCATTAGCCAATCAACAGCCTCTATAACAAATGAGCTGCTTTTCAAGTCCGGCAGTCCTGTTCAGAGAAAAATATGTAACTGAATGAAATGTCAATTTAATCATAAACACGTTGTTTAATTTAGATACCACTATTATAAATATATCATTAGCATACACAAGAAGGTAAATCATCTACTATTTATTTTTTGCAACCAGTATTTACCATTTTGTAATGGATTTATTTCACAACACAATATTTTGTTCCTGCTATCTTATTTTATATATACAATAAGGTAGTGAGCTAAAATATATAAGAGATTATTACAATATATATGAAGAATACATAAGATTAAAACAGCTTGTCAAAAGACTCGACAAATAATTTAGAAACTGACAACCTTCTTAGTCTCGTTCACATTTTATTACGATAATTGGCGAATCTGGTGACATCTGTCAAGCTTGTTTACAGATTGAACGCTCCTATTAGCCATGACCTAATCCATCCCAACAACGACCCACCTACTCCATGCGACTCAACCTTTCTCATCAATCTCTCATGAGGGACTCTGTCGAAAGCTTTACTGAAATCTAAATATATATCATATGACTTGTCATTATCTACTGCTTCATATACCTCTGAGAAAAAGTTAATCACAGAACGTCCCTGAGTTAATCCTTGCTGAGAAGAATTTAATAAGTTAAATGTTTCTAAGTGGTTTCTAATTTTCCTAGCAATACTTGACTCTAGTAGCTTTCTTATGATTGATGTGAGACTAATGGGACGGTAATTGGATGTTATTGATTTATCACCTTTTTTGAAGATCGGAACTACATTTGCAAGCTTCCAAGCTTCTGAAACTAATCCTATTTAATGAATTATTAAATACAAATGTTAATGGGTAGCTTAACTCATCTCTGCATTCTTTTGACACTCTAGCATATACTTCATCAAGACCAGGCGATTTCTGAGGTTTCAGTCTCTTAATTTCCTTAAGTACATAATGTCTACTTATAGTAACCGTACTTAACCTATTTTCTATACTATCGCTATATACCTTACAGACTTCTGGAAACTTCGCCAAATTTTCATTAGTGAAAACGGAAAGAAATTGACTATTTAATGTACTGCACATTTCAAAATCAAATTCTGTCATTTCTCCTATCGAAGTTTTAAGGGGACCTATTACATCTCTAACTTTAAATTTGTGTAACATGTATATTACACCTAAATATATATACAGGTAAACAAGACTCACTCACATTCTATGCCCGCTCTTATGAATTACTCCCTTTCAATTTAACTGTCATATTTGACCATCCTCTGTTCCATCAGCATTCTAAGATGATTATATAGTATTTTATATATATAAATTATATATTATACCTCATAATATAGAACACAAGTATAATCTATTAACCACTTTTGTTAATCATATAAATAAATACACATTTTTAATCCCTAAGTTAATCTCATCACTGATATATAATTATCCTACTTGTTTATATTTACCAATTGTAAACATTAACTGTAAGCATCTTATCCTGCATAGACATCACAGAATGTCTGAGTTAATCACTACAAACCCCTCATGACCCACCTAAAATACGCTGACGAGACAACATCACGCTGCCTCTCACACAGACACAGAAAGAGCTTGGTTGATAACTCCCAGCCAGGGCACTGTGAAGGAAGGTTACACTTCATTTACCTTCTTACTCACATCCCTTCCTCCATCACTATTAACACTTATCTCAAGCCAAATCAACTCATAAACTGATAGACTAACTCATTGTCTAACTCATAAAACTTATTGTTCAAGCCACTTACCTCTATTAAGTCTATACCTTCAGACTAAGCTTATAACCTTATTCTGACTCCATCTATAACTATTTAGGAGTTATTCTAAACTGTTGTATAACTATATATTGTAAGTTACCATATAATCCAGTTTTCTTTACTCCTTATATATAATTTATCATTGCCTTATATATATAGCCTACCCCCATCATATGCATGATATATTTATATAGTTGGTAACAAGCTTTAGGATTATTTTTTGAGTCATTGGCTATCCTGACTTCATAATTTCTTTTTGCTTTCCTGATTTCCTTTTTGACCTGTCTTGATAGAGTCTGATAGTAAATAAGTAGGTGCTTTTCGCCATTCTTGATTTGTCTATATATTCCTTTCTTGTTTTCCTATAAGATCTATTAGTATATTATTCATTCACTTTGGTTGGTTCTGTGTCGATCTAAATTTTCTTTTAGGGATAAATATATTTTGAGCATTGTGGAGTGAAGCAGTAAACTGTTCATATGTAGCTGTCAAGTTTAACTCTGGCTTATCCTGACAATTGTTTAACCATCGGGTCCACTCCTAAGGCTCTTCTTAGCCCACTATGATCGACTTTTCTGAAATCTGGGATAAGTGTCGTGTTTTCTTCAGCATTTCCTGTCCATTGTATATTAAAATATATAGATTTATGATCACTATTTCCTAATTGGTCCCCTATCTCTACATTATTTATCATATGTTCATTATTACTGAGAACTAAATCGAGGTTATTATTACCTCTAGTTGGCGAGTCTATGAATTGATCTAAAAAAATATATGTACTGCCTAAATAAACTCTTCAGAATCTGAGTCACCGATTTGATGCTGCCAATCTATATTCGGAAAATAAAAAATCCCCCATAATATAATATTATACATTGCTAAACCTTGATGCTGTTTTCACTTCCTGCCATAAAGATGCACCTTAATTTCTACTCATATTTGGCGGTCTATAAATAACTCCAATAACTATGGTCTCACTACCTTCGCTAACCTCTACCCTAACACTTTCGTTATCATTAATTAGTCTAATATCTGATTTAGTACACCATTTTAATAAACTCCTGACAACCACTGCTATTCCGCCGCCCCTCCTACTTGTTCGGTCATATTATTTTAAACTATATCCTGGTATATGAAATTCTGCTAAAAAAATGCCTTGATTCTGTATTAATCCATGTTTCAGTTAGCGCTATTATGTCTCTATTTTCATTGCCAACAAGTGCTCTAAGTTCGTCCATTTTGTTACATAAACTCCTACAGTTTGGATAATATAATCGTTGTTGTTGTTGTTGTTCCCCAGGCTGCCTGGCCGAACAGCCCCAAGGTCCCGAGCAAGGCCAAGGCCATAGAGCGCCCCCACAAAACCCTCCCTGCTTACCACTAACAAAACCCAGGTGACCGAAGCCACTCTAAGGCAGGGAGCTGAGGAGGGCGCGGAAACGCCCGGGAAACCAAAGCCCCACCCAAGGCCCTGTGCCTCTCAGCAATTATGAAGGGAAAGTTGAGGGGCAAGGGAAAAATGTGACGCTTTGGCTCCCAATCTGCCAACTTTTAGGTTGGCACGCCGTCACTTGAGATCTAGAAGATATATAAGTAAAAGGAACAGTCAGAGTAAGCTATGGGTGTGGCAAAGATCGCTCAGCTCTCACTCTGATAGACCAGCCCATCACCACATGACTAGAACCCAATCCTCTCAGCATCAGCTAGGAAAGGCCCTAGAAAGCCGCCTTTGGCGGGGGGGGGATAGCTCCCCTACTTCAACTCCTTTCGGAGTTGGGCACCCGCCTTAATATAATCGTAATGTATATCTGTTATTGGTATCTGATTTATCTTTATTTCTTCTATTAGTGTCTATTTTACTTTTGTTATTATCTTGTACTATGGTTGTTGTTGTTGTTGTTGTTCCCCAGGCTGCCTGGCCGAACTGGCCCCAAGGTCCCGAGCAAGGCCAAGGCCATAAACGAGCGCCCCCACAAAACCCTCCCTGCTTACCACTAACAAAGCCTGGGTGACCGAAGCCACTCTTAAGGCAGGGAGCTGAGGAGGGCGCGGAAACGCCCGAGGCCCTGTGCCTCTCAGCAATTATGAAGGGAAAGTTGAGGGGCAAAGGAAAAATGTGACGCTTTGGCTCCCAATCTGCCAACTTTTAGGTTGGCAGTAGAGAGGTAAATCCACGGAAAAGACGCCGTCACTTGAGATCTAGAAGATATATAATAAGCTATGGGTATGGCAGAGATCGCTCAGCTCTCGCTCTGATAGACCAGCCCATCACCAATCTTGTACTATGGTAGATATTGTAGCCTACCATTATTAATATGACTAACTTCTATTACTGCATTATCTCCTATTGTTTCACTGCTATATTCGGCATTATTCCTCCTACCATCGAGACTATCTGATGGGGCCATATCTTCTACTGTTTCAATATCAGTAAAACTACCTTCGATTTCACTGATATCATAATAACTACCATTTATATGTGGCTGGGGTTCTATTACATTCCTAGCTGATGTATCGTTTCTTTCCCTATCCAAACACATTCTATGTTTTGAACAAACAGGCATTATCTTCAGCGAAACCCCGCAAACGTCCTATCTAACGAGCTAGCTAACGTGGAAACCCCTAACCTAGAAATATGCACCCCAATCATTACGTACATATTATCTTTACCATATAATTTGTTCCAGTTGTCTATCAATGGTATTGCTTTCTCCTTACAATATTTTTCCATACGACAATTTATATCAATTGCCCTGGACGTCCATTCCTTGCCAACTCCTCATCTATATATATAAATACGTGACAGACTGACATAAATAATCAGAAAGAAAGGGTAAGATGATTAATGCTGCCCATGAATCTAGAGAGTCCTACAATGACACCAATATGTGTGGTTAGGCTTCTGTAAGGAGTTTACAGTATATGAGGAGGAATGATAAATTAGTAATAGCCTTGACATCTATTGTATGGTATAGCTGATTAATGCCACCAGTACACGCTCTCTCTCTCTCTCGCTTTCTTTCTTTTTCTTGCAAACACGTACATACACACATACGCTCACACACACACACACACACAAACACACATACGCTCACACAGACACACGCTCACACAGACACACACACTCATGCAGGCACACTCAACCACAGACACACACTCAGATAACCACACACACAATCACGCAAAACCACGCCCACACACATAGCCACATACTCCTTGAACAAAGTAACAAATCCATGAATATCGTTCAGAAGTAGTGCAGCAGTTAACTCAGCCAAAATAATTAGGGTGTGAAGTTCCTGGGCAATATTTCCCTGTGCCTGGACCCAGTGCTCGTAGGTGTCAGAGTTGGACAACATAAACAATAATTAACCTGCTTTACGAGTTAACACACTCGAGTCCAGCAGGGATTTATATTTATTATCACAGGTAAGTCAGAACCTGACATATTCACCATTATTACCAAATGAATGTACAGTATAATGAGAGGCACTGAAGAATGTATAAACTATGTGGCTTTACTTAGGGTACTTTTACTTTAGGGTAGAAGTGAGGAACTGCTGCAGCAGTATCGGGATGTGTTAGATAAGGTTAGGATGAAGGGAGGGATCCCTGTAGTACATTGTATCCTACCCTGAAGAGGAGTTCCCAAGGAATGGACATCCAGGGCGATTGGTGTCAATTGCCGTTTGGAGAAATATTGCAAAGAAAAAGCAATACCATTCATTGATAACTGGGATAGTTTCTATGGGAGAGATGGGATGTACGCAAGGAATGGGGTTCATCTTTCACGGTTAGGGGTTTCCGCATTAGCTAGTTCTTTAGATAGGGTGGTTGTGGGGTTTTGAACAGAAATATTGAGAGTGTAAATGAGAGGTTAAATGGAACAATTTTAGCGTCAGGCGAAAGCGATAAGGATATTCAGTCTCATGCTAAAAATGATGACTATATTGCAAATGATAGTAGTGATGGTGCAACGGAAGATGGAAATGTCGTTAGAAATAAAGGTAAATTAGGTATAAAGAAAAGAAGTAAATTGAGAGTATATTACACACACTGTAGGAGTCTATGTAACAAAATGAAGGAACTTAGAGCCGTTGTTAGCAAAGACAATATAGACATAATAGCGCTAACTGAAACGTGGATTAATACAGAAACCAGGCATTTTTTAGCAGAATTTGATATACCAGGATATAGTTTGTTTAAATATGACCGAACAAGTAAGAGGGGTGGCGGTATAGCAGTGTTTGTCAGGAGTACATTAAAAAGCTGTATTAAATCAGGTATTAGACTAATTAACGATAATGAAAATGTTTGGGTAGAGGTTAACGAAGGTAGTGAGACCATAGTTATTGGAGTTATGTATAGACCGCCAAATATGAGTAGAAATGACGGAACGTCATTATGGGAGGAAATTAAAATGGCATCAAGGTTTAGCAATGTGTGCATTATGGGGGATTTTAATTTTCCGCATATAGATTGGCAGCATCAAATAGGAGACTCTGATTCTGAGGAGTTTATAGAGGAAGTACAAGATAGTTTTTTTATTTCAATTCATAGATACGCCGACTAGAGGTAATAATATTCTCGATTTAGTTTTCAGTAACAATGAACATATGGTAAATAATGTAAATATAGGGGACCACCTAGGAAATAGTGACCACAATTCTGTGTATTTTAATATACAATGGAAAGGTAATACCAGAGAGAATACAACATTAATACCTGACTTCAAAAAAGCCAATTATGGTGGGTTCAGAAGAGCCCTATTAGCGGACCCTATGGTCAAAAAATTAAGTCGATCCAGGTGTCCAAATGAGTGTACCCCTTCTCAGGCACCTGTCATCTTAAGTCAGGAAGAGACGTCAACCTTGGTAGATACATACGATAATTTTATCGAGTCAGTATTCAATACACAAAATAAATACATCCCCAAAAGAAAATTTAGATCAACACAGAACCAACCCAAATGGATGAATACTAGACTATTAGATCTTCTAGGACAAAAGAGAGGAATATATAGAAAAATTAGGAAAGGCGAAATTCACCTACTTGCTTACAATCAGAATCTATCAAGACAGGTAAAAAAGGATATTAGGAAAGAAAAAAGAAATTATGAAATTAAGGTTGCCAATGACTCAAAAAATAATCCTAAAGCTTTTTACCAACTATATAAATCCAAGGTTAGAGATGTAATTGGTCCCCTTAAAACTTCGATAGGAGTAATGACAGAAAATTATTTAGAAATGTGCAGTACATTAAATAGTAAATTTCTTTCCATTTTCACTAATAACAATTTGGCACAGTTTCCAGAAGTCCGTAAGGTATATAGCGATAGTATAGAAAATAGGTTAAGTACGGTTACTATAAGTAGAAATGATGTGCTTAAGGAAATTGAAAGACTGAAACCTCATAAATCGCCTGGTCCTGATGAGGTATATGCTAGAGTATTAAAAGAATGTAGGGATGAGTTAAGTTACCCATTAACATTTCTATTTAACAAGTCATTAGAGACAGGTATAGTTCCAGAAGCTTGGAAGCTTGCAAACGTAGTTCCGATCTTCAAAAAAGGTGACAAATCAATAGCATCCAATTACCGTCCCATTAGTCTTACATCAATCATAGGAAAGCTACTAGAGTCAATCATTGCTAGTAAAATTAGAAACCACTTATGTACATTTAATTTAATAAATTCTTCTCAGCATGGATTCACTCAGGGACGTTCTTGCCTTACTAATTTGCTTAGTTTTTTCTCAGAGGTATATGAAGCAGTAGATAATGACAAGTCATATGATATAATATATTTAGATTTCAGTAAAGCTTTCGACAGAGTCCCCCATGAGAGATTGATGAGAAAGGTTGAGGCGCATGGAATAGGTGGGGCGTTGTTGGGATGGATTAGGTCATGGCTAATTGGTAGGAAGCAGGGAGTCAGCATAAATGGTACGAAGTCAGAATGGGGAGCAGTCAAAAGTGGTGTCCCCCAGGGATCTGTATTAGGTCCTCTGTTGTTTGTTATATACATAAATTACCTTGATTTAGGTATAACTAGTAGGATAAGTAAATTTGAAGACGATACCAAAATGGGGAGAACAATTGATTCAGATAGAGATATAGAGTGCCTCCAAAGGGATCTAGATACCTTACACGTGGTTCTCTAGTGGTTAAGGCCCCATTAATTGCTCTTTCCATTCACATATGCATAGGTATATTAGATTGATATGATACAAGTTGCATAATAAATCGTAGGCAGTGTCCACCATTCTTTAACTGTCTTCGTGGTGCGATGCACAAGGTGTTGATTTTCGGTGTGAGCATCCTGGATTCGAATCCACGGACTGCCACATGTGTTTGTAAATTTCATTAATCGATTTTAGGAGTATAGTTGGGTGTTGGAAGGAACATAATAAACGAATGGTCAGTAAATTGGCAGATGAAGTTTAACATTGACAAATGCAAGGTATTAAAGATAGGGAAGATGCATACAAATGTAAAATATAAACTAGCTAATATGGAATTAGAAAACTCGAATTGTGAGAAAGATCTAGGTGTGTTTGTTAGCAATGATTTGAAGCCTAGAAAACAGTGTATAAGCGTTCGAAACAAGGCAAACAGGATTCTCGGGTTCATCTCTAGGAGTGTGAGTAACAGAACTGCTGATGTTATCTTAAAACTTTACTTGTCATTAGTGAGACCCCATATGGATTATGCTGTTCAATTTTGGTGTCCTTATTACAGAATGGACAAAGATTCATTGGAGAGAGTACAACGTAGAATGACAAAAATGATCCATAATATTAGAAATCTTCCGTATAAAGAAAGGTTGAAGAAATTAGGCTTACATTCGTTAGAGAGACAGAGTTAGAGGGGATAATTATGATAGAGGTGTTCAAGTGGGTTAATGGGATTGACAAAGGGGACATGAGAAATGTACTAATGCTCAGTGATAGCGAAAGAACTCGTACCAATGGTTTCAAATTAGATAAATTTCGTTTCAGAAAAGATATAGGCAAATATTGGTTTGGTAACAGAGTTGTAGATGGGTGGAATGGACTACCAAGTGCTATAGTGGGATTAAAAACGGTAGGGAGCTTTAAGATAAAATTGGATAAGCATATGGACGAGAAGGGTTGGGTGTGAAGGGGGATCAGCCGGGTTGGGCCAACCAGCCCTCTGCAGACCCCCGTAATCCTGCGTTAATCTCTAACCGTTTGGTAAGATGATCCTCAGGGTATTAGAGTGTTGAGCCTATAATTGGGCTTTGTAATTGGGGTTGTGTGGGACAGGGATCTGCCTTGCTTAGGCCAATCGGCTTTCTGCAGACTCCCATTTTCTTATGTTCTTAAGTTTACTTCATGCTTAATAGATATTACTAGGATTATGCCCCAAAACCAATTTATATCCACGTATCCCTTGATTCGAACACAATATCCTCATATGTGATCTTGCCTATTAAATTTGTCTTTTACTTTATAATATCTTCATCATATTGGCATTGTCAGTGTGAAGAACGTGATAACTGATGGTCCTCTGTGGTTGGCTCTCACGGGGATGAGGAAAGTTATGACAGATGAGACCCAAGGAAGTCTGGCTCTGAATCAGACGAAACACCATAGGGAAAGAACTGGTTCAGTATACTTCACGGACTTTGTTTACTCCAATAGGCTAACCAGAACCTATGTAACACACCCGTGTATATATCTAGATAATTAGGATGGGGTGGCATGCGTGGTCACACATTTAAGGGCCGTTCTACTAGTGATCTTCTTTCTTATCTTACTAACTTTTGGTCATCCTCCATTTGGGACTTCGGTGACTTTTTCTGTTGCGCTAGACATATAGAAGGCCTTCGATAGAGTCTGACACAAATCCCTCATTTCCAAACTACCCTCCTTCTGTTTCTATCCCTCCATCTGTGCCTTTGTCTCTAATTTTCTTTCTGGCCGTTCCATAGCTGCGGTTGTGGATGGTCACCGTTCACTTCTTCAACGTATCAACTCCGGTGTTCTTCAGGGTTCTTTCCTATCTCCAATTCAATTCCTATTATTCATTAACAACATTCTCAACTGCACCTCCAGCCCCATTCACTCATATGCTGTAGACTCTACATTACACTATTCCACTAGCCTTCCACAACATCATTCACAGCAGGAACACCAACACTCAAGTAAGGAGGCCATAAAGCACCTATCTTCTGATCTCACTGACTCCCATATATTTTGTAATGATGTAAATATTCCCACTTCCCCTAGTATTGACATTCTCGGTGTAACATTAACTACTAACTTGAGCTGGACACATTATGTTAGAAGCATTGCTAAGAATGCCTCTAAAAAACTGGGACTACTGTACAGAGTTCGAGAATTCTTCACTGACGAGCTGTTGGCCATAATATATAAAAGTCATGTGCGTTCTCAGATGGATTACTGTTCACCTCTGTGGAGTGGAAGTGGAGTGGTTGCATTGAGGCAGTTGGACAAAATTCAAAATATAGCTATATATTAGATTAATCAATAACCCTGCAATCACACAGGACCTTCCTACATTATCCATACGAAGAAACGTTGCATCCCTTGCATTATTCTACAGATATTTTCACAGCAATTGTTCCGAGGAACTTGCTTCAATTGTGCCGCCTTTCCACATCTCTCCCCGTAGAACTAGGGCAGCTGAGAGCGCCCATGAATTTACACTTTTACCTCCACAATGCAGAGCTTATCAAAATTCATTTATCCCTAGAACTACTACTCTTTGGAATTCACTTCTCTCGAGTTGCTTTCCACAAACTTACAATCTACAAAAGTTTAAATCCAGTTGTTACAAACATTTTATGAATGGAGGATGCCTTTAGGCACATGGACCTTTTTGTTTTATCTGTGTTTTTCCTTCCTCCGTTCATTGTCTCCTTAAAAAAAAAAAAAAAAAAAAAAAAAAAAATCTATAATTGGGGCAGATAAAACCTTGTCACTTTCAATGCTTCCAAAACTCAATTTCTCCATCTGTCTACTCATCGCCCCCTTCCAGAAAACTATTACTTACTCTTCAACAACATACAAATTATCCTTTCGTCTGCTCTTAATATGTTCAGTGTCTCTTTTTCTTCTGATCTCTCTTGGAAAGATCATATTGCCACTCTTGCTAAAACGGCTTCCCAAAAGCTGGTTGTTCTCATCCCCCTCCGGGGTTTCTTTACCCCTGCGCAGCTTCTTGCTCTGTACAGTGGCACACTGCGTACATATATTAAGTGTTGTTCAAGCATGTGGGAAGGATTCTCTCACACAGCACTTCTAGACAAAGTAGAAAGGAAAGTCTTCCATCTCATTAACTCACATCCACTCACCAATTCTCTGCAGTCTCTCTTCGCTGAAATGTTGCATCTCTCTCACTATTCTACCGCTATTACAATAATCAGTGTTCCTCAGAGGTCTCTCAGTGTATGCCAAGCCCTCTTCGTTGAGCACGCAGCACCCGTTTTGCAACACAATCCTACCCCTACTCTATGAACTCTCCAACCCAAGAGTGAAATGTTATTCTCAATCTTTCTTCTATTCAGCAGCTGAACTCTGGAACTCTCTCCCAGGATCAGTGTTTCCCTCTTAATATTACTTAAATTGCTTCAAACTCCGTGTATCTAAGCATATCCCTTGATTTTGGCCCTGTCACTCTTTCAACTCTTGGAGAGGCACTCGTCACAGTCAGTTCTGCCTTTTGTCTTCCTCACTCACATAGAAAAACAAATTAAGATAATCTTTATCCTTTTTATTCCTACAAATCCTTCCTAAGTTATATATATTCGTCTAATAATAGCCAGAATGCTACTTTAAAATATGTCATAATCTTCAAGGGGTTAACCCCCTGAGGAATGGATGATGTTGCATTTTGACAGTTTATTCTGGCTATGATTAGACGATTTTATACAGTTTAGGAAGGATCTGTGAGCATCAACATGGTAAAGACTGTCTCAATTAACCCTCTGACTGCCATATGCCTAAGTTGTATAAAATCGGTTCATGATAGCCGGAATAAACTGTCAAAAGGCGTCATAATCTTCATGGGGTCAAAGTGTTCATTGATACAGAATTCACAAACGCAAACAGCCCGAATTAACAAACCAATGGGTAAGTTAAGTTTGTATATATGTTTTGACATTATAATACTTAAAGAAGGGGGGGTTTCTTTATTGGTAGATCTATTAAAGATTTCCCGGCCAAAGGCCGGCTCCTCCTAAATTACAGGCTCGATATCGCTCGCAAGGAATGAAATCGACACCTAAATGGCACGAAAGATCTTGATATTGACAACAAAATGGGGCAAAACATTTTAAAATCGCTAAACTAATGGCCCGAACGTTTTATAATCTGAAAACTAATGGGTTTTAACATGAGGGAGAAGGGGAGCCAGAAAGACCAACCATCCCCCTTTATAATAACTAAACTATGCTGTTCCAAATTTATTAGGTCAAAACTCTTGAACATTAAGCTCTATAACTCACAAACGACTAGAGGAATCGAGCTAATAATTCTACCATGTGGGAAGGGTCAACCAGGGAATAGGTTTCGAAATGTACAACCTATTTGTTCTTTCCCCTTTTTGAGTTACAGAGGATGGGTCCACAATTTCTACCCTACCTATTTGGAACAGGGTATAGCCTAAATAGAATAAACCCTGGGCCAGTTAGAAATGTTACCGACTGAACAGTACATAAATATACTAACACTAACCACACAAACCCTACGATGCAATTCAGGTGGTCTTGACATGATTCTAATACAGTTAGCGAAACCCCAATAAAAAGTAGAGGAAGAAACGGATAGCTGGGCATCTATTAAAATCTCCCGCGCCGGCACACCACAGCTGGGCGAGGCAGCGTGGCTGGTGTACGATGCTTCCAGTTTTCGAGTGACGGTTATTTACACCACCCGAGCATCATGTGTGCCTTCATAGTTCATATATTAGCAACATACATCACATAATGTCATTGTAAGTGACGCGTCCTGGTTACCATGGCGACGGGCGGCCATCTTGTCCCAAGACAACAACATGAACGCAGGCACGTACACACGGCCAGCTGACCGACACTAATCTGCCCCCATTTTCACTTTCATTCTGTGTCTCTCTCACGCACTCTGTTTATTGATTTTATACTTTATCATATATTTTATAGTTAGAATATGAGTTTACACATTGTTTTAAGCACTTTTGACTTAGAAATGTGGATTTTCACATTGTAATTTGTACTTATGTTTCATTGTATTCTATCTCACTTTTATCGTCTGTTATCGCAGTCTTCATTGTTCACACTGTTATAAGTTTATGATATATTTACACTTATTGGTGTCCGTCACTGTTTTACGTATATTTGAATGTCACTATCACTTACATAGAGATGGCTGCACCCATGCGCAACCCATAGAAAGTGTTAGGGGTTGTAGCTTTTAGTGGGGAGGCAGCGCGTGGTGGTGGTGAAGGCAGGCGTGGGGGAGGACCACGCTGCACATTTTTGTGGTGTAGCAACTAGACCCCTCTCATCCTCAGCTTGTCTCTTCTGACCCCTGTGATGGCCTGGTAGAATTTTGTGGAATGCCATGGGGTTTGGGTCATCCTCCTCCTCCTCCTCTTCCCCACTTGGTGGGGTGTTAACTATGTCATGGGGAGCAGTGGGGGAGCGATACCCACTCTCCTCCCTTTGTTCCAACATCGCGAGGCGACGAGATATGGGAACCATGGGCTCCTCCTCTTGTACCTCCTCTATCTACATCATAGTTGGCCGATACTCCTACCCTGAATCCTCATCTGACAATCCAGTGTCACTATCAGGCACATCACTTTCCTCAAGTATAGTCAGTGCATCATCAAGGCTAACACCCCTGGGTAGCGACGAGGTAGATCAGACATGATGTATCACTCGCGAGATCAACGGGAAAACTGTCTTCCCCCTCCTCCAGCGCGTCCCTACCCGCGGCTGTACTTGGGGGGATTTCCAAGTATTGCCATTGTCCAGCAACATCCTAAGGAACATACCATACAAATCTGAACCCTCTAACTACCATAGGACAAGAGCAAATAAGGTCAAAAGTGCCAAAGCAGGTGTTGAGGTAAGTGGGTAAACTGGCGTCCCCCACCCATGCGGCTAAACTTGGGGGTTGCAGAGTACTGCCAC
Organism: Paralithodes platypus; assembly: GCA_032716605.1. NCBI lineage: Eukaryota > Metazoa > Arthropoda > Malacostraca > Decapoda > Lithodidae > Paralithodes > Paralithodes platypus. The sequence goes on along the minus strand of CM064547.1, from coordinate 8,833,797 downwards.
TGTTTGGCAACATCATAAGTATATCCCATACACATTTGAACCCTCTAGCTACCATAGAACAAGACTAAATAAGGTCGAAAGTGCCAACGCAGGTGCTGCGGCGCTGGGGCTTAGCAGGACATACATTGCCGACGCATGACGTGTGTCGCTGGGGTCCAGTGGGTTTAACTCTAATGTACCTTGAATTTGGCTCTGTAAATCTTACAATTGTGGGGGAGGCACTTGTTACAGGCAGCTTTGCCTTTAATCTCCTTCACTCACATAGACAAAATTAATTAATTACAAATACTCCCCGTAAGGAATGAGGTATAAATAACAATGATGGTTTGACTGTTTTAGATTTGTATGCGGTAATCCAGGTTCGAAAACCGGCAGGATCACATGCTTTCATCAATTTCATTTGGAGGTGTTTGGAGTTAGGAGTGCGATAATTAATTTAGATTATCGTAATAGCGGTAAAAGAATAGCGGTGAGAGAAATGTAACATTGCAGTGTTTATAAATAGATTGTAGAGAATTTATAAGAAGAGGTCATTTGATGAAACAAAATGCTTTTGACTCTGCCCTTTCGAGAATTGAGGTATGGGTGGTACCTCTCCTCACTTACGAACAATATTCTATACATGAGGACAAAGTACTCTTGTACGGAGCAAGAAGTATTGTTGGTGTAAAGAACCCATGGAGATGGTTGAGGACACATGACTTTTGGAAGCTATTTTAGCAATACTTGTAATATGGGCTTTCCAAGAAAGGTCAGAGGAATAATAGATACGAAAAATATTGAGATAGGATGAATGGTTGATTTGAGTGGTGTTAAAAAGAATGGGTTAGTCGTATGGAAGATTGTGACGGTAGATAGAGGGATAATTTTTATTTTGGAAGCATAGACATTCAATAAGGTTATCTCTGTCCCAATTGGAAATTATTGATAAATCAGATGATAGGTCTGCTATGGTTTCAACACGTGAGTTTTGAAGTGACTGCATGGAACTGTACCTCTGGTCATATCTACTCCTATGCCAATGAGTCTATCTTACACTATGCAACTAGCATTTCAGTGACCCATATTATAAACAGGGTAAGGGATGGTCCTATCCAGAGTGATGATTTGTATGTTCTACCCATCCTTAGCCGTTTCTGTCTCTTTTACTGTCTTACTCTTTCTCTGGGGGCTGGTGGCTAGGAATCCTCCTCCCCTTGTAGACTTCACCTACAAAACGAGACAGAGAAAGAGGCGAAGGAACGCTAAAGTGGTCCTGAACTCAGAATTGGCACTGTTAATATTGTTTTCGTTCGGTCTCTGTCTCGAGTGGGCCACCCCCAGCTATGGAGTATGTACACTACTTGAATGTATATATAAACAGAACTGGAGATAGGACAGAACCCTAAGGAATTAACACAGCAGTGTATAGGTTTAGGGAAAGAATGATGGCTGTCCATAACTGCAGCAATGAAACGGTTAGAAAGGAAATTTGAGATAAAGGCACAGATAAAGGGATAGAAACCAATGATGGTAGTTTAGAAACACGGGATTTGTGCCAGACTCTATGGAAAGCTTTAGAAAGGTTTAGCGCAATAGAAAACGTCTGGAGGTATGATAGACCGGTGTTGCATGCATGCACGCTTATGCTAGCACCTGATCTGCATGGGCAAGCTGATTACACTGATTACATATTACCTTCACATCCACAGCCATTCCAACAGTAAGATAACATTCCACATTCACCTCACACACTATGCCGACTATGGGCAGTTGGGCTATACCATGTTCCAGACACGTAGGCCATAACTCTTCAACATTAATATCTATTACTCACAAATTACTAGAGTAATCGAGCTAATGTTTCTACCATTTGGAAAAGGTCAGCCTGGGAATTGGTTTGGTAATTTACAGCCCATTTGCTCTAGCTCTTTTTGAGTTACAGAAGTTATGGTTCACGATTTCTGGACTACCTATTCGGAACAGGGTATAAGAACCCTCACCCGAAAACACGCTCGAGGATCAAACAATTTGGTAAATGGATCAATGAGCTATAACTAAAAAAAGTTTTCAAAAACCCTATACCTATACATAAGTTCGGTGCTGAGTGAGTCCATTAGGTCGACCTCTACTGTTACTGCATCAGCTCCTTCTGTACCAGTGACGTTTTGTTTTTGTTTTTTTAGCTACATTTAGACGTATTTATGAAGCTTTGGAATTATATATGGTAGAAGGATTAATCGAGATAGTATGTAGCCTTTTATTATATAGACGTCCTTCCTAAGCGTCATAAAATCGTCTAAATGTAGCTAAGCTAAAACAAAAAAGACGTTGCCGGTACAGAATGGGTTGAAGGTGGTGTTAAACGAGCTCTATTCCATATTTGTTACGGGCAATTGTGGTCTGGCAGTTTCTTGATTTAAGCTATATATTATTTCAACCTCTTCGAATCATAATATTATAAGTTCCGTATAGTTGTCGATTCCAATGCGAAAATATAAAAAACTAGTATTACAAAATAAAAAAAATAAAAAATTCATCGAAAATAGACCTAAAATGCGCTCTTGTTACATCCCCTTTAGCTCTCCACATATACCCAGCCTTGTGTGTATAGTTGTACCCCCTCGATGATTTTATGTATGGAATCAAATCTGGTTATTGGTGAGTTCTACCAACAGGGAGGCATAAGTATTATATATATATATATATATATATATATACAGTATAAACATATATATATATAAACAGTATATATATATATATATATATATATATATATATATATATATATAATTTTTGTTTACAACCACCATCAAAAATGAAGGCAATTTCACAATACGTACAGAACACTTTTATGTATAGACACTTTACTTGAGTAAGAGGTAAGGCACACTTGCTATGAACGTGTGCTCTAAACATAAAATGAACACGTGCGTGATTTATTGATGTCAATATTTATTGATGCAGGTTCTTAGATGAAATCGAACTTTTTGTGTGTTTAAGTTAAAGTACATACGTTAAATTGGTACAAATAGAAACAGCGAATTTGGTGTTGTTAGTAATTAAATTATTAGAGTTACATTTAGCAATGTCAGTCTATAATTTGTCACAAAGTCAAGTTTTCTCTACTCGTTCGACTACAGTTATATTTACTGTTTATATGAGGTGAATTATTAATTTATTGGAAAATCATTAAACAACAAATGTACGCAATCAGTTGTTGGGTGTCTTCGAAATTAATGTTCTGCTATTTTAAATTCCTGGTTTACATTGATGTGGGAGTGCCCAATCCTAAATGTTAGAATGTTATAAGGGAAGGCAGACCGTTTTCCTGGACCTCCTTCTCCCTCATGTTTTGCCCAATTTTTTTTAGATTATCAGACGTTCGGCCCATTAGCTTGGCGATTTTAACACCTTTCGCCGCATTTCGTTGTCAATTTTAAGACCTTTCGTGCCATTTACTGTGTATTTCAGACCCGATGTCGCAGCGCCTTTCGAAATTTGTGGCAAGACTATAGGTTACATAATAATGACATTCGAACACAATGTTATTGATACCCCGCCGTAAATTATGGTGTTATAAAGGTTTGTCAAATTATTATAGTTACGATGCTACCTCTTAGGGTAGCCAAAGGGAACGCAAAAACATGAGCAAGCGATCGGACACCAGACAGACCCCCCTCCCCTACAGTCATACTGTCCCTCCCCCACCAACCCCACCAACCAAGCGACCCCACCAACCCCCTCCTACACTCATGCTTCTATACCCCCTCCCCACCTCTCTCTCTCTCTCTCTCTCTCTCTCACACACATAGCATATTGGATAGTAATTATAAAGACATTCAGTACTTTGTACATTAATATACCGTGGTATTACGTGACATTGGGTTTACAATAGAACTAAAGTATATACAGCAACAATGAGTTGGGCAGCTTTTGCAAATGAACATGACCCATAAGTTGGTTAATCACATTACAGTATACTGTCTTTGCTAGCAAGTTTGGCGGGTAGTTATAATTATAACCCTATAATTTATGGTTGGGTATGGTCGTTTCAGGCTATAATTATGGAACTGTTGTTCGGTTATCCGTATGATGTGATGATATGATTGGCCATAATATTCTAAAGAATTGGAAGAGGTTTGTATAATTACAGAATAAATAAATATTAACAAAAGAATTAATGGATAATTAAACAGGCAAATGTACTGTACATATATTTTATTTTAGTCTCGTCACTGTCAAGGAAGAGCTCATCCTCATCATCGCTGTCAAAGCTTATAACGACAGGTTCCACAATGTCATGAATATTGTCAGATGACCAATAATCCTCTTCAAACGCCATAGCTCTTCTTACGGCACCTGCCCAAATGTCTTTGGTTGCGCGTAACTTTGCTTCCTCTAACCTGGCCTTCAGGCTGGCACAAGTGAATCGTTGTAACGAGGTGCGTACGTATCTCTTCATACACCCCCACACCTGCTCGATGGCGTTCAGCTCAGGATGCGCCGGTGGAAGTCGGACAACTTCGTGACCCCATTCTCGGATTATATTATCCACTTTGTACCGTGGCTTTGGTCGATTTTCTTTGCATATACGAAGGAGTTCAGGACGGGTAGCGTGAGGTGAGAAGGGGAGTTTCCTTTCCTCCAACCATTTCACAAGATCAGCCTTTTTGGTGGTAGTAGTGGGACAGCGACTTTCCTCCGTAAACTGGCTGTGGTAGGGTACATTGTCCAACACAACTACTGATGGCTCGGCTAATGCTGGTAAAAGTTGTGCTGTGAGCCAGTGAACAAAAAGGCTGCTGTTCATTTCCCCGTGGTAGTCACCTGTTTTGTTCTTTGCAGGGAAACATACAAAGGAGCCATCCACAAAACCCTCGACTGTGCCACCTGCTACCACCACAAATCGCTCTCCTTCACCAGGTGGCACCTGACGGCTGTAGGTGGCACTTGTTTCAGGTTGTGTTCTGTCCACCCACTCCCTGCTGTGTGACATCCTTGTTGTGAACCACGTTTCATCCACATACACCACCTGTCTTCCTTCCTGCCGATGATGCTGGAGTGTGCGGAGAGCGTCAATACGACGACATACTATATCATTCGACTCTTTCCGTACATAAATTTTTCTCTGTGATACCCTGTAACGGAATCCCATGCTGTGCAACACACGCCATATCGCTGTCTCTGAGGTCTCACTTGGAATAATATCGGCCCTCTTCAAATCATCGGTCAGGGTAACAACAGTAAATGTTTCCTTTGCAGCAAACTTGGCATGCACAAAACGTCGTATGGCACCAATAGTAAATCTGTCAAAGACAGGTGGTGTAGTGGAGGGGGTCCGGGAGTCAGGCGGTGTAATGGTGGGAGTGCTCGGTGTTTCAGGTGGTGTGTCTGGCTGCGAACGCAGGTTGCGCTGCACCATCTTCCGCACTGCCTGGATTGTCATACCCATCACGTGAGCGACACGGTCATACGGCCTGTGTGGAAAGACAATATCGTAGAATAGGGAAATGGTCGAATATTAAGGACAACATAGTTGTATTATTATATGTTATGGTATTATGTGATGGGCTGAATCCAAGATCTATATACTAAGGTCTACCGGACGGCTGACCAAAATAAGCTCTCTCCCGCGCATAGTGTAGAGTGCGCCCCACACTAGCCTGCGCTCGACCCAGCTTCCCTCCCTCAATACCAGTACCTCTTATTTTGTTGTTTATTTATTCCTTGTAAACTATAGTCCATGGGATCTAAGATCACTGGAAGTTCAATCAGTTCATTCACTTTGAGTAATCGATCAAGAACAAACGAGGTGAAACAAAGTGGATGTATTATATTATGCATTTTAAACATCCTGAACCTAACATAGAAACACTGAGGATAGTTACTATACAGTTATTATTATTTTTACACACACGCACACTCAGTTTGTACAATACATTGTACGTGTTTGTGTGTGTTTGGTCAAAAAGCCCCTTTTGGGATTATATGGGTCAAACTTTGTTTAATGTTTCACTACATCCTTCTACTTTATAAGGAATTAGGCGGCTTGTCATGTCATTAATGACAAGGAGTAGCTTAACATAGGTAAGGTAGAATTTAAGCACACTCACACACACACACACGCGCGCACACACACACACACACACACGGACACTGATTACATGTGTGTGTCTTTCGAAATAAGTTCGTGTTTTTATTACAAGGGACAGATTATTGTTCTCTTCCCTTTCTCCTTTTCAATTGGACATAAACAATAGGGAATACATACATTTAAAAACATGGCTTCCTCTACCTTCGTTCACAAAATCGTGATTACTTCGTTCTCTGTTTATCCAGATGTAAGTAATCAACTATGACCGACAAACAAACAAACAACAAACAACAACAAACAATTCAGCACTAGACCAATTAATATAATGTGTTCAAACAAACGTAGCCAAATGTAACAATACTCAAGCATTCACACCAATATCAATAACACACACACACACACACACACACACACACACACACAACCACTAACAACATTTATCACACAAATACAGGGTGTCTCGCAATATTGTTTTCCCTGTAGATACTTCTACAAAGGAAAGACTGTTAAAACGTTATAGGCATATACAACATACTACATACTTTATAAACGTTATAGGCATATACAATGGGAGGATATTATTGGGATTGAATTTGTGCTGTACCTAGTATCAGTGCATTACCACAAAGCCCACCGAAATGCCAAAAAAATACCCTCATTGTTCCCTGATTAAATAACACTGTATGAATATTCCCATATTCAAAATATGTTACAGGGGGACAATGCCTAGTGAGTTCACTGCTCAATAGGTGGCATTCTGAGAGTGAGGGTCTGAGTCTGGAGGGTGAGACGGTGAAGCACTTGAGCGAAGCAACCAGCCGCTTCAGAGATGGAGCTGCTTTGAGCCATGATGGATGCTTCACATGTCTCACTCCCCAGGCTGGAACAAGACCTCACGGGCTTCACCGTGTTGAGCGGTGGAATGTACAGGCTCTCAGCCTATGCCCAAGAGGGAGTAGTTGGAATATAGAAAAAAAAAAAAAAAAAAAAAAAAAAATACAACATACTACATACTTTATAAACGTTATAGGCATATACAACATACTACATACTTTATAAACGTTATAGGCATATACAACATACTACATACTTTATAAACGTTATAGGCATATACAACATACTACATACTTTATAAACGTTATAGGCATATACAACATACTACATACTTTATAAACGTTATAGGCATATACAACATACTACATACTTTATAAACGTTATAGGCATATACAACATACTACATACTTTATAAACGTTATAGGCATATACAACATACTACATACTTTATAAACGTTATAGGCATATACAACATACTACATACTTTATAAACGTTATAGGCATATACAACATACTACATACTTTATAAAAGTTATAGGCATATACAACATACTACATACTTTATAAACGTTATAGGCATATACAACATACTACATACTTTATAAACGTTATAGGCATATACAACATACTACATACTTTATAAACGTTATAGGCATATACAACATACTACATACTTTATAAACGTTATAGGCATATACAACATACTACATACTTTATAAACGTTATAGGCATATACAACATACTACATACTTTATAAACGTTATAGGCATATACAACATACTACATACTTTATAAACGTTATAGGCATATACAACATACTACATACTTTATAAACGTTATAGGCATATACAACATACTACATACTTTATAAACGTTATAGGCATATACAACATACTACATACTTATAAACGTTATAGGCATATACAAACTACTACATACTTTATAAACGTTATAGGCATATACAACATACTACATACTTTATAAACGTTATAGGCATATACAACATACTACATACTTTATAAACGTTATAGGCATATACAACATACTACATACTTTATAAACGTTATAGGCATATACAACATACTACATACTTTATAAACGTTATAGGCATATACAACATACTACATACTTTATAAACGTTATAGGCATATACAACATACTACATACTTTATAAACGTTATAGGCATATACAACATACTACATACTTTATAAACGTTATAGGCATATACAACATACTACATACTTTATAAACGTTATAGGCATATACAACATACTACATACTTTATAAACGTTATAGGCATATACAACATACTACATACTTTATAAACGTTATAGGCATATACAACATACTACATACTTTATAAACGTTATAGGCATATACAACATACTACATACTTTATAAACGTTATAGGCATATACAACATACTACATACTTTATAAACGTTATAGGCATATACAACATACTACATACTTTATAAACGTGATAGGCATATACAACATACTACATACTTTATAAACGTTATAGGCATATACAACATACTACATACTTTATAAACGTTATAGGCATATACAACATACTACATACTTTATAAACGTTATAGGCATATACAACATACTACATACTTTATAAACGTTATAGGCATATACAACATACTACATACTTTATAAACGTTATAGGCATATACAACATACTACATACTTTATAAACGTTATAGGCATATACAACATACTACATACTTTATAAACGTTATAGGCATATACAACATACTACATACTTTATAAACGTTATAGGCATATACAACATACTACATACTTTATAAACGTTATAGGCATATACAACATACTACATACTTTATAAACGTTATAGGCATATACAACATACTACATACTTTATAAACGTTATAGGCATATACAACATACTACATACTTTATAAACGTTATAGGCATATACAACATACTACATACTTTATAAACGTTATAGGCATATACAACATACTACATACTTATAAACATTATAGGCATATACAACATACTACATACTTTATAAACGTTATAGGCATATACAACATACTACATACTTTATAAACGTTATAGGCATATACAACATACTACATACTTTATAAACGTTATAGGCATATACAACATACTACATACTTTATAAACGTTATAGGCATATACAACATACTACATACTTTATAAACGTTATAGGCATATACAACATACTACATACTGTATAAACGTTATAGGCATATACAACATACTATATAAACGTTATAGGCATATACAACATACTACATACTTTATAAACGTTATAGGCATATACAACATACTACATACTTTATAAACGTTATAGGCATATACAACATACTACATACTTTATAACCTTAATCGGCATATACAACAAACTACATACTTTATAAACGTTATAGGCATATACAACATACTACATACTTTATAAACGTTATAGGCATATACAACATACATACTTTAAACATAGCATACAACATACTACATACTTATAAACGTTATAGGCATATACAACATACTACATACTTTATAAACGTTATAGGCATATACAACATACTACATACTTTATAAACGTTATAGGCATATACTACATACTTTATAAACGTTATAGGCATATACAACATACTACATACTTTATAAACGTTATAGGCATATACAACATACTACATACTTTTGCAACTATATGGCCTTTTACATTCGGCATTCTTAACCCGCTCTAATGATAGAATGGAATGGTTATTTTAGTAGTGTATGGTTTATGGTGTTATATACAGTAATTATACCATGCTGCACCATGCACAACTTGGTTTATGGTGTTATATACAGTAATTATACCATGCTGCACCATGCACAACTTGGTTTATGGTGTTATATACAGTAATTATACCATGCTGCACCATGCACAACTTGGTTTATGGTGTTATATACAGTAATTATACCATGCTGCACCCACCATGCACAACTTTGTTTTCATATCCCTTTCATTTGGCGGGAACATGGATTTAAAACAATGAACATGACAAAAATACCTACTTTACAAGGCAGTAGCTGTAAAATACCTACTTTACAAGGCAGTAGCTGTAAAATGTTGACAACAAAAACATTTACATTTTATAGAATATTTTGGTTCATAATAGCGCTCTTTAATTTCTGAAAGTGCCGATACGGTTTCTAAAGAATCGTGGAGTACCCTGTATACAGCCACTATTAAACAGGATCAGACATATCCACAAAACAAAAATGATCACATACAGTATATAGTGTCGCTAACAAAAAGTATGTAAGACAACCATAAAATGTCACTCAAACATACAGGCAACAATTGTCACACAGCCACACCTCTACACACTACCATGATTATAGTATTTATCACCACCCCTAGCAAGAAAACTACAATCATTATTACGAATAACAAAACTAATGAACACCCATACCAACGAATATAAGACTAACATTTATTTGTTTACGGTAACAAATACTCGTTTTAATATTGTTTACTTATATACACTACAACTACTTGTAATACTCGCACACACATTCACATCATAATTATGTATACAGTAGCCTATACACAAATACACTGCCAGCGACAAAATAACGTATATCTATTTACACCATCAGTGATATAAAATAACACAAATATTACTATCAATAAGGCACGCAAGCAGGCATCCACTAATAATATTCCCACAATCACCAATATCTATACTCACACAATCACCTCCAATAAAAACAATTCACATTGGCCTACGCATACTATTACTATCATGATATTGTTTACATGTTACCACCCATCTCCACTTCCATTAATATCCCCATATCTGTATTTTTTAAGCTTACCGTGTGGTAGAAACATGGAAGGTACAGTATCGTCTTGCAATGGCCGGTCATTTTTAGTCCTCTTATAAGTACCGAGAAGACGTGATTGCATATCATCCTTCAAGTTGTTAACGTCAAAATGAATGGAGCAAATCAATGCATGTGTTGGGTTGCTTTTATCTGTATGTTGACTGGCATTCAACCACAAGCGTCATATTTTTTAATTTTTGGGAATCGAAAATAATCTAATGTTTTCAGATGTTTTTGCTTGTTTGATGTTGTGAAGAAACCCAAACACAGAGCAGTTATTCGGCATAGTGATCCACACAACCAACTAGCGAGGCCTATAAACAAAGAATGTCATTCTAATATACATAGTGCGCCTACATGAACTTTCTGTGTTCAGGTTACCCATTTTGGTTTGAGCCCAAGTGCGAGAGGAGGGGCGCAGGTCTGTCATTTGACAGGCGCTAATCCACCCCTACCTGCGCGCCGGTTGACCTTAGTATATAGGTCTTGGCTGAATCTATTGGAATAATATAAGGTTGAATAACCTTACGAATTCACCTCACCTGAGGAAAATTTGTGGCACGTAGCTCATACAGAACATAATGGTATTAAGATCAAGATATAATCACCAAACATTGTCATTCCTATAAAATATGTTCCGTAAACGTATAGACAAAAGCGTTATGGCTAATAATTACCTGCTAAGGCTTATTTTCAGTGTGTCAGCGTTCTTCTCTTGGTTGAACATATTGAAAAGTCGTAGCGCAATGACACCTTTACATCCACGCGGGCATCTCAGCATACCGGCAATCTCCTGCAGGGACGTAGCACACCTTCAGTAGCTTGTGAGTAGGCACCTTCCTCGATCGCAGGCCAGTGAACATCTCCCGTTAAATTGCTCAAGTATTCCAAACACTGGGAAAATATCAAAATGAAACAGACCTATCACGGTTGTTTCCCTAAACTATCAATCCAAGCTCCGCCCATAATTTCCATTCATAAACTATTATACGTATATATTAAAGCATAGGTATGGCTTTATATTTTCCCTTTAAAAGACAATGTTTAGAGAGAGAGAGAGAGAGAGAGAGAGAGAGAGAGAGAGAGAGAGGTGGTGAGGGGGTATAGAAGGATGAGTATAGGAAGGATGAGTTGGTGGGGGCGCTTGGTTGGTGGGGTTGGTGGGGGCGCTTGGTTGGTAGGGGAGGGGGGTCTGTCTGGTGTCCGATCGCTTGCTCATGTTTTTGCGTTCCCTTTGGCTACCCTAAGAGGTAGCATCGTAACTATAATAATTTGACAAACCTTTATAACACCATAATTTACGGCGGGGTATCAATAACATTGTGTTCGAATGTCATTATTATGTAACCTATAGTCTTGCCACAAATTGCGAAAGGCGCTGCGACATCGGGTCTGAAATGCACTAGTAGGTGTCGATTATTTCCTGGCGAGCCTGCAATTTTAAGAGGAAGCGGCCTTCGGCCGGGACACTTTTCTACCGAAAAATTTACAAATGTATCTTGAAGGGAGGTCTAGGGAGTGTTCTTCTAAGCTTGATGGAAGTCTAGGGAGGAAGTTAAAAAAATATATGAATAAATGAATTAATAGACCAAACAAACGGTCAGTCTCCCCATATGTTGGGGAATGCACGGATAGAATATGTGTTTTATTTTACCTGAATGTTAATTCACTGTTTTCTCACGAAAGGACTGGTATTTAGAGACACACTACGACTATTCAGTTTACCGGCGACGTGTCTTTTGTATGTTATTCTTGTTGTACTTAGAGGATTTTGTGTAGTTTAAAGAGGAACTGTGGTAGTAGATGAGTTAAGCGAGATCGGTCGAAGCCTGTTCGTTGCTAGAGGCCCTTTTCATACTGAATACAATCGTCTGATAGTAGCCAGAATAAAGGTAAAAGGACGATACCGGTACTGAATGGGTTAACCCGTTAAGTACCAGTTCCGTCCTTTTCATTTCAGGTTAGCTACTAATAGACAATTTTAATCAGTTTAGGAAGGGCCACCAGCAATTATCAGGCTTTGAACTATCTTAATTAACCCTTTTATACTATCACAGATCCTTCTTAGGCTGCATAAAATCGTCTAAATATAGCTTTAAAAAAATAGCGTTGACGGTACAGAAGGGGTTCATTACTACAAAGGAAAATACACTCCTAATTTAAGCCTACTAATAATCCCCTCTATACATAAAATACACTTCTAATTTGAGGGGGAGGTAGTTCCTTTTTTCTGGACCCCATTCTCTCTCATGTCTAGTCCCGTTAGTTTAGAGATTCAAAGACGTTCATTCCATTAGCGTAGCGAATTTAAGACTCATTACCATTTAGGTGTCGATTTGGGTATAATTGCTTGAAATTACCTTAATTTTCTTCTAATTTTCATGAATAACCAACAGATAGAGCGTAATACAAGTATATGTCCGGGAAAGTACGGCAATAATGCTTTCAAATCAAAACTGAATCATCTCTGCACGACGTCTGGTTGTCTTGCAACGATCTTGCAAACAAAGGACAAAATCGCAAAAAACAAGCAATTTTGAGCTGTTTTCGCTATGTGTAACGCTGCAGATGTGCGAGAGAACTCTTTCACTCCTCAGTATGTACCCAGAGTCATTGGGCTTCGGACGAAGCCCTCCCGCGCTGCCTGAAACAGCTAGCCTCTCTCCCAGGCCACATAATAGTCAGAGAATCCCTTCCGTCAGGTGACGGGCACCGCACAAATTGGGTAAATATATATATAAATAGACCAAAAAATACACCTTATCCCTATTAATCCTATCAAGTTCCCTTCCACACATAAAATACTGGAGTGTGTAGAACTTCTTTGGGTAAGGTCTCGTTAGAATTCGGTCTGGGCTACGGATATGGCGCGAGGGCAACGCATATTGAGCAAAATTAGTGGGTTCTCTTACCTATAGAAGCAACCATACAGAAAAAGTTAATGCCAGGTGAACAGAGGCATCCGGTGCGAAAAGAACCGTCTCTCCGTCTCTCACTGCCGGGGAATTGAACCCAAGGACTTTTGGTTGTGAATCAAACATGCTAAGCATTGCATCAAACACATAATATTTTTTTTTTTAACTGGGATGTGAATCTTTTAACAGCTTCATTTCTTCTAAATGACTTATAATTTGTCTCAAATCAGATGTTGCAAAAAATTGACATACATTTGAAGGGAGCTCATTGAAAGGTAATTACGTGGTAGTGATTATTTCCTTTCACAAAAGCTCCTGGACAACATGGATATATAATGATAAACACACACAGTGTACAGTAGACTAGAAGGCAGCACACAATAATGATAAACACACACAGTGTACAGTAGACTAGAAGGCAGCACACAATAATGATAAACACACACAGTGTACAGTAGACTAGAAGGCAGCACACAATAATGATAAACACACACAGTGTACAGTAGACTAGAAGGCAGCACACAATAATGATAAACACACACAGTGTACAGTAGACTAGAAGGCAGCACACAATAATGATAAACACACACAGTGTACAGTAGACTAGAAGGCAGCACACAATAATGATAAACACACACAGTGTACAGTAGACTAGAAGGCAGCACACAATAATGATAAACACACACAGTGTACAGTAGACTAGAAGGCAGCACACAATAATGATAAACACACACAGTGTACAGTAGACTAGAAGGCAGCACACAATAATGATAAACACACACAGTGTACAGTAGACTAGAAGGCAGCACACAATAATGATAAACACACACAGTGTACAGTAGACTAGAAGGCAGCACACAATAATGATAAACACACACAGTGTACAGTAGACTAGAAGGCAGCACACAATAATGATAAACACACACAGTGTACAGTAGACTAGAAGGCAGCACACAATTGACCACTTGCGAATTTTGGTCTATAAGGAAGTTAGGGTTGTGGCCATCAATATTTTGGTCTATAAGGAAGTTAGGGTTGTGGCCATCAATATTTGGTCTATAAGGAAGTTAGGGTTGTGGCCATCAATATTTTGGTCTATAAGGAAGTTAGGGTTGTGGCCATCAATATTTTGGTCTATAAGGAAGTTAGGGTTGTGGCCATCAATATTTTGGTCTATAAGGAAGTTAGGGTTGTGGCCATCAATATTTTGGTCTATAAGGAAGTTAGGGTTGTGGCCATCAATATTTTGGTCTATAAGGAAGTTAGGGTTGTGGCCAACATAATTTTGGTCTATAAGGAAGTTAGGGTTGTGGCCATCAATATTTTGGTCTATAAGGAAGTTAGGGTTGTGGCCATCAATATTTTGGTCTATAAGGAAGTTAGGGTTGTGGCCATCAATATTTTGGTCTATAAGGAAGTTAGGGTTGTGGCCATCAATATTTTGGTCTATAAGGAAGTTAGGGTTGTGGCCATCAATATTTTGGTCTATAAGGAAGTTAGGGTTGTGGCCATCAATATTTTGGTCTATAAGGAAGTTAGGGTTGTGGCCATCAATATTTTGGTCTATAAGGAAGTTAGGGTTGTGGCCATCAATATTTTGGTCTATAAGGAAGTTAGGGTTGTGGCCATCAATATTTTTGGTCTATAAGGAAGTTAGGGTTGTGGCCATCAATATTTTGGTCTATAAGGAAGTTAGGGTTGTGGCCATCAATATTTTGGTCTATAAGGAAGTTAGGGTTGTGGCCATCAATATTTTGGTCTATAAGGAAGTTAGGGTTGTGGCCATCAATATTTAACAGAATTATCAACTAAAATATGGACATAATACATTTATAAATAGATTAAACAAAATTCAACATACTTTTAATCTACCCGAGATCTACATATTAGTATTGCATTTCTGTATAATTGTTATATATACAGCTCAAGCTTCCTTATAGCCTGAAACTTGCAAGGGGTCAATTGACCACTTGCGAGTTTTGGCCTACAAGGAATATGGAGTTGTGGTCATCAATATTTAGCAGAATTATCAGATAAAATACGATCATACTACATATATAAATACATAAAACCAAATTGATCATATTTTGTATCCATCAGAAACCCACATCATTATTGCATTTATCTTTAATATCGATGTTCACGGCTCCAACTTCCTTATAGCCTTTAACTCACAAGTGATTAATTACTGAAACATTCTATTTCCCATGAATGATTTCCGGGTAACTCAACCAGTAGACCAATTCAACCAGTAGACCATTTCAACCAACAACATGTTTTATGCCTGCTTTTGGTCCAATCAAAACAGCTGTCCCTCAACTCTTTTCCCCCATCCACATTCCACAAGGGCAGAAACCACCGAACGATTGTCAACGTCCAGATGGGGGGTCCTGGTAGAATTTTGGCCTAGTGTACAGGGCAAGATCCTGCCAGCTGGGCAGCATAGAACTCCAGCCTGGTTGTTCTGTCTGTCACAATATATATATATATATATATATATATATATATATATATTTATATATATAAGGGGAGGTGTGGCAGAGTGGTCTTGCCACTGGACTGGTAATCCAATGGACCCGGGTTCGAATCCCAATATGTCAATGAGAAGATGTTATTGGGATGGAATTTGTGCTGTACCTAGTTGCAGTGCATGACCACAGCACACCGAAATGCCAAAAAAATACCCTCATTGTTCCCTGAATAACCCGTCCAGCCCCGGCTAGTTTTGTAATGTTTGTTCACCAGAACCCGGCCGGTTTTCAAAAAATGGTTTTATTTCAGAAACAATAGCGAATGGGTTAGGAATGAAGGAAAAACCACGAAAAACCGCTCAAAGAGCTTAAAAAATGGTCCTACAGAGCCCCCCCCCGTATTTTACAAGAGTAAAAAATTGAAGGCAATTATCCCAAAAAAACAGGTTATTGCGCGCTCACGCGCACGCACGTGGACTTTGAGAATTTTCAACCATCGGCACGGATGCGTGGGATACGTACACAGTTCCCATACAAATCTGAGCCCTCTTGAGTGGCTACACCTGAGGTTACGGTCAGCGCAATTAGGGTGACGCGCCAGGCGCGTCTCTGGGGCTGTGCGTTACATACATCGCCGACGCATCAGACGCGTCGCTGGGGCTGTACGGGTTAAATAGCATTGTATGAATATTCCAATATTCAAAATATGCTTAAGGGGGGCAATGCCTAGTGAGTTAATTGCTCAATAGGTGGTGTTCTGAGAGTGAGGGTCCGAGTCTGAGGGATGAGACGGTGAAGCGGAGTGGCGAAACAGCTGCAGAGATGGGGTTGCTTCGAGCTGTGAATGGGTGCTTCGCATGTCTCACTCCCTAGACTGGAACAAGACCTCACAGGCCTCACCATGTTCAGCGATGGAGTGTACAGGCTCTCAGTCTATGCCCGAGAGGGAGTAGTTGGAATATATATAAAAACAAAACAAAATATATATATATAGATATATTGTATATATATACAGTATATATATATATATATATATATATATATATATATATATATAATGTGTATATATATATATATATATATATATATATATATACATATATATATATATATATATATATATATATATATATATCTATATCAGAGTTGGGTCAGTTAAGTTAATTAACTTAACTTTTACCGAGTAATCGATTAAGTTAATTAACTTTTAACTTAACTAGTTAATTTTGAAAAATGGGTTAACTTAACTTAATCGAAATTTCTCAAAATTAATTGATCAATTCAATTAATTTTCGATTAATTATCGATTAATTATCAATTAATTTTCCCTTGTACTAGATATGGAAATTGCATTACAAACCACGTGGTCACTCACTACTGTATATTGTAGTCTCCAACGGTCAATATAGTTGACCTTTACCTTTACCTGCCTCAGCGGTCAGTAGCCTAATTACCTTTTAATTGCTGTATGTCGAAAGTGGGTGGGTATTTTTTTCCTAAGTTCATCTTATAGAGAGAGAGAGAGAGAGAGAGAGAGAGAGAGAGAGAGAGATCATAAGAACATAGGAAAACGGGAGTCTGCAGAGAGCCGACTGGTTCACACAAGGCAAAATCCCTTTCAAACCCAACCCATCTCGTCCATATGCCTATCTAATTTTACTTTGAACCTCTCTATAATGCTTGATCCTACCATATCACTCGGTTGCCTATTCCATATGTCTACAACCTTTCTGACACAAATTGTATCTAATTTGCAACCACTTCTAATTTTTATAAATGATCTCCTCAACTGTACCTCAATTCCCATCCATTCATTCGCAGACGACAACCTTACACTACTCCATTAGTTTTTCAGAACGCCCCAGCCAGCAATCCCTCAACGACAAACGTAATGAAGCCATAGAACTCTTGAATTCTGATCTAAATACTATCTCCAATTAGGGCAGAGAAAACCTTGTTACCTTTAATGCTTCCAAAACACAATTTCTCCATCTATCTACCCGTAAGGAACTCCCAGCGGACTATCCCTTATTCTTCAACAATACAAAAATCAATCCTTCAATTTCTCTCAATATTCTTGATGCCTCTTTTTCTTCTGTTCTCAGTTGGAAGGACCATATTACCAGTCTTGCTAAGGCAGCATCCCAGAAGCTGGGTGTGCTCAACTGCCTTAGGGGGTTCTTTTCCCCTGCACAGCTTCTTGCTCTGTACAGGGGCATAGTGCGTCCTTGTATTGAGTATTGTTCACATGTGTGGGGAGGTTCCTCTCACACCGCTCTCCTAGACAAAGTTGAAAGGAAGGCCTTTCGTATCATTAACTCCCGTCCACTCACCAACTCTCTGCAATCTCTCTCTCTCCGCCGCAATGTTGCATCTCTCTAGCTATTCTATCGCTACTATAATAATCAGTGTTCCTCAGAGATTTCCCAGTGTATACCACCTCCTTTACGTAGGGCACATGGTACCCGTCTTGCAACTCAATCCCACCCCTACTCTGTGCAACTCTCCAACCAGAGAGTGAAACGTTACTCTCAAACTTTCTCTCTCAGAATCAGTCTTTCCCTCTTCCTATGACTTAAATTGCTTCAAACTCCGTGTGTCCAGGCATTTTGGCTCGAACGTCCCTTGATTTTGGCTCTGTCACTCTTTCAACTATGGGGGAGGCACTCGCTATAGGCAGTTCTGCCATTTGCCTCCCTCAATCACATAGAAAAAAAAAATCTTGTTTGTCATTCATCGTTGTACTCTTTCCAAGGAATCTGGAACTCTCTTCCAGAATCAGCCTTACCCTCTTCCTACGACTTCCGTGTGTCCAGGTATTTTGGCTCGAACGCCCCTTGATTTTGGCCCTGTCACTCTTTCAACTCTGAGGGAGGCACTCGATACAGGCAGTTCTGCCTTTTGTCTCCCTCACTCACATAGAAAACAAAATATCACTGTCTGAGTATAATAAGAATAATAAGAATATATCTATTTCCACCATCAGTGGTTATTCCTGTTACATAGTATGTACACAAATATACAATACAAGACTTACGATGTTGTCATGATGTAGTGTATTGCTTCATTATTTATGTACAGTCAACTGGATTAATTGGCGGGAGTTTCGTAATCTTATATGGATTCATTGGAAGCTTAACATTTAATATATAAAATATAATTATTAGTCTTAATTAAAAGATATAAAATTAAGAATCAAAATATAGATACACAATGCTGTTCTCTTCAGCAATTTATGATATATATTTGCTTAACTCAATTTCTGTGTCACCGCACAGTATGTAGCCTATGCGAGTTGACTGTACGTGACTACGTGCCAGGTACATATTGTATAATTAGTACCTTACTTACAAAACCTCAATATATTATATTTAAAACCAAATGATGGATTGTCAGGTTTAGTACAATAGGTAGTTATTGATACATTTGAGATTTATTACCTGCCAAACAATAATCCCATGTATTATTACTATGTCGTGTCGTACCTATATCACTGGAAAGCCAGAGAGAGAGAAAGAGAGAGAGAGAGAGGTAGAGAGAGAGAGAGAGTTAGAGAGGGGAGGGGGGAGGGGTCGTAATGTTTTAGGGAGGTAGAGAACGAATATGGGAGGATGTGATTTACAAATTTAGGTTTTGCACCAGTGTAAAATTGGAGGTTTAGTATGTACACAAAAAACACACACACACACACATCAAAGCATATTTTCACGTACACTGGCAGATATGCGCACACATACATTGCTATTACTACTCACATTACACACATACATACAGTATACAAGTCTTCAAATACCAATAGAGAAAATTCATAAGATTAACGTAGCCTAACCTAATGATTTTGGTCGTGTTTGTCCTGTCCGTCCTACTCTGCAAAGAAACTCAAAGATACAGCACACACATGTTGGGTGAACCCCTGATGCTTTCATCTAGCTCCTCCTCCAGCTCCCTTCCTCACCTCCTACTACTTCCTCTGTCCCCTTTCATGCTTCGAGGCATTAATTAAAGTCATAAAAATCAATTATTGTTTGTGCCAACTTCCCTATGTTCATATCATGTTCAACTTGCATATATTTTTACATACAAGAATAGACGAAGGACAAAAATCAAAATAAATAATTGAATACAAAATCCATGACATGCTTCATTCATGAAAAATATTATGCTTACTTAACTTTGCCGATGTCCTGCTAGTTTAATGTGTACTCTAGCTTTAACTAACATGACCTAACCTATTTATACATAACCTATTATTTATATTTTGATTTATGTAAACTAACCTATATGAACCTAACATATATTAATCTAGCTTAACCTTGTATAAATAACCTAACGTAATCTAATATATCCTATATTATACAAACCTAAGTTCATTAAAGAAGTTACATGAACATTATGATTATATTGATTACGAACATGCTATTATTGACGCAGAATCTTGAGAGTAATGAACAATCGACCGCGCCATATATTGTTTACCCTATAGGGCCTATACTAATGCGGTGTTATTGTTTACCCTATAGGGCCTATAATAATGCGGTGTTATTGTTTACCCTATAGGGCCTATAATAATGCGGTGTTATTGTTTACCTTATAGGGCCTATACTAATGCGGTGTTATTGTTTACCCTATAGGGCCTATAATAATGCGGTGTTATTGTTTACCCTATAGGGCCTATACTAATGCGGTGTTATTGTTTACCTTATAGGGCCTATAATAATGCGGTGTTATTGTTTACCCTATAGGGCCTATAATAATGCGGTGTTATTGTTTACCCTATAGGGCCTATACTAATGCGGTGTTATTGTTTACCCTATAGGGCCTATAATAATGCGGTGTTATTGTTTACCCTATAGGGCCTATACTAATGCGGTGTTATTGTTTGAGGTATTTTTTAGGAAAACATTTCCCCACGGAGAGTAAGTCAATAGATTTTATCTTAACTCGAGATATTTGGGTGTAGTTGTCACCTTTGTGTCAATTCATTAAGACTCCTTTTGAGCTTCGCCGAAATTTTCTCCTGGATTAAAGGTGGTGTCACACGAGCGAGTTTTCCGCCAATGTTTACGGGCAATTGTAGTCTGGCAGCTTCAAAACTTTAGTTCCGTAAGAATCAAACCTCCTAACATAATCTACTTTCGATCTAGTTCCCGATTCCAATGCAAAAGAGACTTAAAATAGTACGAGAAAAACATGCTCATCGAAAATTGCCGGAAAAAGCGCTCGTGTGACACTGGATTAACTCAGGTCAACAAGGACTGTACTGGAAGAATGCAGGTGTACAAAGGAAATCAAGCAACAACAAATCTAGTGACCCCTCTAGGCAGCTTGTCCTCCAAAACACTGAGGGTCAAGTGTCCAAACAGTGGTTTAGAGTGGGTAACGGAAAATTGGAAAGGGAACTACTGCCCTGGAACTAATGTCCGTGGCAGGATTAGGAAGTTAGTAGGGGACAGATGGGCTATAGTAACATAACACAACTATAAATAATCATTCGTATATCTACGAAAAAGAGAGTAACGGCTGAGTAATATATATGCGCAATAATCCTTGATGAATCTGAGGGAGGAATATAATAAAGTTATCCAGGTGCCAAGTACAAACGTCTTGCTCCAGTTGCCATGTATTACTTAAGTATGCCAGCATTATCTTCACCAGTGGAACGACTATTTTCAGTTACTGACAAGATATTTCCACTTGAGCGTAACAGGCTAGGTTGAAACTCTAATCTTCTGCAAATTGAATTAGTATGCTTAATTACTATGACCAATGTAATTATAGTCTTGGGGGTACCTGAATCTGTCTCATACCGGTATCTTAGTTGTCTTGACACATAAATTAGCTGTACATATATACATGTTGTGTTGATAACTATTATATTGTACAGTACCTGCTTACTACGGAAGGTCCGACTTAAGCTGAGAAAATCGACTAAGAATGCCTGGAATAAAATACATATAATTATTGTATTAAAGAACAGTTCAGACTTAGTCTTTGACTACAGTGCATCAATTCCTTCCTAGGTCGACTAACATGGTTTACAAATTGTGAAAATATAATACGAAACTACACTAAATTGGTTAAATTTTGTATTGTGAGAGACTTTTCCTGAGCGTAATATAATTTGTTTATGTCTAACTGAATAGAAGAATGCAATGTATAATCATATGGAAGGATTTACTCGAGTTTTAAGCTTCTTTATATAAGGAGTCATTCCTAGTCTTAATAAAACTGATTAATGCTTTCCAGAATATATTTATAAGGACGTAATTTGCATGTCTCTATCTACCTATCTATTGCCTGACGCCGTGATCCGTGAAGAGGTTAATATGGAAAACATGTATTTTATTAGACTGTCATCTTAATACAAGAGGAAAATCCCCATCAAATATAGTAATCCTGACTAATTGCAGTAACATCGTTAAAATATAATAAACAGATGATAAATGCGCAAAATTAGTAAAAGTTAATTGATTAACTTAACCGATTAAGCTTGAAAATTAACTTAACTTAACTAGTTAATTTGACTAAATGTGTTAACTTAACTTAACTTAGTTGATGAAGTTTTTAAATTAACTTAACTTAATTAGTTAATTTGTTCAGTTAATTGACCCAACTCTGATATATATATATATATATATATATATATATATATATATATACAGTATGTATATATATATATATATATATATATATATATATATATATATATATATATATATATATATATATACCGTGTATATATACAGTATATATATATATACTGTATATATATATATATATATATATATATATATAATAGGGATAAATGTTTCGAAAACACATAATTCAACTGTTAAAAAGCCACAAGTAATGGCAATATCCGTGTATTAACTGAGACATAACTTAGGGTTAACCAGGAGACGTCTGACGCCTTTGAAGCACCTCGGCGAAGTGAACTAGTGAAGTTAATCAAAGTAAACAATAATGTTAGCATTTGATTATGACTACATCCTACATCCTCTTAAGTTGCCATGCAATGACTAAAACTAATGCACATGGCAAATGATGAAGCAAAACAAAACAAAGTGTATATACCTTTCCGTATACAGTACGGTACATAGAAACATAAGCAGTACCGGTACTACTGGTACGGTACTTCACAGTTTATGCACGATACATTTCATTGTAATAATAATATATTTTCCATAGACTATTTAATATCCTACTGTTGAATGATTGATTATAACATACAAGTCAATAAATGGCCCTGGATTTACTCTAGCAATGCTATAATGCAATTTACAAACACAAATTAAAAATAAATAACAAATGAAAACAAAACAAAAGAGAACAGAGCTTTAAATTTTGTATGAACATATAGTAACCTACGTAGAGAAGTGCTGGTTTGTGCATGATTACCGGTAGTAATTAAATATATTTTGAAACTGATAGCCAATTTGATGAGGGGATAGGAAGATCAGAGAAAGATATTGCA
The DNA here is from genome assembly GCA_032716605.1 of Paralithodes platypus. NCBI lineage: Eukaryota > Metazoa > Arthropoda > Malacostraca > Decapoda > Lithodidae > Paralithodes > Paralithodes platypus. The sequence continues at coordinate 8,810,151 of CM064547.1, read as the reverse complement.
TATTGGACTTTGAACTATGGCAATAAAATATAAAATATATATAAGGTTTGTGGGGTTGTAGGTGGATGAAAGAATGATACGGTTTAGGGAAAAATAAGAAATGCTGTACAGTACAGTGCTGGTAATTGACAAACAAAATACAGTAAACTGAAATGAGTAATAGCACACAAACCAGTACAGTACTACAGTACATATGGATTATGAACAATATTAATTTGATGGTCCTTTAAATTGGTACGGTAATAAAGTAAAACACAAATGATAATAAATCCATATGTATTATATATTATAGCCTATCTAATTAAAACAAAATTGTCTCTATTTGTGTGCATAGTCATCCATCCACACTGGTGGCCTCCGCTGCCTTCTGTCCTTGGCAGCTGGGGCAGGTCTGTCTGGAGATGGAGGGTGATGTTTGGCTGCAGGCGTCGGTTTACTGGACTCGACCTCCTCTTCCGGCACAGGAGGCCTGACTGCTGTAGTCGGTGTATGTGTACTGATGGGGCGAAGATGAATGCGATTCCTCATTGTTAGTCTGCCACTACCATCCAAACGTATGACATACTGTCGAGGCCCACTGCTTGGAGATTGGGTTGTGGAATCTCACTAGGGGGCGAGCATGATGATCGTGTAGCTCTTTGTCCTTTTGTGATGCATTTGACATTTGCATTTCCCTCTGTCGTAGGGTTCTTCCCCAGTATTTGTCCACTTTATACCATTGGACAGAATCACAAAGCTGTCTTCCAGTTGCTAGTTGTGCAGACGACTTATTAATGTCTCATAGAGGCGTGTTGTAATACTGTAATAGGGCCTTACATACCAGGTCAGTGTCAAGGCTGTCACGTCCTCCAGTGTGATCCCTTATTATCCTTTTAGCTTTGCGGACAGCTGCTTCAGCTCTTCCATTAGACTGTGGGTAATGAGCAGAGGACACCCTGAGCTTCACATTCCAGCTGTTGAAGAATGTCGTCATTTCCTCACATGTAAAATTTGTACCGCCATCAGTGGATATTTCTTTAGGGGCACTCCATCTCGAAAAATAGCTTCTAAATACTGAAATTAGATTTGTTGATGTGAAACTGTTGGGGAAAGCAGCTTTCTCAACCCATCCAGTTAATCTATCTGTGTATGCCGAGAAGAACTTGCCATCCAGCTTGAAAATATCGGTACGCACTGGAATGGGTACTTTGGTGCAGTGGTGGGCACAGCTAACCGAAAAGTTAGCTGAGCTAACCGATAATCAGCTAACTTAGAATGTTAGCTTTGACAACGCTAAATCGCTAAATTGCTAAAGAAATTAGTGGAAGCTACCGATAACAGTTAACATCTAACTTTTATCATACGAATTTAGCATTGGTTTGATTTTTCCCTCTTAAACCCTTAAACACAAACCTAGAAAGCTAAAACTATGATATGCATTAGGTTTTAGTTGTAGTTTATTGCTTAGATACAGTTTTCCAAAACATAGGCTAGAAGAATCATAGAATGCCAAGATCAGATGATTAATGAATGTGCATGTGCATCCTTTTATACATAAATCATTATAAAATTTGAAATAAAAATTAGCTTACAATAAATTTATTTGCATACATTAATACAGGACTATTCAGTAATTACTACTGTATCACAATATTTACGGACACTGTTAATCGAAATTCAATTCAATATATTAGCGAGTACCGGTAGCTAACATTAAAATATATTGTTTCTCTCGTCAGTTATGTACAACAGTGTCTGTATGCAATATCATAAGAACGATAAGATATTACTAGATAGTAAATAATAACAAAAATACCTGTATAGTAATTATGATTGATTATTTATGATTATGACTTATTACTCATGAGTCATAACTCATGAGCTATGTAACGACACTTCTGTCGAATAGATTTTGTAATAGTTAGAAACCTTAGATAGGCGTAGAGAGTAGAACAAAACCAATAAATTAACCCCTAAAGTTAAGTTTTATATCCTAGAAGTAGATCATAGGCTAAAGAAAATCATATATTGATAACTAGAATATAATGCAAATTACATCATAGTGCTGAAGGGGTTTATAGTTATAATAATATAAGTATTAATTATTGTTAATCAACAATTAACTAAAATGCATTTGAGACTGTGGTTGCCTGGGAAACAAATTTATTTTCTAATACAGCAACTTATATAACAATAAGTAAAACAAATATATACCCAAATAGATCTATGATAACATTTTGAAAATGTAAATGTCGTAGTTTTTCTGTAGCGAATTTCATAAGTCGGCGCTAGGCTCACGACACGTGACGTTCATGTCATAACATGACTAATGAGTCTTGTATTGTGTACTGTATGTGTGAATGTGACTTGATATAGTCAGTGTAATACTGCCTGTTGCAATTACATACGTAAATATGTGTCATATAAGGGTTTGCAAACGCTTTTGACCAATACTTTTTTTTATCAGCGAATGCACATTAGCTGATTAGCTGACTTACAGTTAGCGGCAGTAAATTTATCGGAAGGTAATCGGTCCGCTAACGATTTTCAAAGTTAGCTTAAAAGCTAACCAGCTAACAAAATATTTAGCTTCGCTATTAGCTGTTAGCTGATTAGCGGAAATCGTGCCCACCACTGCTCTGGTGCGGGAGTAGGTAGTAGTGGCTCAGTTTGCTGTGAGGGTGAGTGTACGTCACAACTCGTGCAAGTGGACCGGTGGTACTGTATAAAATTATCACCCTCCAAGCCTGGCCAGTACACTACTTGTCTAGCACGTCTCATCATTGAATCAACACCTTGATGGGCTGCATATAGGTTAGCAGCAACTTTATGGCGCAGAGATTCAGGGATGACGAGTCGTAGATTGCCTTCTTCATAGCTGTACAAAACTAGGTCGTCCATTACTGATAATCTATCACGTACATTGAAGTATGGCTTTAGACACAGGATCTCTTGAGCTCCGGCCAATCTGACATCTCTACTCAACCCAGTAGCAGTTGATAGGTAGGATCTGAGGTAGCTCAATTTCTTACATCCTCTTGATCCAAGACAAATCCTGGGTTGTCATCCACGGCTGCAAAGATTCCACACATCACTGACGCTAGCAATGTGTCCTCATCTAGCATGTCATCTCTTCAGTGACGTATCTCATTCCAGGATACCGTGATAGTGTGTCTGCTGCAGAGTTCTTTTTTCCAGGTAGGTACTAGATGAAAAACCTGAACTGCAGCGTCTTCTCTTTAAGGCGAAACAAGTGTGGGTTCCCAATGTCCTGCAGTGCCCAATTCCCAAACAGTTTTACAAGTGGATGGTGTTCAGTGACAATTAGTAGATTATGGCAGCCAAGCAGGAATAAGCGAGCCTTCTTAAGACACCATGCCACAGCTAGTGCCTCACCTTCTATGAGAGCATACCCGGACTCTGCTTGGGTTAACTGCCTGCTGCTGCACAGTGCAAGTCTCCAACCTCCCTTACAGCAAAAGGGTACGTCCACTGAAACACAAGAACAATGTTGTTGGAGAACCACAAATCCAACGCCATTCTTGCTCCAATCTGCCACTAACGTTGTTGGTCTTGATTTGTCATAGTAAGCTAGCCCGTCCTTCACCATTTGACAAATAGTTTCTCTGGTGTGTTCAAACTTGGCCTTAAGCTGTTGGTCCAAGTACACTTTTTTCTGTAAATGGTAACATTATAGGGGCAGATGCCAAGAATTTAGCTAGTTATTTGACAATATCGCACCATGAACGGATGTCAGTTATGGAGGGTTGATCTGGCATGGGGAAATTCCTAATAGCTGCTAGCTTATCTTAAGTAGGACGGAATTCTTCCCATCCAAGCTGATAGCCAAAAAACGATACTTCACGTCTGCAAAATCTAAACTTGTCATGGCGTAATTTGATCCCATTGTGGCAGCATGTTTCAAGGAGCTTGTAAGTATGCCAGAAAGCTTCCTCCACACTTGAATCATACAGAAGTGTGTCGTCAACACATTTGTATTTACGGTCAATTCCAGCAATGGCATCATCAACATTTCTTGCTATAAGCATTTGATGCAGAGCAGTGCCCCATGGGAGTCCTACGGTATTGGTACCGTCCCCATGGAGTTATGAAGGAGGTTAGATGTCTACTTGGCTCATCTAGTTCTACTGGATGAAATCCAGATTATGCATCAACCACTGTTTTGAAAGAATGGACTGGGGTCCCGGTGACAATATCAAAAGGTGCAGGTATGTGAGGGGTTTCTCTTTTGCAGCAGGCATTCAAACGTTGAAAATCCACCGTTCGCCTAGGCTTTCCATTTTTCTTTGCGACTACTACCATTCTAGCACACCATCCAGTAGCTTTCCCTGCTGGAACTTGACACAGGATACCTCGTTTCACATCGTCGATGGGTTGATGCTTAACTTCAGCTTCCCAGTGCTTTGGTACACTGGCTGGGATATGACATGCATACAGCGTCGAACCGGGCTCCAGGTGGATATGATGTGCTTTACCATTTATGATTGGCAGTGGGTCTCGCTCTGTTTTAAATGTAGTTGCTGTGAAGTGTTGTACTAACCATTGCTGAATCCTTGGGGTATTCTCTTCTGAAGCTGGGTATGGCATTCCCTCTGGTCGTTTGGGTACTTCTGATATTGAAACTTTGCAGGATCTGGCAGAGTCTGTTGCCACACTTGCTATTACTTCACCTTGATGATGGGGAAAATTCTTGTGAACTAGTCCTAAATTCTGTCATACTCCGAGTGATAAATATAGTCTGGACACCCTTTGCAAAATATATTTCACCCTTTGTTTCATGACTGTTTGTGCTAAAAGTACACTCCAGTGATCCCAGTTCACCCAATCCACCACCTGCAGCATGTTTTAAATGGATTCCTGGTTTGCGTAGGTGCTTTCTGTCACACACAAAAGCTTTGCTTGTTCTGGGCCAGCCACACAGACCTCTGCACCTGTGTCTGCAACTGCTTCAACTGTGGCTGTGTGTGGAGTGTGCTTGGAGTGGTGTCTAACCTGTACTTTAATTTTTGGTAAGTGTATCAGCCTGATACTTGATTTGTTCTGCAGCCTGCTACTGAAGTTATTATAGCAGCTTATTTTACTTTATTTGAGTTACCCATTGCAGGTGTTGATGTGGTTCTGCTTTTATAATATTTTCTTAAGTGGCCTAATTTACCACAATCATAACATTGCACCTCCTTTGCCATGCCATTATTACGACCCTTGGCATGCAGTCTACCGCAGTTGGAACATTTCACCTCATAACCAAAAGACATGTTCTTCTTTGCCATGGAATGTGACCTTGATATGGGTGCCACCTGTTGTCCTTCACATACACTGTCCTGATAGTCGTCACTTTTTTGTGTGTCTGGCATGGCTGTGGCTACTAAAGCATTCTTTTTGTTCCCACTAAGAGGCACACATCTGCTTTCTATTTCACTGGTTTCAAAAGACATGCATTTAATAATCAACCTTTCCAGAGAGTTGTTATACCACTCATAATCTTCAAGGAGGATCTGCTTCAGTCGGGTGTTTTTGATGCCTGTTAAGAGTTTATGCATCACAATATACTCTGAGATTTTAGAATCACATGTTGGGCACTTGAAGTCACAGTCCAATGCCTTTTGTTGGCATTTATAAATGTATGAATTGACCTTTTCTTCACTTTTCTGAGACATTGTGAAAAATCCTCCCAATGTATGGCAGTGTTGCTGGACTTTTTTACTACATTACCAATGACATCTAATGATTCGTCAACACCCAAATCCTCCCATTACTCAACTGAATAGTTCGCATCAATAACCCTCTGCAATTCATTCTTACAATGAAGGCCAACTGAACTAGTGACATTCATCAAAGTAAACAATAATATTAGCCTTTGATTATGACTACACCCTACAATGAACAAAATATATATATATTTATATATATTGTTACGAATTCTCTTCAGAACTCATACAAAGTCTAAATAGGCCTCGGACACAACAACGCGAATCTGACTACTTCAGAAGACAGGTAGGGTTAATATCCCAATTCAGGTAAATCTATACCGCTATCACATGGAAGGAAATCATATTGATACACTGCCAATGGATTCATATCATATTATAATTCACTTCTGTCACTGTACAATAGCCTACTGGGAAGTAAATTATATAGGCACTCCTCAAGACGAAATGAGTTAGGCTAAGCAGGCTTCTCAAAAATATCAGAAGTGAACTTGATTAACTATCAAAGAAACATGTTGATAAATTACTCCTATAAAGTATCAAGACTCCTCACTTAATCAGGCAATAATAAATACAGTTAATTTGACTGAGAATTAAAGAAACATTTTGACTCAATGACTCGTCAAATATCGGGTGCTTAATTAAGCCAACAAAATATAAATGTCCCACTGGGATATCTTCAAAACAATATGGGATATCTGTATGACAATGTCAGCCCAGGTGGTTCTTAATGTGCAAATAATATGCCATCGAAAATCATTAATCAAGCATTCTTTTAGCAAGCTATTTCACTGGAATGTTAAATCTGTAGGGAGGGCATTTATCACACAAATACCCCGTATGAACATCCTAACAAATGCACACATATGAAATATATAACCCAGTTCATCAGAGATACAATATATAATTATATCTTTGATCAAAAGGTCAATCAACACATAAATATAAATCAATACAAGAGATCACTGCAAAAATGTATCTATTGAGAATAGCAAGGCTCCGTATCAACACACAATTACTCACAACCACAATCGTATCTGTAGTTCAAGAAGCCAGGAGCAGCCCTCCTCTGCTATCAGCCGTCACAACTCGTCTCTGTCTAATGGACCGCGTACACATGCACACACACACACGCCTGCACCAACAGCAGCCATCCCCACTCTGCCACACCTAGCCGTCGTCTCCCCCTTGTGGGTGCCGGCGAGGGTATATATATGGGCATGACCTTATGCTCACTGAGGGGCACTCCTCACATTGAAAATGTCCAAGATGACAAAACACAGTTATTGGTCCCATATATACTGTACATTAGAGGGTGAATATCCCAATCAAATACCCTCACTCGATAGATAGACATTTCTTACATAATCTATTTCACACGGCATTTTCGGATAATGCAAGGTATTCATATAAGCACAGATAATATCACTTCTCAAGTCTTGCAAACCCTCGACTTGATTATAAAGTTCAAACACCATTATAATCTCATTTGCCCATCATAAAGTTTCTTAAATACATCATGACACTTATAAAATTACACTGATTGTAATCCTGGACACATTATCCCTTAATTAGCGGCTCAGCACATAAGTCGAGTTAAATAAAGCTGGACTATGTGGCGGCGCTCGACATAACTCGAGTGGCAATTTCAGCACGTAATGTTGCTGAGAGAGAGAGACAAGTGGTGGCAGGAGAGTAGCGAGCGTATGACTGCTCCAGACCACCGCGGCGAACCTACTGACACGAATCTCACCTCCCTCCTACCTCTCTCACTCGCTATATAAGGAATTGTATGGGGAAAGTGCCTAATTACATGCTTTTTGCACTCGCGTTGCACGGTTATTGCAAGAAAACTAGCCATCATAAAAGGATCGTTATGGTGTCATTCGAAAGCTCTGTTTATGCCCTTTCAGGGATAGATACTTGTTTTACGTTCTGGGTCTTATTTAGGCATGAAAATGATCACGTAAACAGCCCTATTTTGGCTAAAAACACCCCGCTGGGCGGTACATATAAATAAACCGCATAGGCCGCTCTTAAGGTGTTAATAGTCTATGGGCTGATATAAAAAAGATGATGAAATATTATGCAAGAACCCGTCACTCTTAGAACCGTTAGTTGGGTCCTCTGTAGGGAGACATTCCACAATCCTTGTCTTTTACAGTAGTAGTGTCCCTATATAAATAATTAACTGTTTTTCAACATTTAAAAGCACATAGATGATATACTGCTCACACAAGTGATGTCCTGACGTCCTGGCGCTGGCCAAGGGCCGGTATACCTTACACCCTCCTCCTGCAAACAAAATTTCTCTTGGAACATACAACAAACATTCATGTCAGTCCACACACCTACAGTAGATAGCAGGTTAGGCATGATATTATCCTTACCTCTAATGTGAACTACTTCTAAATCATATTCTTGTAAAAGAAGGCTTCATATACTCAATCATTGGTGCTTATTATGGAATTTATTAAGATACTTTAAAGGACGAAGGTCGGTGTAAACGACCAATTTATTGCCTGAGGGACTCGCATAAGCATTATAAAATTGCAAGGCTAGTATCAGTGCAAGGAGTTCCTTCTCAATTACTGAATAATTACGCTGGGCAGAGTTGAATTTTTTACTGTAATAACTGACAGGTCTTTCTATTCCTTGACTGATATTCTGCAAAAGTACGGCCCCAGCACCTATGTTACTCGCATCAATAGCTAGCTTAAAAGATTTTTCAAAGTAAGGGGCAAGCAAAAGAGGTGAGGAAGACAGAGTGAGTTTAAGAAGCTTAAATGCTGCATCACACTCAGGATTCCAGGTGAACTTCTTTTCCTTCCTATACAGGTCAGTCAAGGCTGCAACCACATCTGCAAAGTTCATTATAAACATGCGGTAGTAACCCGCCATACCTAGAATTCTCCTCACGTCCTTCCTATTCTTAGGAGGTTGCAGATCACAGATGGCCCTTACCTTAGCCTCAGGATGGGCCACAGTCCCTCGACCTACTACATAGCCTAAGTATTCTACTTGTTCGTGCACAAAGTTGCACTTCCTCAGTTTGACTACTAAGTTAGTACGGCTTAAGGCCTTTAACAAACTTTCAAGTCTAGTCAGGTGATCTTCCCAGGTGTCACTGTAAACAATCAAGTCATCTATATATGCTACACAACCTTCGAGACCCTTGGTTATCTCGTTCATCAGTCTCTGAAAAGTGGCGCTGGCATTCTTCATACCGAAAGGCATGACTCTACATTTATAAGTGTTCCCGAGAGTCACAAAGTATGAAGCCTCTTGTGCCCTCTCTGTCAGTGGTACTTGCCAAAAACCCTTTAAGAGATCAAGCTTAGTTATGAATTTGGCTTTACCTACTGTATCAACACATTCATCCACACGAGGTAATGGATAAGTATCAGTTTTAGAGTTTTTGTTTAGAACCCTGTAATCTATACAAAATCTCACTGACCCACGTGGTTTGTCTACTAGGGTGACTGGTGAGGACCACTCGCTGGTGCAGGACTCAATCATCTTATGGCGCAGCATGTAGTCCAGCTCCTCCTTGATCAGCTCTGCCTTCTTGGGGTTCACATGGTAGGCCCTCTGCTTCACTGGTCGAGCTCCCTGCACATCCACATCATGTTGTATTAGAGTAGTCCTTCCTGGGGAGCCTCTGAACACCTCTCTGTGTCGCAGGAGCAACTCTCTTAGCTCATCACTTTCCTGTCTCGGTAGGTGTTTCTCTGGGAGCTCCTCCTCAAAACAGGTCTCGTTGCTCCACATAGTATCCAGGTGGTCAAGTTTTACATCATCATGTGGCTCCATTACTGCTGCTATTAGGGTCTGGTTGTTGCACTTTTCTGTGGCCATGTCCATGATGCTTAAAATGTACTCATAACCACTGGCAGTCTTCGGTAGGGGTCCCACTATGTAGATTAATACTCTCTTGAAGGGTTCATCAAATCTCGGCATGGGAATGAGAGGTGCATCCTTGATAGCTTGATTTGGCTTTCCCACTTGTTGACAGATGTCGCAAGACTGACACCACTGAGCCACGTTCTTTCTAATGCCGGGCCACCAGCAGCATTTCAGTAGTCTGTCAAAAGTCTTGTGTACTTCCAAGTGTGCGGCTAGTTTTCCGTCGTGGGCCATCGTTAGTAGCTCCTCTCGGTATGACGAAGGAACCACCACTTGTACAACGGAGCGCCATGTCTCATCCTCCTTGTCACAGTCGCGGGGCGTGAAGTGACTCAGTAGCGGCCATCACTAACACGGTAGCCGGAATCTGGGTCCTCCTCGGCTTCCGTCCAGAGAGGCTTCAAGTCTGGGTCCTCATGCTGACACTGCCTGAGGGATGAATCTTGGAACACATGGGGGTGAGCATATGGGGTCCCCTGACCCTTGAATAATTCAGCTAGGCCATATGAATCCTCAGTCACACCCTCAGCATTCTTTACTGAGCCCTCGTCCTCTACATGGGACCTTTCAGACTCAGACACTGTCTCAGGTTGACTTTCACACGGCTTAACCTCCTGTTCCCTCATCTCCTGAGCCTTACAAACCTTGGCCCGTGTCACGGCACAAACAGGAAAGAGGTCGGAGATCTCACTCACCAGGTCGTTGGTTTCCACACAACTCACTGGGTAAGTCGAAACAATGGGAGACATACACTTACTTCCCTCAACCAAGTCATTTCCCAATAGTATGTCTGCTTCAGGAATGGGCAGAGTATCTAAGACAGCAACCTTCGCACTCCCCTGGTATCTTTCACACTCTAATCCTATGTCTACCAAAGGGGCAGATACTGTGCCGCCTATACCACACAGAATGGCGTACTGATCACTCTCGATCCCATCCTCAAACATACTGCGCGTCACAAGTGTACGAGACGCACCAGTGTCTCTCACAATTCTTACACGCCTCAGTTTATCTCCACACTTCATGATACCTACAAGTCTGTGTTCTCTATATGGGTCCAGCACATTACCTAATTCATTCAACCTTTCATTGACTAAGGCAATGGATTTGAACTCACGCAAGTATGACTCCTTGCTTGAACCCATCTCGTTTTTTCAGAGAAAGCAATACTTGGCTATGTGGCCTGGTTTACCACAATAGTTACATTTAATCTGAGACTTATAGCTTTTATCTGAATTGGAAGATGTATTACTTGATGTAGGCTGTTGCATCCCTTCAGATTTTTGGGATGTGTGTGAGTGACATTAGTGGGGTTCTTATCATATTTGTTTACATTAGATTCTTTGGTAGGATTGCTTCCTCCCTTCTTAACTCTATGCTCAGGTCCTGCTACAGATATCTTGTGGGTTAATGAGTATTTGTCTACTGTGGTGGCTGCATTCTCGGGGTCAAAGATATTGTTATCAGCTAAATTAACTTTAATTTCCTTGGGAATTGTATGACAGAAGTTTTCAAATAGCATACGATCATAAAGAGCCTGGTAATCTTCCCCAGTCTGAGTGGAATGCAACCATCTGTCCAGAGCCTTGCACATGCCATGTAAATGTTGTGAGAAAGTTACATTAGGGGCTTTTGTACAATTACGAAACCTCACTCTGTAGGCTTCTGGGACTAACTCATAATTATGTACGCAATATACTCTCTTTAACAGTAGCATAGTCACGGCTCTGTTCACTTGTTAATGAAGTAAAAACCTCTAGTGCCCTGCCCTTTAACACGCTGTGCAGCAGCATGGTCAATTTGTCCTCTGGCCAAGCAAGATTCTCGGCCACCCTTTCAAAGGACAAAAAGTATCCCGTGGGATCATCCTCATTAAATGCTGGGACCATGCGTACATGTTTTGTTACATCAAAGGCAGGCCTACGGTTATCAGGTTATCACGGGGCATATGATCATTAGGCGGAACACGCTCACGCTCCACTTGGACTCTCTCTCTCTCTATTTGGTTCCTCTCTCTCTCACTTTCACGCTCCATTTCGAAACTGATTCTCTCTCTTTGATCTTCGCATTGCATTCTCTCTCTTTCAACCTCAAGATGCATTCTGGCTAGTTCGAGTCTTGTGGCATCACTCATAGAACTGCCACCAGAATGAGCACTAGAAATGTCCATGGCACTCCTTAGAGTTCTCGGACTTGTCGGGCTTCTTGGGCTCCTCGGGCTTGTTGGGCCCCTAGGAACTCACACACTACTCTCTCTAGCGGGAGGCAAGTGAAGACTGAACTCACTAAAGTCTGGTGAAGCCGAAACGTACATTTTGCTGAGGACCTTCGCTAAAATCTCTCCTTCAGAGTCCTCGGACTCTAACTCAACATTTATAAACCTAGCTAGAATACGTAACTCTCCATTAGTAAGAGCTCGGACCGACTCGGGTGAGTGTGTGAGCAGGAAAGCTCCTACACTATTTTCAGTAATAGTCGGCATGGTGACGGCAAAGGCAAAAATACGTGGGCAGCAAAACAAAATATCAGGCAGAGAACTAGCTTATTCAATCACACAACAAATGGCATGGCATGATAAATTGCAGGTGATCTCTTTAAAATAACATTCTTACCTTGACTCGTGAATCATGAATCCTCCATATGATATAAAGTAAGGTGTGATTTATACAAAATTGGGATCCTGACATAAGGTTGCCAAAACAAAATGGGAACCCTCCGGTCACTATTTTGATATATCGACTGTTACAAATTCTCTTCAGAACTCATACAAAGTCTAAATAGGCCTCGGACACAACAACACGAATCTGACTACTTCAGAAGACAGGTAGGGTTAATATCCCAATTCAGGTAAATCTATACCGCTATCACATGAAAGGAAATCATATTGATACACTGTCAATGGATTCATATCATATTATAATTCACTTCTGTCACTGTACAATAGCCTACTGTGAAGTAAAGTATATAGGCACTCCTCAAGACGAAATGAGTTAGGCTAAGCAGGCTTCTCAAAAATATCAGAAGTGAACTTGATTAACTATCAAAGAAACACGTTGATAAATTACTCCTATAAAGTATCAAAACTCCTCACTTAATCAGGCAATAATAAATACAGTGAATTTGATTGAGAATTAAAGAAACATTTCGACTCAAATGACTCATCAAATATCGGGTGCTTAATTAAGCCAACAAAATATAAATGTCCTACTGGGATATCGTCAAAACAAAATGGGATATCTGTATGACAATGTCAGCCCAGGTGGTTCTTAACCCTTTCGCTGCGGGTGACGTTCCGGAACGTCCTGGCAAGTTACAGCAATTTGCAGGCTTTAAAAGCCTGTAAAAAACGTAAAAATTTAGTGTCAGTGGGCGGGAGCGTGAGGGGCCCACCTCCGACCCTCAGAGCACCGAGCGGCTCACTGAAGTTGACTGTGTCTCGGGCGAGTCTCTCTCTGTCTCTCTCAACAGTGTAGTCAAGCGAGCGAGTTTTACATAATAGCGGGGTTCACGCGTTTCACTGGCACCACTGCGGGTGAACCAGACCACATACAGGGTCCGTTCTGGTGTCATTTTGAAGCTATTTTCGCCTAGTTTTCGGCAGAATACACTTCATTTAATGCAGATGCTTGATTTATCATTCAGGAGTGCCTGAATATGCCCTAAATAGCCCAAACATCGCCGCAGCCAAAGGGTTAATGTGCAAATAATATGCTACCGAAAATCATTATTCAAGCATTCTTTAAGCAAGCTATTTCACTGGAATGTTAAATCTGTAGGGAGGGCATTTATCACACAAATACCCTGTATGAACATCCTAACAAATGCACACATATGAAATATATAACCCAGTGCATCAGAGATACAATATATAATTATATCTTTGATCAAAAGGTCAATCAACACACATAAATATAAATCAATACAAGAGATCATTGCAAAAATGTATCTATTGAGAATAGCAAGGCTCCGTATCAACACACAATTACTCACAACCACAATCGTGTCTGTAGTTCAAGAAGCCAGGAGCAGCCGTCCTCTGCTATCAGCCGTCACAACTCGTCTCTGTCTGAGGGACCGCGTACACACACACACACACACACACGCCTGCACCAACAGCAGCCACCCCCACTCTACCACACCTAGCCCTCGTCTCCCCCTTGTGGGTGCTGGCGAGGGTATATATATGGGCGGGACCTTATGCTCACTGAGGGGCACTCCTCACATTCAAAATGTCCAAGATGACAAAACTCAGTTATTGGTCCCATAACGGTTGAGGCGATGGTGGGAGGTGGACGCATTTTTTGAGGCTCCGGCATATTATCATGGGCACGATTTATTTTAACGGAATTTCGAATACATACTGAGCGAGCGAGGAGAGGAAGGACTAGTGAAGTGTTTTGAAGATAAATTGGTGTGGTGGAGGGGTGATATATATTGTGAGAAGAGTAGTGTAATCAACGGGTCAGCTGTGGAGTTGTAGTGATTGTAAACAAACATGGCGGACGGAACGGCGGTAATTTCGGAGACGGAAGAAAGGTTAGGACGGTTTCGTGGGTTTAGGAGCACAGATCAGAAGGTAGAAGAGATTATTAATGTTGTGAAGGATTTGGAGAAATGGAAGAGTGATACGGAGAAGTGGAAGGGGGACATTGGTGAGAAAATCAAGGTGTTGTGCGAACAATGTGGTGCGTCGGGTGGGGCAGGGAATAGGCTTGGTGAAGGAAGTGAATGTAGGCCTATTTCGGAAGTTAATAACAACCTAGAGATGGTACTAAAAAAGGTAGAGGAATTAGGAGCAGAGAATAATATGGCATTAGAGGAGCAGCTGAAGGAATACGAAGGACGATTCAAGGAAGTAAAGGAGTCAACTGCATGGACGGTGGTAGGTGAACAGAAAGTTAAGGATTTGGAGGAAATTGCGAAAGAACAAAAGGAGGAAATTAACAAGACAAAAACAAAATGTTTAGAGTGCAGTCGTAGGAGTCATGAAGAACAAGGAGAGTGTCGTGAGGGAGGCCATGGACAGGGATAGAGGTGTGATCATGCATGGAGATATAGAGGCTCATATGAATGATAATGGAGTGAGAAAAGTGAGAGATATGGAGAAAGTGAAGGAAGTCATGAAAGCTGTTGATGTAGATGGATGTGGATGGGATGGGAAGGTGGAGGAAGTCAGTAGGATTGGTAGATATACAAGGGGGGAGATGAGACCTATAAGGGTACAGTTTAAAACCAGGGCAGTGGCAGAGACAGTGACATTTTTTAGTTGGAGACTAAACACAAATGAAGAACTGAAACATATAAGATTAAAGAAGGATTTGAGCATAGAACAAAGAAAACAAATAAAGGAACTACAGGAAAAGGCTGATGAGGAAAATTGAAAGTTGGGTGAGGAGGATAAGAAGAAGTTTTTCTGGAGAGTGAGGGACTGGAAATTGAAGAAGTGGTTTATACGAATAGAAGGGAGAAGGAGATCTGGGAGGGAAGAGAATGTGATAGAAGTTGTGGCAGAGGTAGAGAGCAGGGTGGAAGCGTCTCTGGGAGAGACAGGAGAAGAAGAAGCTGCAGACACAGTACCGGTAGTGTGAGGGGGGGGGGGGGGGGGAAGTAGGGCACGGACAGGAGGAGCGGGATGATGTAGCTGCTGAAGGAATGGTAAAAAGATTAAGGATTATGTTTAGCAATGTTGATGTGTTTACCCAGGACAAGAAAAGAGAACTGATAATTATGTATGTTGAAGGATGAAGAGGACAAACCTGATGCCATAGCCTTACAGGAAGTAAGACCAAAAAATTCTAGAATTGAAAGGGAACTGGTGGAGTATAGTTTGGAGGGTTTTGAGTTGTATGAGAGGAATGCTATTAGAGCAGAGGTTGGAAGAGGACTGTTTATTTATGTAAGAAAAGAGCTCAAGGTAAATGAGGTGGATATGAGACAGCAGTATTGTGAGTATTTGTGTATTGAAGTAAAATGTGCAAGAGGGTCAATTCTCATTGCCTCTATATATAGAAGCCCAAATAATAGTAGGGAAGAGGATGATAACCTACTAAAAGCAATGGAGGAAATAGATAATAGAGAGAACAAATATAAAATTTTAATTGGAGATTTCAATTTGCCAGGGATCAACTGGGCAAATTGTACTACTCCAGCGGGACAGGGTAGCCTGGAAAACAAGTTTATCGAGAAAGTGAGAGATTGTTTTTTAACGCAACATATTACAGAGATGACAAGATATAGAGATGGGACGCAGGGGAGTGTACTTGATTTGATTTTTAGTAATGAGGAGGATATAGTAGAACATGTCAATGTGGATAGCACTATAGGTCGTAGTGACCATGCCTGTATAAGTTTCAGTTGCAATATTAAAACAGAGAGGGATAATAGAAGCAATACAAAAATATATATGTATGATAGAGCATATTATGAGATGCTGAGAAGGTGTTTGGACATTGACTGGGGGGAATACTTGAACGGTGAAGACGCTGAAGGAATGTGGAGGAAGATTTAGAGTCAAACTGGAGAATACTATATCCAAATGTGTACCAGTAAAGGAATATAAGGATAAAACAAAATTGAGGAAAAGAACGAACCCTGAATTACAAATGAAAAGAAAGCTTTGGACACTGATAAGAAGAAAGAAACGATTGTGGGATAGACTAAAAGTGTTAAAAAAGAACAGGGGGTCTAGTATAGAAGCTAAAGAAGTGGATTTGGAACGTAGACAAATAAACAATAAAATATGGTGGGAGAGAAGGAGAGGGAGAGAGAGATTGCAAAAAACGTGAAGGATAATCCAAAAATATTCTGGAAGTACATTCAGGAAAAGTTAACAAGAAGAGTAGGTATCCCAGAACTGATAGGAGAATTGGATGGTAGGAATAGAGCAGAAACTGATAAGGAGAAAGCAGAGGTGCTGGGGA
Organism: Paralithodes platypus; assembly: GCA_032716605.1. Classification (NCBI taxonomy): domain Eukaryota; kingdom Metazoa; phylum Arthropoda; class Malacostraca; order Decapoda; family Lithodidae; genus Paralithodes; species Paralithodes platypus. The sequence goes on along the minus strand of CM064547.1, from coordinate 8,793,617 downwards.
AATACTTTGGGGAGGTACTAACAGTGGAGTCGGATGATGCAGTGCCTACTATTCCCATCAAACAGGCACCGGCACTAGAACTAATAGAGTTTTCCCATGCTAGAATAAGAAGGGCTATAGCAAAAATGAACAGAAGTAAGTCCCCGGGACCGGATGGGATACATCCAAGAATCATAAAGGAAGGCGGTGAGATGTTAGTAGTGCCATTTCATTTTTTATTTGAGGTATCTTTTAATGCAGGACAAATCCCAATGGACTGGAGAGAGGCGAACATAACAGCTATTTTTAAGAAGGGAAAGAGAAATGACCCAGGAAATTATAGACCAGTCAGTTTGACAAGTGTCGTGTGTAAACTAATGGAAACGGTAATTAGAGAAGGAATAATGGAGCATATGAAATCAAACCAACTTTTCAGTGGGAGACAGTTCGGATTCTTGCCGGGGAGGTCGACAGTACTACAGCTAATTAAGGTGGTAGATGATTGGATGCAAATTCTGGAGGATGGTGATGTTATAGACGTGGTACAATGCGATTTTATGAAAGCCGTCGATAAGGTCCCACATAAAAGGTTAATAGAGAAAGTTAGAAGCTATAATATAGGGGAGAAATGTGTGAAATGGATAGAAGCCTTCCTGAAAGATCGGAGACAGAGTGTACTAGTGAATGGAATAGGCTCGGGGTGGAGGGAAATTACAAGTGGGGTACCTCAGGGATCTGTGTTGGGACCACTACTGTTCGTTATATTTATCAACGACTTACCTCAAGTTATAACTAATGGAAGTGAGATATACCTGTATGCGGATGACACTAAGCTGTATAGAAGAGTGAGGAGTAAGGAAGATGTGGGTTTGCTTCAAGGAGAAGTGGAGGGCATGAAGGGATGGTCTGAGCATTGGTTAATGCCTTTTCATCCAAAAAAATGCAAGTAGATGCGGATTGGGACAAGCAAGATAGACAAGGTAGGATACAGTATGTATGAAGTGATGGAGGAAGTTAATGCAGAAAAGGATATAGGAGTAGTGATAGACAATAAGTTAATTTCTCAGAACATTTAGCGGAAAAGATAAACAAAGCCAAAAGAATTGTAGGGCTGATAAGGAGGATATTTGTGTCACTTGACGAAGAAATATTCAGGAATCTCTATACAGTGCTGGTTAGGCCGCACCTGGAATATGCGAACCAGGTGTGGGCTCCATAATATATGGTAAAGGATATAGAAGCAGTGGAGAAAGTGCAGAGGAGAGCTAGCAAGCTAGTACCAACGTTGAAGAACGCGGACTATGAGCAGAGGTTGAGGACACCTGGGGCTTCCGACACTGGCATATAGGAGAAAGAGAGGGGATATGATAGAGACTTTTAAGATGGTGTCAGGAATGTATGATGAGGATGTGTGTGAAGGTATCTTCTTGATGCGGGAGGGAACAAGAACGAGAGGACACTCTGAGAAAATTTACAAAGAAAGAAATAGGCTTGAAAAGGCAAAGAACTCATTTTGTGATAGAGTGGTAAATGAGTGGAACGTACTGCCCCAGTATGTAGTCGATTCCGAATCAATAAGGAAGTTTGAAAGTAATCTTGATAAAGCATGGGAAAGACAAGATTTGAAGTTTGATTATAAAGCAAAAATACAGAATAGTAAAAAAGGTTGCGTCTGCTACCGCCGCCGCCAACACCGTGAACGACCGCAGCAGTGCAAGTACTGGCATTGAGCTGGATACACAGGCCTAGTTTGCCTTTTTCCAGAGGATCTACTGTAAGAAACTGTATACATTAGAGGGTAAATATCCCAATCACAAGACCCTCACTCGATAGATAGACATTTCTTACAAAATCTATTTCACACGGCATTCTCGGATAATGCGAGGTATTCATATAAGCACAGATAATATCACTTCTCAAGTCTTGCAAACCCTCGGCTTGATTACAAAGCTCTAACACCATATAATCTCATTTGCCCATCATAAAGTTTCTTAAATACATCATGACACTTGTAAAATTACACTGATTGTAATCCTGGACACATTAATAATCTATGGGCTGATATAAAAAAGATTATGAAATATTATGCAAGAACCCGTCACTCTTAGAACCGTTAGTTGGGTCCTCTGTAGGGAGACATTCCACAATCCTTGTCTTTTACAGTAGTAGTGTCCCTATATAAATAATTAACTATTTTTCAACATTTAAAAGCACATAATGATATACTGCTCACACAAGTGATGTCGTGACGTCCTAGCGCTGGCCAAGGGCCGGTATACCTTACAATATATATATATATATATACATATATATATATACCTTTTCAATGGAAGGTATATTGATAATACCTTTGTCATTTTTAAATCTCAAGAGCATGTTTCGCATTTATTAGATTACCTTAATTTAAACCACCAGAACATAAAATTCACAAGTGAAATAGAAACCGACAATACTCTTCCCTTTGGGTAAGAGGTATCCTCACCAGGATTCGAACCCACTCACTCCAGATATATTTGGGAGAGTCGGGCACCGTAACCACTCAGCCATGAGCGGATGGCCATCCGCTCATGGCCGAGTGGTTACGGTGCCCGACTCTCCCAAATATACCTGGAGTGAGTGGGTTCGAATCCTGGTGAGGATACCTCTTACCCAACCTGTCGTACTTAATCGTACATAATTGATACTCTTCCCTTTCTTGATATTAACATCACGAAACATACTCAGTCAGTTTCCACTTCCATATACAGGAAACCAACTTTCACTGGCTTAAATGACTAAATTTAATTCCAATATTCCCATTCAATTTAAAATTAATCTTATTTTGACTCTGGTAACACGAGCATACAGATTATGTTCTTCATATTTTGCCTTACACACTGAATTAGAAAACTAAGAAATATTCGGAGACTCAACGGCTTCCCTGTTCATTTCACTGATACCTATATTGGCAGACAACTGTCTAAACTTCATTCACCTTCTCCTCCCGTTCAAACAGTCAAAAAAGCTGTAATGTATTGTTCTATTCCTTTTTATGGTAGCAAATCCTATGATATTCGTAATAAGCTAAACAAATTAACCCAGGATTTTTACCCTCAAGTCTCTCTAAAAGTCATATTTAAACCAGCATTCACTCTGTCTCGCTGCTTCAGGTTCAAGGACCGGATACCTGACTCTCTGCAATCCTCGGTGGTTTACCAATATAAGTGCGGTAGCTGTAATGCGTCCTATATTGGCCAAACAAAGCGCCATCTATCAACCAGGATTGCTGAGCATAGGGGCAGGTCGTTTAGGACGGGTTTGCCACTTTCAAAACCGACTTATTCGGCTATTCGGGACCACTCTGAAGCGGCAGACCATTTCTTTTACTTGGAAATTTTCTCCATTATTCACACAGCCACTGACGATGTTGCGCGTCGTCTAGCGGATTCCCTTTTGGCTCAGTATCATAAACCCACTCTGGGTACTCAAGACTCCTCCATTCCACTACTATGTTATTAATGGTATGTTTTGGTTTTGTATTTTTGTTTTATCTCTTAGTTTGCATGTATTTTTGTGTCAATTAGTCAGGATTACTAGGTTTAGTTCCAGTATTAGTTACTAAAGCTATTGTATATTATATCAAATGTGAACGTTAGATATTAATGTTTGTTTTTACTTCATTTTAGGCTTGAAAATGACTCTCTGTATGGGGGTCGAAACGTTGCCCAATAAAGATGGTCGTCACAGCGTTGGTTTTGCTGCTCATTATTCGCTTACGCTTTCCTAAGGGCAAGAGTATATATTATATATATATAAATGGGATAAATGTTTCGAAAACACATAATTCAACTGTTAAAAAGCTACAATAGTCAGCCTAACCAAAACTGTTTTCTATACCAGATATGATATATAGAAAATATTTGTTTAACGGTCACTTATGTATATATGTATTACTGAAAATAATGCTAATAAAGATGAACACAATAATAAAGATTCCTCAAGTTAAAATAAGATACACAAAAATAAAGGTACAGGCTGAAATTAGGAAAGCAATACAGCCAAATAAGAACATTGTTACCGACAAGATAAAAATGCTGACTAAAAATCAAACAAACAATTGTAGAAGCAAGTAAACTATTCAAGAGGACAAGAATCGAGAGATAAACACGTTACACTTTGTGTAAATAATGAAGAAACTCTTACGGAAGAAATTCAAACCAAATTATATGACTTTTGGTCTCAAATATACCAAAAAACGGACAACAAGCATTGAAGAAGTTTGGAGCCAGGAGGAGAAGGACAATTTTGTCAGAGTTTGAAGACAAGAATACTGGTAGAGTAAACTTACAAATAAATAATGAACAGGTAAATGTTCCATGGGCCCTATTAGAACATTATGATTTAGTTATACCTGCCCCACTAAATGTTAAAGGTTATTAAGAAGACAAAACTTGAACAGCATATGCAAATTAACCAACATAATAACGAGCTTCAAGCAAGATTCACCAGGAAGAGACGAATTGAGGATAATATATTGTTGCTGGGATATATACTGCATAGAACAATAATTTACCAGGAAAAAAACACTCACACCAATCGCTATTGACTTCATAAATGCTTTTGGTAGTGTTAAAAGAGACTCATTATTAAAGTGCTAGAACAAATTCTGAGTGCATCCTCATGTGATTGATGTTATAGGTGAAATGTATATCTGATAAAACAGTATTATTCCTAAACAAAGAAATACAGATAGAGATAGGAGTTACTAGCGGCATCGGACAAGGTTGTAATGGTTCAACTGCACTTTTCATAATGGTGACATATATCATATAATTATACTTATCCACTTAACCCTTAACTTAACCACTACCCCCAAAATGAGGATTGGGCCTGAGCATATAGATAGACTAGGTCTACTTGTAGGTAGTAGGGGTAGGCAGCCCCGCCCAGGGAAGTACTACCACCAAGGTTTCGGGAGACTCAGGGATTAGCCTGAATTCCATTTTCTCTCCCAGGCCTTGGTAGCTGGATACACATCTTTCTGCCTCACACATCAGGGGTATCAGGAAAACCCTCTTTATATAACATACACATCCAACTTCACGACATTGCCCTACATCGCTATCCTCTATCCATAAAACACTACTCTTCCCACTACATATCATACATGTAACACCATACACCTTACCCAATAAATATGGCAGTACTATTGTTAAGAGCAAACCTGGTGGTCCCTCGGATATCCACCCCCGGCAGGGTTGGGTCATTGACACAGGGCCCTCCCGGTCGTCATCATGCGACTGTGTCAAGAGCATTGCAACGTCCCAAAGCTGCTCGTCGGTGCAGCTTTTTCTTTAGCAATATAACGGGACGTCACTCTAACATCAATTCTGTACACCAATTTCTTCAAGCAGAATCCCCTACTCTCCTTTTTTTGACAGAGACTCAAGTAACATCCACATCTGACACGTCTAGATTTAATTTTCCAGGTTATCAACTGCTCCAAAATTTCAGACCTAAAGGAGGTGTATGTTGCTTCGCAAAATCTGAAATTGCCCTGGAGGAGGTTACTAGTTTCAATTGTCCCTATTTTGATTATTCTATATACAAATTAATTTCTGCTGGTAAATTTAAATACATATGTTGCATCTACCGTTCCCCAAATACTCCTCCAGAGCAAAGTCTTTTTGATTATCTGTCCTCACAACTCAGTGTCCTCAACTTAAATGCTTCTTCTGAAATCACTGTGTTGGGTGATTTTAATGTCCATAATGTTGAATGGCTCACTCATTCAGCCAGGACTGATGATGCTGGTCTTGAATGTGAGCTATTTGCAGACTCAGTTAATCTCACTCAACTAGTCAACCAACCCACCCGTGTACCAGATAATCCTAATCATAATTCCCACCTACTGGACTTATTTTTAACAACCAATTCAGAAAATTATGATGTTACAGTGAGGTCCCCGCTTGGATCTTCTGATCACTGTCTGATACAGGCCACCTGTCTATCACCTACCACACCTTCCCACTCTGAACCTGTTTTGGTGACTAAATGGCATTACGATAGGGCAGACTGGGAGGGTTTTCAAGGTTTCGTTATTGATATTCCCTGGACCTCTTTCTTTTCTAATGATGCACACTCCACATTGAGCCACATACAAGATTTTGTAAAATTGGAATGGAAACTTTTATTCCTCATCAAAAGTACATTAAAAGATCTAATTCACCTAAATGGTTTGACCATAATTGTGCTAGAGTAACTGAACAAAAAGCAATAGCCTACAATGCATACACAAGATAAAAAACACATGAAGCCTTTAATTACTTTAGAAACATCAGAAATCATGCCAAAACTGTATTAAACCTAACTAAATCAAACTTTCTCCACAAGCAGGCAAATAAACTTCTAAATAATCCAAATGATAACAAAATATTTTGGTCTACTCTTAACTCATTCAAATCCAACTTCACAACTGCTTCATCCATTCCACCATTAACATCTCCGACTGGCAATCTTGTAAGTGACCCACGAGGTAAAGCTAACCTTCTTGCGGATATTTTCTCCACCAACTCAACCTTAGATGAAATAAATCAAGATGTCCCTGTACTTAATTTTAATTCGCCTGAAATTCCCTCACTTAAGATCCACACCAGACATGTCAAAACTATTTTGCAGAATCTCTCAGTAGATAAGGCTCCTGGTCCAGATGAAATTCCTCCAATAGTACTTAAGAATTGCTCCTTGGTGCTCGCTCCAGTATTGGCAAAATGTTTCCGTCTATGTACTCATACCTCATGCTTCCCAGTACCCTGGAAAGAAGCAAACATCCATCCAGTTCCTAAAAAAGGTGCCTCTTCAGATCCATGAAACTACAGACCAATAGCTATAACTTCTACTCTTGGTAAAGTCTTTGAAATTATATTAAATAATCACATAATTAAGCATCTTGAGAATAATAAATTAATCAGTGATAGGCAATATGGTTTTAGACGATGTCGATCAACTGCAGACATTCTTTGCCTTCTTACGCATCAAATCAACCAAGCTACAGACCAACATGGTGAAACACATACAATAGCACTGGATATATCAAAGGCATTTGATAGAGTCTGGCATCAATCCTTATTGTCGAAGATGTCACACTACGGCCTTGCATCATTAGTTCCACTAATTTCTTCTTATCTTCATAACAGAAAAATATGTGTAATGGTAGATTACACTCAATAAATGCTGGTGTTCCCCAGGGATCAGTTTTGGCCCCAACTCTGTTCCTCATTCATATCAATGATCTCATATCTACCACTCATAATCCAATACATTCCTACGCAGATGACTCAACACTCCACAGTTCCTTCACATTTACCAATTCTTTCACCCAACCCGATCTTATAAATTCAAAAATAAGCACTGCAATTTCTCTGAACCAGGACCTTTCTAGAATTGAAGAATGGGGACAAAAGAATCTAGTTTCCTTTAATGCACAAAAAAAAACAAGTACATTCAATTTTCTAACCGACAGAATCTCACTGACTCCCATATATTTTTTAATGATGTAAATATTCCCACTTCCCCTAGTATTGACATTCTCGGTGTAACATTAACTACTAACTTAAGCTGGACACATTATGTTAGAAGCATTGCTAAGAATGCCTCTAAAAAACTGGGACTCCTGTACAGAGTTCGAGAATTCTTCACTGACGAGCAGTTGGCCGTAATATATAAAAGTCATGTACGTTCTCAGATGGATTACTGTTCACCTCTGTGGAGTGGAAGTGGAGTGGTTGCATTGAGGCAGTTGGACAAAATTCAAAATAAAGCTATTAGATTAATCAATAACCCTGCAATCACACAGGACCTACCTACATTATCCATACGAAGAAATGTTGCATCCTTGCATTATTCTACAGATATTTTCACAGCAATTGTTCCGAGGAACTTGCTTCAATTGTGCCGCCTCTCCACATCTTTCCCCGTAGAACTAGGGCAGCTGAGAGCGCCCATGAATTTACACTTTCTCCTCCACAATGCAGAACTTCTGCTTATCAGAATTCATTTATCCCCAGAGCTACTACTCTTTGGAATTCACTTCCCTCGAATTGCTTTCCACAAACTTACAATCTACAAATGATTAAATCCAGTTGTTACAAACATTTTATGAATGGAGGATGCCTTTAGGCACATGGACCTTTTTGTTTTATCTGTGTTTTTCCTTCCTCCGTTCATTGTCTCTTAAAAAAAAAAAAAAAAAAAAAAATCTACCTCCCCCTTAATTCCTCCGGTACTCATTCTGATATCACCTGTCGTACTATTCTCGCCTTTGTTACTCGTGCACAAATCGTCTGCATTGGTCGGTCTAAATTCACTGTTTTACTTCTACAAACAAATATATATATATATATATATATATATATATACAGTATATATTTATATATTAGGTCAGTGGCAGGTACATTGGCAGGTTATCTAATTTTGTAGATGAAGAGTAGGACAAGAGCCACAACAGTATACATGTTGAGAATGATTTATTTGCAAAATTTCGGACGTATCACATATCCATCTTCAGGCTATGTGTCAACATACGATCCTAAAAAGAAAGTAACCTAGTATAAATATATGGTAAGTACAAAGCTTGTGAGGATCTCTTAACTTTTTCCAAAAGTAATAATACATAATACACACACACAAAAGAAAAACTTCATCCTTTTAACCAATAAATATGTTTTAAGTATAAAGCTTGGGTGGATCTCTTTACTTATTTCTAAATGTCTTAATACTCAAGAAACTTCATCCTTATAGACATTAACACTTACGATTTATGTCATTATTAACATCCTATTAGTTACAATAGGACTTTAGAGGCAATCGACCCTAGAGGATCATTAAGCCCACGAAACGTCAGGAAGTGTGCAAGACTGGAGCCCCCAATCCACCCAAAGATTTATACACCCAGACATACTGAGAATATAAACCCTGAGGCCTTCTTCACTCGAGAACCCCAGCCTCTTCCACAACCATTAATGTGACCAGAACTGGAGCCTCTTACGAGAATCCCAGACCCTTGTACAACATCCTATGCATATATAATCATATAATAAAGAATATTACTGCACACTTGACAGTGGCTACGAAAATATTATACAAAAACACAAATGTTTTTGCAAAAATTATTGGAAAATTTATCATTAAAAGTAAAATTATGTTTACATTTTGATGATGACTAACACACCAAAAAAGAAAAATATCTATTAGATATATACACAAGCAAAGGCAAACCTTATAAGTTTATATTTTACACTTAACCAAACGAATAAGGACATTCAAAAATGTATGTGAACCAAATAGATAACACTATATATAGTATATATTAATCTAACCTATGAATATAACTTTGAAAAGGTTATATGAGGTGCATACACACGTGTAGCTTACTATGATGTTGAGAAACTGTTGTGTAGGTGGTGACTAACGTAATTTTTTTTTTTTTTTTTTTTTAGCTTGATTGGGAAGGCCATCAGCCCATCAGGACTATTAGGCCAAACTAAAGCAAACTGTTAATTGCAAAGAACCTCAGAAAACTGGAATGCAATATCGGCAAGTATCACAATCCAGTATAGTCACAGGTCTAAAGCAATTAACAACAGGAAAATAATAAAGGTAACATCAGCTGAGAAGAATACTGTCAGGACAGAACACATTCTGAAGAGCATCAACTGTCAACCTCATTATATGCTAAGACAAAGAAGGAAAAGCAAAAAAGAACTGAAATTAAAATTACTCTAAAATGAAATACAGACAACATTAATTAACCCGCTGAGTACCAGCTAAATATTTATAAATGTACCACCCAGGACCGGCTGATTCTGATTTTTTTTTATTCCAGAAACAATAGCAAATGGGTTAGGAATGAAGGAAAAAGCGATCAAAAAGCTCAACAAATGGTCCTACAGAGCCCCGAAAACGGATTTTACAAGAGTAAAAAATGTAAGGCAATTTCCCCCAAAAAACATGTTTTTGCACGCTCACGCGCACGAGGTTGGACTTTGAGAGTTTTCAACCATCGGTGTGGGTGCGTGGGATACTTACACAGTTCCCATACAAATCTGAGCCCTCTAGGTGCCATAGGACCGGAGTAATTGGGACCGGACCGGCCAGGACGCAAACCATGCGTCGCTGGGGTTTAGCGTTACATACATTGTGGACGCAAACCCTGCGTTGCTGGGGCTCAGTGGGTTAAGTGAACAAACAAAGCAACATAGGAGGTCCTGTGAACATAATAAATAATGAGTGAACACAATAGCACAAACATTTTGCTAAAAAGGAACATAGGAAATAAATAAAATACCACCACCAAAAACATAACTCAAGTTACAACTCTCTGAATAAATTGGTCTCTTTCAGGTAAGCCATCAATTTGTCAACCACAACAACATCCCCATCACCCAGGATCGTGTCCAAAGTGATGGGGACGTTATTTTCCCTGCAGTACATCAGGAGAGGGCAATGCTCCTCCACAAATCTGCCACAGGACAAAAGGATGTGGTTGATCGAGAGAATCCCGCCACAGGTGGTACATTGCATCGGGAATACTGTGACGCTTCTGCATAGTAGCCACGTGCGGGCATGCGCGCGCGTCGGCTGCCCAGCCGTTTAGAAACCGGCTGGTGGCAGCCGGCCGGCCGGCTTTTCCTTGGTATATATCCTACGACAATGTAACTAATGTCTGGGATATTCTTATGTTGTTTCACAGCTTGTAGCTGCCCTTATTCTTAACCAACGCATCTTAGTATATTTTATTCTCGATAGTTGATTGTTTCATTATAATATATAAGATGTAAGTCTAGTGAGAGTAGGAGGAGACGAGCGGGAGAGAGAGACCGGCTGGGGGACGTTGCTTCGCGCGGAGAGTCCAGCTTGGGACGAGCCTGATGTTGCCACATGCATTTTATTGCAACGTTAGGCTTAGTTTCGACTCACGCACGGGGAAGACGATTTTGACCCGGCAACTGTGTTGAGTGTTGCCAAGCATGGGATGTATTCTGCATGCCTAGGGTGGGGTCCAGACAGATTCAAGACTCAGAGCTCACCTCACTGTCGTACCCTTCGGACCCCCTTGATATCTATCCCTCTCAACCCCACTTAGAAACTTTCTCTCTTACTTTGTATACCTTCTTTCCACTACTTCACCAATCTATTTAATTATCCCATCCCCTTGATAGACCTTATATCTATTATTGTATTAACGACGAGCTCTCAGATAACTAGATAGGATTTTGGGCCTTATGCAGAGACGTAATTATTAATGAGACCTAGGAAGCTTTTTTGTTGTCTCATATTTGGTGGTTTCATGCTTGCTAGTGTGTTCTTGTGTCAGGTTAGCAGGGGCTAGACCGGAGGGGTGGCTTTTTGCGATCCTTTAAGTAAAGTCTGCTGGTGCGAGTCCTGTGGACCCGCACGACTTTACTAGGATACCCGTGGGAGTCTGGGGGCATTTTCTTGTCTGTGTCCCTGTGTGTCTAGTGTTGTGTTGTGTGAGGGCCCTTGCCTAGTCCACTCAGCACTGCGCTAGCACGTCTTGCTTTTGTTTTAGGGTCGCCAGGAGAGAGTCAGATACTTGCGATCTGAGTCTCTCAAGAGAGCACCCTTTCAATTAGAGTAATTTGGCGCACAGACTTGGGAACGTCCCTAGGCTAGAGTAGGTGGCTCAGCCCGGGTATCCGAAGCCTATATCCTTCCGGCTAGACCTCTGCCACCTGGCAGATTAACAGCTAGGGGTTTATCATCTCTGTATGCTTGTTATTGTGCCACAGTTTACCGTTTTAGTGAGCATTGTGAGTCAGGGTGTGGCTTAGAGACTCTGTCCGAGCAGGCTTGGCTGACTAAGAGTGAGAAGCACACCTGTATGTGGTTATGTTGCGAGTTGCTGCCTTTATTTAATTATACCTATGCCATTATACACTGTATGGCCTATCACTAGTATTTATTCCTGCTTATGAGTTAAGAGTTCTCTAAATCCGTAACGTACTTTCTTTGCTAAGCATCAGATCCTACAGTAGTCGCATGCAGTTTAGAGACCCGCATCTTGTCTACCTGTACGATGTTTTGAGGACTGTTTACTTTCACCTTCTTTCATGCAGGGGTGATTAGTTGTATTAATTAACGTAACGTTAAATGTACTTTCTTCTAGTTTGTTATTAAATTGTTTCTGCAATTTAATTCCGTTATCTATCTTTTCCTTGAAGCTTTTTGTCAACTTAATTGTGTGATCTTTTATATAGCCTGCTTGAGTATCAGCAGTCTATAGTGCGTGCACCCTGTAACCGAGTCATAGGATACCTTGTTGTCCCGGCAGGACTCTTGATGGTTTAGGGTGGTTTGTTGCCTGGGTTTATAGATAAGTGTTGGATCTAGCGTTTTCCGTTGTTGCTTGTTGCCGCATACCTAGTCCAATAGAAAGAGCCCATTGTTTATATATCCCAGGACGTAACAAATGGCGACCTTGCATAGGATTTACTGAACAGAGGAATATAGTGGTCATTTGTTTTGAGATTCCTTATGATTAGAGGAATACAGTGGACATAGAGTTTTTTTTTGGAGCAACCAATATAACACATTAAAGACTTTAAATAACATTAGTATATACATACTTGCATAGGAGATAAGGCACATTCTATAACTGTGATAATTACTGCAGTACACAAACATGTCTAATACATCAGAACACAGTGATGGGTCAGGTCACGATACAGGCTCGGAGGGAGAAAGACCTGTGGAGTGGCTAGTCGATAGCGAGGAGGGTGCTAGAAGATTTTTAGAGGTGCCCCTTACCGCTGCCAGGGTGTTGAAGCTGAATAAGTATGGCTTAAAGTGTGTGGCAGGTCTTCAGGGTCACCAGGGTTTAAGTGGCATGAGGAAAGATCAGCTGAGGACTTTGATATTGGGTTTAGAAGGGAGAGACCTGGGTGGAGAGGCGACTGGGGGCCCCGGTCCCCAGCCCCCCCTCCACTCTACCCCCATATCAAACGTCAGGGTACCTGAATTTCGTACATACCCCCAAGTTGATGGTCAATGGCAGCGTGGAATTCAATCACAGGGACCCTCCCCATTAAATGCATCTTCCCCTCCTCAAGGGTTGACTCCAGATTTGTTGTTTCGGCTTGAGATGGCCAAGGTTGAGGCCGCCAAAAGACAGGTTAGAGTGCAGGCTGAGGTTGCTAGAGCTCAGGTTGAGGCTGCCGAGAGACAGGCTAGTGTGCAGGCTGAGGCTGCAGAGAGAACAGCTATACGAAAGGCTGAACTGCAGGCAGAGTCTACTAGGTATCGGGCTGACAGGGAGCTGGAGAGATCTCGAGTGGAGGTAACAGGGCGAAATATTGGGGGAGGTATCAGACATCGGGACCAATCATTGTCGCACCTGCTTAAACTAGTTCCTGTGTTCGATGAATTAGGTGTGTCTGAGTTTTTTATGCGATTTGAGAAGAAGTGTCAGGAACACCAGTGGCCTCAGGAAAAGTGGGCAGCATTAGTTTCATCAAGACTCCTAGGAAAGGGGCTAAAAGTGTATGATGCACTACCTTTAGAGTCCTGTGTAGTTTATGATGAGCTAAAGAAGGCTGTGCTACGGGCCTATGAGTTACAACCGGAAACTTACCGCTTGAAGTTTCGGGGTGTTACTAAGGGCAAGGATAGTACCTTCCTAGAACACGCCCGGGACTTGTCTGATGCACTACGACATTGGCTGCGTTCTGAGAGGGCAGCTACTTTTGAGGAGTTGAGTGAGCTGGTTCTCTTGGAGCAGTCCTTTAAGTGCACAGGCGGGGACTTAACATTAAATATAAAGGAAAAAAATCCTAGAACTCTCCAGGAGGCAGCAGAAATGGCTGACCTCCGACTGTCATTAATTCGAAGGTGCGGAGCAGTAGCTAGGAGTGAGTCGGGTGCAAAGGATCGTACCCCTCCCCCTCCCAAGAATTTTGATACACATAAATACACAAAACCATCTAGCACTGACAATAAAACTGAACATAAACCAAATACCGTCCCGTATAAGAAGTCTAATGGTACCTCCCACTCCCAAGGTAAACCAAAGAGTAAAGAGTGCTTTGCATGTCACAAGGAGGGTCACTTTGCAAATGCTTGTCCGAACAAGCCACCAAACAAGGTTGTGTCATTGGCCCGCAGCATAGGGGTGTCGCCTATATCTTCTGAGTTTGCCAAGGGTAGTTCGCCAGAGGTTGGGACACAGCCTGTGTTCAAGAGTCCGGAAGGCTCGAACCCTGTCCGCGACGTCTTTGGGGGTCATAGAGGGCATGGTTTTGTGAGGTGGGCTGGCGAAAGGCGAGGAGTTAAGCTATTGCGTGATACGGGGGCTTCTCAGACCTTGTTAAAGAACTTTACTGGTAGACCGATTAACGCTGCTCGGGTGGTGGTAGTTCAGGGGATCAATGCTACGAAGTCCTACCCGCTGGTGCGGATGGAGCTAGAGGTGGGTGGTGTGGCGAAAGAGCTGGATGTGGGAATTGTAGAGAACTTGCCTGTTGGGGGCATCGACCTCCTCCTCGGCAACGACTTTGCGGTGCCTGCTTCTAAGGTTTCACCCTTGGTCGTGTTACGATCCAGGTTCTCAAAGACACAGGGCTCTTCAACATTGGACTAGATAATGGCAAAACGCAACAACGGTAACACTAGATCCAACCCCTGCCTTAAACACTGGAAAACAAAACACCATTACCGCCCTGAGTCGTGCCTGGACAACGAGGTATCCTATGACTCGGTAACTGGTGCACACACACTAGGCTGACGCTCAATGAAACAGCCTTTTCTCAAACAGTAAAAGATTACTCGATTATGTTACACAAAGAAAAGATAGTTAACGTGATTAATTAACGTTACGGTAGATACTCAAATAACTGGCACTCCTGTATTAAAGAAAGTGCAATGCTAGTCCTGCAACACCAACTGGAAACTTCTGAAATAAGTCTGATGCTGGGAAGATGTTCGTAAAGAATCTTGAACAATTATAATGCAGAATACGGGTCACAATAAATGCTAGGACATATAGTAATAATAGGCAGGCGAATAATAAAGACTGCGCAAAGGTAGTAATGCTCGACAACTAAAGAAATGCTTCGTGACACAACGCAACAGCCTACTAGGGTTGTGCAACTGAACAACAACCTCGGCTCAAAAGTGCAGTGAATAATAATGTTGTAGGCTTATCTCTAACCAGTGTCTGCTCAGTTAATAAAGTCTAGCTGGGGTATCAAGGCAGGGCAACAATGGGTGAGCATGCGGCTCATAGCCTAACGTTGTCCGAAGGTGGTATAATGAAGATTACGTTATATGACGGGGATGCTCTCTTGATAAATCTAGGTCTCTAGTACCTAGCTCTATCCTGGCGATCCCTCAGAAGTCAACACAAAGAGGCAGCACTATGTTGTGAGGGATAGGCTATGGCCCTCTCACACCACAGCGCTGTGCTCTCAAAGTAAACCCACCCGAAGACAACTTAGGCTCCCACAGTACCTGTCGATGTCGTGCAGGGCTTAGCTAACACTGCACACATCGGAGACAACGACACAGTAACCTTACCCCTAGTCTAGCTTTAGATAACCAAGCAGAATCACTCAACACCTTGCCAGGGAGACATATACCGGTCTACAACCTTCCCGAGAGAGGACACATACGGAAAAGTCCGTCTCTCTAACCTCAATAAAGCATAATACCTCCTTAACCTAATACATGGAAATATCTGAGAGCTTCGCGTACAATACGACTGGTCGACGGTGAACGTCTATGCTGAAACCAGAAGGGATGTTGAGTTTAATAAAGATTAGAGAATGAGAAAGGAGAAGTCGAGAGAGAGAAATAGTATGCAAAGTGGCGAGTATGGGGGACAGAATTGCAAAGGATGTAGGCGATACGCGTGTCAGGCAAGCTCTGAGCTGGTAAAGAACACGAGGCCGCGATGGAAAGGGACTAGTTGACCACCCGGCCGCCAACGCCGTCAGCGCCCAAGCGAGCCGCGTCATAGCTCACCCCGCTGCCAGGTGTACTCCCTCACCCTCTCTCGCTCGCCTCCCACACAAGCAACATTTATATTATAGCGAATATAAAATATAAGGCGCGGTCACAGACCAAAACAAAGACCATTTCTAGTCTGTCTGTGGCAACACGACACTAATTAAATAAAGCAGATCATTCTAGGAAAACTGTAGCCCATCCCCCCATCCTGGCGAGCGCTAGCGTGCTGCAATGCCCCACGCAACCATTCTGCTAACGCCGGGAGGCGTCACAGTCGTTGCCGAGAAGGCGGCCGACGTTAGTAGGGAGGAACAGGAGTGGGTTGAGAAGTGTAGCGTACAGACCATGGCGTGTGTTGTGACGCGTTCTCAGACATCCGGAGCCTTGCAGCCACCACCTCAGTCTATCAAACCGCGGAGGAAAAGTCACAAGAAAACAGGAAGTGTTGGTCAATTGGAGAGTTTTGAGCCGGCAGTGTTTCTTGGTGACTCATTATTGGCACCTATGTTAGAGTCTGGAGAGGCCCCGGGGCCTGTCACCGCTAGTGCAGGTGCAGGGCAGGAAGAGACTCTGCGACAGCATCGTTATGCGCAGCGTGAGGAAAGGATGGCTCAGCGGGACATTGGAGGTGGAAATAAATTATTTAAGATGAACTTGGATAATCTCGCACCTGCTGATATATGTTCCTTGCAGCTGGAAGATCCTGAAGTCAGGGCGTGTGGTAATGGTGCTGTCGAACTGGAGAGCGATGGGGATGCGCAGCCTGGTGATTTTTTCTTGTCCGAGGGGATTTTGTATCGGAGACATCAGGATCCCATGAAAAAGTGGGATGGCGGGTCAGGATTAGTGGACCAGTTAGTAGTACCGAGGGTGTGCCATGAGAGCTTATTGAGATTAGCTCATAATGTGCCTTTGACAGGGCACCTGGGGGCACATAAGATGGAGGCAGCTCTGAGCAAGCTTTTCTGGTGGCCTGGGTTAAAGGCGAGTGTCGTGTCATGGGTGTCACAGTGTCACACTTGTCAAGTTGTTGGGAAACCTAATCAGGTCATTCCGAGAGCCCCGTTACAACCCATCCCTGTCATTGGGCCGCCTTTCAGCAAAGTCGTTATCGATATGGTTGGCCCATTGCCCCCCACTAGTGCCGGCAATACATTTTTACTAACTGTAATGGATGTAGCAACACGGTATCCAGGTGCTTACCCCATGCGAAACTGCCAGTTGAGGGGGTTGACCTCCTTCTCGGCAACAACTTTGCGGTGCCTACTTCCGAGGTTCCCCCCTTAGTCGTTGCCGAGAGGGCGGCCGACACGAGTAGGGAGGGGCAGGATTGGGTAGAGAGGTGTCAATTGCAGCAGATGGCATGTGTTTTCACCAGATCTCAATCCTCTCAGGTGTCACAGCCTAGTCCTAAGGTTTCAGACCAGCGGAGGAAGGGTCAGAAGGAGAAGGCCAAGGCTGGTGGTCGGCTTGAGAGTTTTGACCCAGCGGCACTCCTTGGTGACTCAGTACTTGCACCACTTTTAAGGTCCGGAGTGGCCCCAGAACCTGTCCCACCTAGTGACATGGTAGGGCATCACAGCACTCCGCGACAGAAGCGTTCCCAGACTAAGCAAGCAAGGCTTCAGCAGCCCAGTATCGGGGGTGGCCACAAGTTGCTCCAGGAGCATTTGGACAGGTTGGCACCCTCTGATATATGTCGGTTGCAATTAGAAGATCCTGGGCTTGAGAGTTTTGGGAACGGGGCTACAGAACTCGATGAGGACGGGGATGCAAAGCCGGGAGACTTCTTTCATGTTGGTGGAATTCTGTATCAGCGTTTTTTTGATCCCAGAAGTAGTTGGGATGGTGGGGTAAGAGTGGTCGACCAGTTGGTGGTACCTGAAAAGTGCCGTGATAGCCTGTTGCGGTTGGCGCATGATGTTCCGCTGGTAGGTCACTTGGGTGTGAGTAAAACGTTGGCCTCGTTGTCTAGGTTGTTCTGGTGGCCGGGCATTAAAGCACAAGTTTCGGTCTGGGTGGCGATGTGTGGTACCTGCCAGAGGGTGGGAAAGCCAAACCAGATCATACCTAAGGCTCCGTTGCACCCAGTGCCTGCGATCGGGCCTCCCTTCAGCAAAGTTATCATAGACATGGTAGGGCCTCTGCCTCGCACTAGTGCGGGTAACAGATTTTTACTAACCATCATGGATGTTTCCACTCGCTATCCGGACGCATACCCTATGAGAAATGGCAAGTCCCAGACTGTTGTGCGGAACCTGCTGTTGTATTGCTCGAGGTACGGGTACCTGCAGGAGATTCAATCGGACCAGGGCTCAAACTTCATGTCCAACCTCTTTAAGCAGACAATGCAGCAACATGGCATCAACACGGTTGTCTCTTCAGCTTATCACCCAGAGAGTTAAGGGGTGTTGGAGAGATGGCATTCCACGTTGAAGAGCATGTTGCGGTGCTACTGTTTGGAGATTGGGAAGGATTGGGACCTGGGGTTGCCGTATGTTTTGTTTGCTGCACGAGAGGTACCCGGTGAGAGTTTAGGGTTCAGCCCCAACGAGTTGGTTTTCGGGCATCATGTCAGAGGTCCTCTTAGCATGGTGCGGGAGATCTGGGAAGGGACTGTGCAGCCATGTTCTCTGTTGAAGTATGTCCTCGAGAGTCGAGACAGGATGCTGAAAAGCCTAGAGTTGGCAGGGAGAAACTTGGTGGGTACTCAGGCCTTGATGAAGGATCGGTACGACGTCAAAGCAAAGCTCAGGGAGTTTGTGGTTGGGCAGGAGGTATTGGTCTTGTTGCCTCCAGCAGGTCATCCTCTGTCGGCCAAGTATGTCGGTCCTTACAAGGTGGTGAAAAAGTTATCCGACCTTGACTACCTTGTGGCTATTCCTGATAGGCGCAAGAAGAATCAGCTCTGTCATGTTTATCTGTTGAAAGAGTTTGTGAGGCGCCCACCTGAGCAGCCTACTGTCCCTGTGTTGGTCTGCAGCAGCCAGGGTGGAGAAGGAGAGGGGGACAGCTGGGATTGTCATGTCTCGGCAGATCAGTGGGCGGGGAATACGAGTCAGGTGACTGTAGAGGCGCTTGAGCACCTGCCTGAGCAACAGCGTGCAGCGATCCAGCACCTGTTCGATTCATACCCCTCTGTTTTTGCCGAGCACCCAGGCCTCACAACTAAAGTTGAGCATGATGTAGACGTTGGAGACCATCCCCCCTTTAAATCAGTACCCTATCGTGTCCCTCCCATTAAGCTTCCGGCTATCAAAGCGAAATTAGGCTACATGTTGGAGAGGGGGCTGATAGAGAAGGGGGCGGTGGGATGGACATCTCCCGTTACACTGCAACCAAAACCAGACGGCAAGGTTAGGTTTTGCATTGACTTCAGACGGTTGAACGGTTTAACCCCCACCAATGCCTACCCTCTTCCCCGAGTGGATGACAGCGTTGACAAGATCGGGCGGGCACGCTATCTGATCTAGGTAGACCTTGTCAAAGGCTACTGGCAGGTGCCGTTGTCGGAGCGGGCGAAGTTGGTGTGTGGGTTTGTGGTGGATGGGGCTACTTACCGTTGCAACGTAATGCCGTACGGATTGAAGAATGCACCTGCCACGTTTCAATGCCTGATGAACGAGTTAGTGGCGGAGATCCCTAACTGCACCGTTTATCTAGATGATGTAATCATATTCGATGATGATTTTGACAGTCATTGCGAGCACATCGGAGCATTGTTCAGGAAGCTGAGTGAGGCTCGTTTGGTGGTCAATCTGGGCAAATGTGATTTTGTCCGGGCTACTGTGCAGTACTTAGATTTAGTGGTAGGGTTAGGCCAGGTGTGCCCCCCCCAAACTAAGATACAAGCTATCAACCAGCTCCCCAGGCCGACCACCAAGCGACAAATCATGAGGTTCTTGATCGGATATTATCGGAGATTTATCCGCGGCTACTCCTCGGTGCTGGCTCCTTTGACTGACCTACTTGCAAAGACTAAGAAGTTTGTGTGGGCACCTGAGTGTGAGAAAGCATTCTCCCTGGTGAAGCATCTCCTGTGTACTCACCCCATACTCAGGGCCCCAGACTTCTCGCGACCTTTTCAGCTAGCGACAGATGCTAGCGGTGTAGGGGCTGGGGCCGTCTTGTTGCAAACAGACACCGATGGCGTGGAACACCCAGTAAGCTTCTTCTCGAAGAAATTCAACTCGGCACAAAAGAATTACTCAGTAGTCGAGAAGGAGCTTCTGGCCATTGTGCTGGCGCTCAGGCACTTTGAGGTGTATGTTCCCGCCTATGGCCCAGTCGTGGTGATCTACACTGACCACCACCCTTTGAAGTTCTTAAATCAGTTCCACAACCGGAATATGAGGCTAACCCGATGGTCCATAATGTTGCAGGAGTATAACTTAGACATCAGACATATTGCCGGTTGTGACAACGTGATAGCAGACTGTCTGTCAAGGGTGGAGGACCCAGGGTAGCTCACCACAAGTGTGTTGGTTTGAGTTATGGAGGAAAATTAGGCTTGCCCCTGTAGCTGCAAAGCCGCCAAAAACACTATTAACCCTCCCGCATTTTTACGATGCGATCGAGTCATAACGCCACCCCTCCAAGAGTGCTCGTATGACGCAATTGCATCATAATGCCACCTGTAAGGTAGAAATATTCGCCAAAAATAAGTTTATGACTCGATTTTGACTCAATTTGGACTGGTAAGTTAGGCATTAGTATGTTACAAAAGGAAGTATCTAGCAACCCCATAGCGTCCCTCTCTGAGGAGCCCGGGCCTTTGTTAAGTCAGTAGTTTCCCGGCCCCCAGACTGTGAGGCAGGGTCCTGGCCCTTTAAATTCTGGGCTCCCTCCCTCTGGTCCACCATGCCTAGCTATAGGCAGGCAATTATGGATTATTTCATCTACCCAGTGAAAGTGTTTAGTGAATAATTCGAACTATATATGTATATAAGATGTTACTTGTGACTTTTGGTGACTGAGGGGAGTGCATCTTGGTTAACCCCTTGAGTATTGATGCAGTTTTGTCTAGGTATCATTGATGACTTTACACTATTTTTTGCTTGAAAGACAAATATATTTATCAATAAATACTGCCTACGAAATAAATACATTATAATCACGAAGATGTCACAGGAATGCTTTTTTTTTTTTTTTTTTTTTTTTTTTTTTTTTTTTTTTTTTTTTTACAGGCAGTATGGTAAGTACTCTATGGAATTTTAGTTATATTACAGTATATATTATATATATTTATTATATATAATTATATACAGTATATAACAGCCCCAAGGTCCCGAGCAAGCCCAAGGCCCATAATCGAGTATTTATATTATTATTATATTTTGTATTTTATTTAAATATTTATTTATTTGATTTATTATTGTTTTTGTTTATTTTATTTTATTTATTTCATTTTATTTATGTTTATTTTATTTATTTTATATATACCGGTATATATATACCGGTATATATATACCGTATATATTTGTTTTGTTATTCCTGTTCCCCAGGGTGTCTAGCGGATCAGCCCCAAGGTCCCGAGCCCAAGGCCCATAATCGAGTATATATTATTTTTATATTTTTTATTTTATTTATTTTATATATATATATAAATTATATATATATATATATATATATATATATATATATATTTATGTATATACTGGTATATATATACATATATTTTTTTTTATTCCTGTTCCCAGGGTGTCTAGCGGATCAGCCCCAAGGTCCCGAGCAAGCCCAAGGCCCATAATCGAGTATTTATATTATTATTATATTTTTTATTTGATTTATTTGATTTATCTATATATATATATATATATATATATATATATATATATATATATATATATATATATATATATATATATATATATACAGTATATATACCAGGTACATATATATGTATTTCTTTTTTATTCCTGTTCCCCAGGGTGTCTAGCGGATCAGCCCCATGGTCCAGAGCAAGCCCAAGGCCCATAATTGAGTATTTATATTATTATTATATTTTTATTTTATTTATTTTATTTTTATATATATATATATATATATATACGTATATATAATATATATATATATATATATATATATATATATATACCCGGTATATATATTTTTATTTTTTTTATTTTTTATTCCTGTTCCCCAGGGTGTCTAGCGGATCAGCCCCAAGGTCCCGAGCAAGTCCAAGGCCCATAATTGAGTATCTATATTATTATTACATTTTTATTTTATTTATATATTTATTTATTTGATTTCATTTATTACATTTTATTTATATTTGTATTTCATTTATTTTATATATATATATACCGTATATATATATAATATATATATATATATACCGGTATATGTATATATATACAATATATATATATATATATATATATATATATATATATATATATATATATACTGTATATATACTGTATAAATATATATTTTTTTTTTATTCCTGTTGCCCAGGGTATCTAGCGGATCAGCCCCAAGGTCCCGAGCAAGCCCAAGGCCCATAATCGAGTATTTATATTATTATTATATTTTTATTTTATTTATATATTTATTTATTTTATTTTTTACTGTTGTTATTTATTTTATTTTATTATTTTATTTTATTTATATTTTTATTTTATTTATTTTATATATATATACCACATAAATATATATATATATATTTATGACACCTTGTATATATATATGTATATATATATATATATATATATATATATATATATATATATATTTATATAAAAGTGTTGTACATTGTGGCAACGATATACAACTGTATAAACATTCTTATATATGTACATAACAATAACAATGCATGGAAACAATTGCGCATAGCTCGCGAACCAATTACACTATATTATTTTGATTTTCACCATTAGAAAGAGCACAATTTTCCGATTCCGGTGAAATATACAGTTATATACGTATCCAAGCAAATAGCGCAACGACGAGGTGGGGAACAGCTCGGAACCCGGCTAGCGTCAGCGGAACAGAGACGGGTGAAGAGTAAATATTCGCATTTTGGCTCTTCATTTCAAATATTCATAGCGCAAAAAGTATTTGTCGTAGGAACTTCTAGTTTTTTTTATACTCATCAGCTTTATTTGCCGTATTCATATAGCCTAAATTTAAGACCATACACTTTGTAACAACGAAATAAATCGAAAATGTTATAAACCATAGCAATCAAAATCATATATTTTGTTTTTTCGGTCACTGCTTGAGAACTATTGAAGATAAACAATTTCTGTTTTCAGATTTGGAAAGAGGAGAAAAAATACTATTATTTGAGCAAAACAAAATATATGGTCATCACTCACAATTTATATATAAGACGGGTGTGAAGACAATTGCATGGGAAATAATTGTATTCCGGACTCATTTACACTTTCGTATTTCGATTTATTAAAAAAAAATGTGTTTAATCATGTACTATAAATATTCCTCTTTCCATTGACATATGATACATCACAATAAACATCATTCTGGTGGATGAAAATACAGAAAAACACAAGGCTTCGAAAACTCGCCCAGCCTGGTATTTCATGGGAAATTTAGAGAAGGTCTTACCATAAGTTACATATTTAAGTTGCATGAGCTGGGAGGGTTAAAATAATTAAAAAAAAAAAAACTTACATAAAAACTCTTTCTTTTGATAGTATAAAGTGTGCAGTATGTTACAGCAAGAATCTAAGACATTCCGAGTTTTGTACTTAGTAGGCTAGGCTTTGGGAAGCTTGCTCGTTGAGCCTAACATTGTTGAAGTGATACTATTATTTTTGGGAAGTGTTGTGTATTTTTTTTATTTTTTTTAATAATAATGTGTTTTAAGTTTGTGATTGTGCCTTGTTTTTCACAACTTGGGGAGTAGCCGGGTGATGCGGGGTTTGTTAGCATTCTGTCTGGTCAGATGTGGTGTTTACCTGAGGTTAAAACGTCCCACATCTTGGGCGGGGTGTTACGCTAGCCAGCTGTTCAGAATGCTCTCGTACCCGCTAGCGCTCGCCAGGGCAGTGAAATGGGCTATGATAGTCGTAGAGCGACCCTCTTTCTTTCATAGTGTTTAAGTTGTCACAAACAGTTTAGTGTTTGCCTTTATTCTTGTCTGTGACACCAAGAAGTATTTTATATCATTGATAGTGTTATAAGATACACAGTGTGTTAGTTGCAATGAGAGAGATAAGGGGGAGCGAGGTGTAGTGCGTGTGCACGCGCTCCCTTCCCGGCCGGCCCGCTTGTCGGTAAGTGGCTGAACAGGGTCACATGGGCTTTGTGTTCCTGTGACGTAGTGACCTGTGGTTGGTTGCATCTCTCCTAGCCCATTGGACGGGCTCGTACCCTCCTGACTCCCTCAGAGCACGGTGCCGCGAGGTTGCGTCTACATCCCTTTGCATTCTGTTCCTCAATAACCTCCTATACTACTGTTTCTCTCTCTGAACTTCTTCTTTTCCATACTTCTATGCTTTTCAGTCAATTACCCACCCCTTCTGGCCCCTCGCAAGCAACATTCACTGTCCGCCAGTCGTATTACAATCTCCTGCTCTCAGATATTATTATGTACTAGCTTAGCAAGGTTTAGAGTCATAGATTTCATACTGTAGGGTGCTTTTCAATATTGCTTGTTCTCCATTATTTAATGCTAGACTGTGGTGGGTATCTGTTGTCATTGTCAGTGTTGTGTATACGGCTCGCTACAGCCTATACGACTTCGACGGTGCTGGGTAGCCTGGTGGCCAGCCCTTTTTGGATATTTCCTTTGCGAGTGTAGCATTGTGCTGGCAGAGCGCTTTTGCCTACTCCACCCAGTATATTGCTAGCTCTTTGCTTGACTTCTTGGGGAGCGTCAGGGCAGGACCAGGTACAAGAGACCTGGACTTACCAAGAGAGCCTCCCGGTCACTAACGTAAGATAGGGAGATATCCTTAAGGGTGGCACTAGGCTAGGAGCATGCATGGCTCTACCTAGTTTCCCATACCCTGACTAGGGTACCATAGCTAGACTTTATTAATAGAGAAGACAATGCATACTTATTAACTTTTATCACATGTGCTTTAGTATTATTCAAGGTATTGTTTAGCCTAGGTTGTTGTGCAGGGCACAACCGTTGGTGGCTGTTACTTTATTTAAGGAAGTACTGTTTTTGAGTTGCTGTTATTATTACTGTCACAGAGTTGTTGCATTCTCGTGTTTTCCATTACAGATGTCCTGCTTTTTGGGGTATTTAAGATACACGTTTCATGTCCTGCCTCTTGCATTATTACAGTTCTATATTCTACGAGCATCTTAGAGCATCAGACGTTTGCAGAAGCTTCCAGGTCTGTTTGCTGTAGGACTAGACTTCAAGTGCTTTCATATAGCATTGAAGGGTTTTAATGTTGAGTTCAGACTAACATTAAACAAAACGTAAGCATCTAATCTTTTATTAAATCTTATCATAGTTTATTTAAGCTTTGTTAATACTTGAGAGCATTTTATTAACGTAATTACTTCTTGTTGTTTGCAGGCTTTGCCATTCCTGGAAAGCCTTAGTCGAGTACACTTATCCCTTGTTAATTGATACCCCGTTGTCTAGTATATTAACTCTAGAGGGTTTATGTGTTTTGTTCACCGGCTTATTAGTTCAAGGGTTTGGAATTAGCGTACCGTTGTTGCATACTTAGCCTATATTGTAGTTCAATACTAAGTGCCCTTGTTTATTCAGTTGTGCCGGTCGTAACAATATATATACCGTATATATATATATATATATATATATATATATATATATATATATTATATTATAAATAATTTATATATATATATATATATACCTGTATATATATATATATATATACTGTATATATATATATATATATATTTTCTTTGATGCACACAAGGTTAAAAGATATAGCAATTTCAGCATTAGAGATTTTATTGTTCAGGCTTTCCAGAAATCTGACAATTTTGCGTTGATGGGCTTTAACACCTTACGAGCGGCCTATGCGGTTTATTTATATGTACCGCCCAGCGGGGTGTTTTTAGCCAAAATAGGGCTGTTTACGTGATCATTTTCATGCCTAAATAAGACCCAGAACGTAAAACAAGTATCTATCCCTGAAAGGGCATAAACAGAGCTTTCGATTGACACCATAACGATCCTTTTATGATGGCTAGTTTTCTTGCAATAACCGTGCAACGCGAGTGCAAAAAGCATGTAATTAGGCACTTTCCCCATACAATTCCGTATATAGCGAGTGAGAGAGGGAGGGAGGAGGTGGGATTCGTGTCAGTAGGTTCGCCGCGGTGGTCTGGAGCAGTCATACGCTCGCTACTCTCCTGCCACCACTTGTCTCTCTCTCTCAGCAACATTACGTGCTGAAATTGCCACACGATATATGTCGAGCACCGCCACATAGTCCAGCTTTATTTAACTCGACTTATGTGTCTCGCCGCTAATTAAGGGTTAAGGAGGTACAGTAGATTGGCGAAGTTCATGATGAAGTTGATACAGGATGGTACATGGTGAACAATGGTTACAACGTTTCGCTATTCATATAGCATTTTCAAGTAATGAAAATGGTAAGCATAGCCGGGGGTGTATTCTCCGATGAGAATACACCCCCGGCTATGCTTACGGAACCGTCAAAACTCACAAACCTGGAAACCCCCTCCGACCCATCATCTCTCAGATCCCCACCGCCACCTACCAGATCGCCAAGGCCTTGAACAACCTCCTCACCCCCAACATGCCCTGCCAATTCAACCTCAATTCCGCCCACGATTTCCTCAAAATTCTACGAGACGCCCCCCGGAATAACGACCACACCATCGCTTCCCTCGACGTAGAAAGCCTGTTCCCCAAAGTGCCCGTGGACAGGACCATCGACATGATACTACGTCGAGTATACCATTGCCCTGACATACCCACCCTAGACATCCCGGAGAAGGCCCTGAAGACGCTGCTGGAGCTTTGCACTAAGGAAACCCCCTTTCTTTGCCCACGAAGCAACATGTATCAGCAGATAGACGGAGTAGCGATGGGCAGCCCCCTGGGAGTTCTTTTCGCGAACTTTTTCATGGGTACCATCGAGGAAGAGCTCCTAGCTGCCCAGCGACCTGCCGTCTACTGTAGATACGTGGATGACATCTTTGTGCAAATTAAGGACCTCCACGAACTCCAAGAACTCCAGCATCGCTTCATGACCTTCTACGGACTCAACTTCACCTTTGAAAAATCCAATAATGGACAACTCCCCTTCCTCGACATCCTCGTCACCCTGAACACCCTTGAGTTCAAAACCACAGTTTACACAAAACCTACTAACACAGGACAATGCCTCAATGGTGACAGTGAATGCCCCTGTCGTTATCTCCTATCCTCCATCTCTGCCTACGACAGGAGAGCCCTCACACACTGCTCTACTTGGGCCGACACCCACCAGGAACTGGAAAGATTATCGCAAGTCCTAGTAAACAATGGACATTCCTATTCTGACGTCTCCAGCTCCATCAACCACCACCTTGAAAAGTGGTACACCCAAAAGCCCCCCAACATTGACCCCCCTAATGAAATCAAGATATTCTACCGAAATTACATGTTCTCTGACCACAAAACCGACGAGGCTGTCATAAAAGAAATAATATCTAAACACGTCCTCCCCAGCAACCCGGAAAACAAAATTAAATTAGTCATATATTACAAATCCCCTAAGACCTCCAACCTTGTTCTCCACAACAGACCTGCTCCCTCCAAAACAAAAAGTACGATGACTGACGATCATGTAATATACCAATTTACTTGTAATTTTGAGGACTGTGGACCTCAATCATATATTGGTATGACGCAGACTCGTCTATCCCGACGGCTAACCCTTCACCTTCAGGCAGGAGCCATAAAAGAACACTACCTTGCTTCCAAATTTCTTAAGCATTTCTCTTCTCATAATCTGCTCTCAGATCGCCAGTATGGCTTCCTTAAGGGTCGCTCTACTGGTGATCTTCTTTCATATCTTACTAACTCTTGGTCATCCTCCTTTCGGGACTTCGGTGAGACTTTTTCTATTGCACTAGACATATCGAAAGCCTTCGATAGAGTCTGGCATAAATCTTTAATTTCTAAACTACCCTCCTTCGGTTTCTATCCCTCCATCTGTGCCTTTGTCTCTAATTTCCTTTCCGACCGTTCCATAGCTGTGGTTGTGGACGGCCATTGTTCACTTCCTCACCCTATAAACTCCGGTGTTCCTCAGGGCTCTGTCCTATCTCCTATTCTCTTTCTAATTTTTATAAATGATCTCCTTAACTGTACCTTAATTCCCATCCATTCATACGCAGACGACTCAACCTTACACTACTCCATTAGTTTTTTAGAATGCCCCAGCCAGCAATCCCTCAACGACAAACGTAATGAAGCCATAGAACTCTTAAATTCTGATCTAAATACTATTTCCAATTGGGGCAGAGAAAACCTTGTTAACTTTAATGCTTCCAAAACCCAATTTCTCCATCTATCTACCCGTCAGGATCTCCCAGCGGACTATCCCTTATTCTTCAACAATACAAAAATCAACCCTTCATCTTCTCTCAATATTCTTGTTGTCTCTTTTTCTTCTGCTCTCATTTGGAAGGACCATATTACCAGTCTTGCTAAGGCAGCCTCCCAGAAGCTGGGTGTGCTCAACCGCCTTAGGGGGTTCTTTTCCCCTGCACAGCTTCTTGCTCTGTACAGGGGCATAGTGCATCCTTGTATTGAGTATTGTTCACATGTGTTGGGAGGTTCCTCTCACACCGCTCTCCTAGACAAAGTTGAAAGGAAGGCCTTTCGTATCATTAACTCCCGTCCACTCACCAACTCTCTGCAATCTCCCTCTCTCCGCCGCAATGTTGCATCTCTCTCGCTATTCTATCGCTACTATAATAATCAGTGTTCCTCAGAGCTATCCCAGTGCATACCACCTCCTTTACGTAGGGCACGTGGTACCCGTCTTGCAACTCAATCCCACCCCTACTCTGTGCAACTCTCCAACCCAAGAGTGAAATGTTACTCTCAAACTTTCTTCTACTCAACAGCTGAGCTCTGGAACTCTCTCCCAGAATCAGTCTTTCCCTCTTCCTATGACTTAAATTGCTTCAAACTCCGTGTGTCCAGGCATTTTGGCTCGAACGTCCCTTGATTTTGGCCCTGTCACTCTTTCAACTATGGGGGAGGCACTCGCTATAGGCAGTTATGCCTTTTGCCTCCCTCAATCACATAGAAAAAAAAACCCAGCCCCCCCCCTCCTCACACATAACAATTTAAATAAACACACCACCATAGTTGATAGAGAAAGTGACCCCAGACGACTCCCAATATTAGAAGCCCTATACATACAAGCCCTGAATCCTAGTATTAATAATCAAACTCTTGACCTACAGATACTCCCTTCTGCTAAAAGGCACTAACCAGCCACACTGCCCATGGTGAGACGCCCCTCAGCTCCGCCCCTCGAACCCGCACATCTCACCCCAGCTCCCAGCCAACCAACGATGACTTCGGCCCCCCCTCCTCTCCACCACCCTACACCCCCAGCCACGATTGACTCCAGCGCGCAACTCCTGACGTCATCATCCACTGGCCAATCACAGACCAGGAGAAGTGCCGGCATAGCGAATATACCATCCACCAATGAGAGACGATAGCCTGCTTTAACTTCGCCCCCTCAACCTTCCCAGCTCCTATTATAAACTCATATTATTCTCTATACCATTCATTACTTGAAAATGCTATATGAATAGCGAAACGTCGTAACCATTGTTCACCATGTACCATCCTGTATCCACCTCATCATGAACTTCGCCAATCTACTGTACCTCCTTACTGCCCATCAACGCAAAATTGTCAGATCTCTGGAAAGCCTGAACATTAAAATCTCTAATGCTGAAATTGCTATATCTTTTAACCTCGTGTGCATCAAAGAAAATTTATTACCTGGCTTTACTAACATATATATATATATAGTGAGTAATACATCAGTGGGTGATCTGGGACACCGCAATTTCCACAACAGCAGGAAAAATAGGGACAGTACTCCAAACAAGGCCATCTTTATTAACACAAAAATCGGCTATCAACAAGCAGCCATCTTCAGGTATACATCTTGATCCTAAAAAACACAGAGCAGACAACTATAAGAAAGACATAAATACGTGGATCTTTTAACAATGAAGTTAGATTCTTTTTTTAAATAACTCGCTTGATAAAAATTAAGCAGCACCGGTATCGGTACGTAAAGCAATTACTTGAAAATATCTAATGTCTAAAATAATCGTTTGACATAAGAAGAATTCACCAAGAAAGAACTAACTCAACAAATACACCTAATATATATATATATATACATATACTTATTATTGTCTTAGTTTGCTTCCTAGACCTCCATTAAACTTGTACAAAACACCCTTATGACCCACTTTAAGATAATGTATTCTGTAGAAATATTTCCCGCTGGCTGCTCGAAGGGCGGTTTCTCCAAAATTGCAGGTTCGCTATCATTCGTCAGGAAAAAAATCGACACCTACGAAAGGTCTTAATATTGACAAAGCAATGGGATGAAAGGTCTTAAAACCGCCAAGCAATTGGGATAGACTACTTACAAACTCAAACTAATGAGGCTAGACATGACGAAGAAGGGGGTCGATAAAAACGAAATACGTCCCCTTAAAGTGACAACTATTTGTTATTCAATCTGAACCCCTTATCAATCAGGTTTAGCCTAATTAGTTAGAGATTTAAAGACGTTCGCCCCATTAGTTTGGCGATTTTAAGATCATTCGCCCTATCAATGTGTCGATTTTTCTGGGCGAGCGATAGTAATCCTGTATTTTAGGAGGAATTAATGAAATCAATGAAATTAATTAATACATGTGGTTCCTCCAGGACTCGATTGTAGGACACTCACACCGAAATCCAGCGCACAAACCATTGCGCTATCAAGACAGCATCGTCAGTCAATTGGTAGTGGTGTAAAGTTGTCCAGGCCTACCTTCTCGTACATGCCTTGGGAAAACCTGTGGGAATGAAGGAACCATTACATTTTCTTAACTAAATCCGCATGTAATTTAGGTTAAGTATTTCGATATCTTGCAATGTATGCAATCCCATAATCCTAACTTTAATATTTATTTTCTATGTGGATGAGGGAGACAAAACGCATAACAGCCTGTGACGAGTACCTCCCACAGAGGTGCAAGAGTGACTTGGCCAAAATCAAAGAGTGTTCCAGCCAAAATGCCTGGACTCACCGAGTTTGAAGCAATTTAAGTCATAGGATGAAGGACAGATGGATTCAAGGAGAGAGTTCCAGAGCTCAGGTGTTGAATAGAAGAAAGATTGGTAATATCGTTTCACTCTTGGGTTGGAGAGTTGCAAAAAATAGGGGTGGGTTGTGTAGCGTGAGGGGTGCTACGTACTCTATGTAAAGGAGGTGGTATACTCTGAAAGAGCTCTGTCAAACATTGATTATTGTAATATTGGTAGAATAGCAGGAGAGATGCAACATTGCGGTGAAGAGAGAGGGATTGCAATGAGTCATTGAGTGGACGTGAGTTAATAAGATGAAAAGCCTTCCTTTTCACTCTGCCACAAAGTGCTGTGTGAGAGGATCCTCCCCACACATGCAAACAATACTCAATACATGAACACACTGTGCCTCTGTACAGAGCAAGACGCTGTGCTTGGAAAGAGAAACCCATGAGGCGGTTGAGTACACCCAGCTTCTAGGAAGCTGCCTTAGCAAGAGTGGTAATATGGTCTTTCCAAGAGATATCAGAAGAAAAAGAGACACCATGAATACCGAGCAAATATGAAGGGTTGATTTGTGTGTTGTTGAAGTATAAGGGATAGATCTGTGGGAGTTCTTATTTGGGTAGATAGATGAATAAATTGGGTTTTGGAAGCATTGAAAGCAACAAGATTATCTCTCTACCCCAATTGGAAATGTTTTTTTAGATCAGAAAGTAAGTGTTCTATGGCTTCATCACGTGAGGTTTAGAGTGATTGTTTGCTGGGGGGGTTCTAAAAAAGTTAGTTGAATAGTGTAAGGTACATTTATCAGCATGTGAATGGATAGGAATGGAGGGACAGTTGAGAATCCTCCTCCCCTTACAAAATGATCCTACTCAATGAGATGGGTAAGGGGCAAGGGAACGCAAAAGTGCTCCCGGACCTTAAGAAATGGAACTTTAAATATTGTTACTGTTCAGGCTCTGTCTCGGTTTGGCCACCTCTAGCAATGGGGTATATGCCTGAGTATAGAGTATAGAGAGAGACAGAGACAGAAAGAGAATTAGAGATAGGACAGATCCCTGAGGGACACTGGAGTTGATAGGTTGAGGAAGTGAAAGATGGCCGTCCACAACTGCAGCTATGGAACAAAGGCACAGATGGAGGGAAAGAATCCGAAGGAGGGTAGTTAAGAAATTTGAGCCTTGTGCTAGACTCCATCATAGGCCTTCAATATATCTAGTGCAATATATAAGGTCTCACTGAAGTCCCGAAAGTAGGATGACCAAGAGTTAGTAAGATATGAAAGAAGATCACCAGTAGAGCAACCCCTAAGGAAGCCATACTGTCGATCTGAGAGTAGAGTAGAGGAGAGAGATGCTTAAGACATTTTGAAGTAGGAATAGTTTCAAAAACTTTGGAAATGCAAGAAATGAGAACAATTGGGCGATAGTCGGAGGGTTGAGAGTGGTCATCCTTCTTTGGGATAGTTTGAATGAGAGCAAACTTCCAGCAAGAAGGGAAGAAGTTAGAGGAGAGACCGAGACGGAAGAGTTTCTCTGGGCAAGGAGTCAGCACAGAAGCACAGTTTTTTAGTACAACAAGATGAACACCATCAGGACCGTACGCCTTCTTAGTATCAAGCCCAGAGAGGGTAAAAAGTACATCCTTAGAAGAGAATAGGATACTAGGGATGAATAAGTGATAAGTGGGTGGAGAGGGAGGAATCGCACCGGAATCATCCAAGATGGAATTTTTAGCTAAGATTTGAGCGAAAAGTTAAGCTTTGTCGAAGAAAAAAGTGACGTTGGTGCCGTCAGTGTGGAAATGGGAAGGGAAAGACGATGAAGAGAAATTGTTGGAGAAGTTTTTGGCTAGATGCCAGAAAGCTTGGGAAGAGCTAGAGTTGGATGATTCAGTGCATTTATTATTGATGAAAGAGTGTTTGACGAGTTGAAGAACAGATTTGGCTTGGTTCTTGGCATAAACGTAGTAAGAAAGACAGCAATAGAACAAGCGTGAGTAAACCAAGATTTGTTTTGCATTAGTCCGAGAGAATGACAATGGAATAAAAACAGTACTGCCAGAGATCCTCCCAGTCCGCAGAGCCAAAGTGCCATAAGTGCCGCAGGCTGGGATGATCGGGTGGCCGTACTGGAGAGATAGGACAGGTGACAGAGATAAGTTTATGGTCGGAGCACCCTAAATGAGAGAAAAGATCGACAACATAAGAGGAATGGTTAGACGTTACAAATAAGTCAAGAATGTTGGGCTGATCTCCGAAGCGATCCGGGATATGGGTGGGTTGTTTTACTAACTGCTATAGATAATTTAGGATAGACAAGATGTAGGCTTGTTCACCAGGTTGGTCAGTGGAATGAGAGGAGAGCCATTGGTGGTGGTGGATACTGAAATCTCCCAAGATGAAGATTTCTGGGAAGGGATAAATGGATATTATTCAGCTGCCGGTAAATTGTCTTATTCCCATATTGTTTACTCAGCTAATGCAAACATTTTACAGAAACACAAATTTTTTACAAATCATTATAATGCAGAAACATTTTAGCTTTTGTTAGGCAAAACGATTTGTTGAAGATGGGCATATCGTTTAAATCCATTCATAAGTTGTCGACGTAC
Organism: Paralithodes platypus; assembly: GCA_032716605.1. Classification (NCBI taxonomy): domain Eukaryota; kingdom Metazoa; phylum Arthropoda; class Malacostraca; order Decapoda; family Lithodidae; genus Paralithodes; species Paralithodes platypus. The sequence goes on along the minus strand of CM064547.1, from coordinate 8,759,755 downwards.
AGTTGTTACAAAACAAACTTATACCTACCCCTGACACCCTCATTTGACTCACACTGTTAGATGGACAATATAAGTAAGATATTGCAACGGATGCATTAAATATACTGCAACATAAATTCATCTCCATGTCCATTAGTTTGTATTCTCCTCCTCGACATTATTTTACTTTCAAGATAATCTGGCTTCTATGTCACTATTAATTTATTTATGTAAACTATTGTCCAGCTATCAGTGTGATCAAGTAATGGAGATTCAAAGTGTGATTCCGCGTAGGTATTAGCTTCTTTTGCGGCAGATGAAGCTTCTATCGTATGTATGTATGTATATATTTATGTATGTATGTATGTATGTATGTATGTATATACTCAGGCACATGCTCCATAGCTGGGGGTGGCCGACTTGAGACAAAGCCCGAACTGAAACAACATTTAAAGTTCCAATTCTTAGAGTCCGGGATAACTTTTACATTCCATCGCCCCTTTCTCTGTCTCATCGAGTAGGTGAATTTTACAAAGGTTCCTAGCCCCCTGCCCCCAGAAGGATAAAGTAGGACCGTAAAATAAACAGACATAAACAGCTATGGTTGGGTAGAGGATGCCAAACATCACTCTGGATAGGACCAGCCCTCACCCATTCACCTACTCATCTTGTATCGTAGCCCATGAAAATCTGTAAACGGGTAGGTGACCCATACATAGCAAATCCTGTGTATAATCTTTAGTTCGTTATCACAATAATTGTGTCAAAATCAATATTACTTATTCCTGGCCAAAAAGAAGAACAACTCCTATTATGGGGCGTTCACACATTCAAGAGTGCGACACCGAATCGCCAAGAACGGTGATTCCGCGTGAATCGTGGACAATTGAGTGCTGAATGCAAATTTAATCTGAGTGCAACCAAATTCAACCGATGTATGGCGACAGAGTTCTGAGTACACTTGTGATGACTATGCGAGTGCCGACTGATGACTGGTAAAATTTTGAAATTCAACGGTCATTATTCAGAGACGACTAAAACCAATTATATCTGAATCTTGTCAAATAACCAATAATGGCCAAGAATATGATCCAGAGTACTTATTGAATACAGATTCGAGTGGTTCCAAATGTTTACATATAAAAAGTGTACAGCTCCTCACTGTAACATTGAAACGCTTATTTAACCCTTACTGTACCAGCAACGGACGTTTGCCGTCAGTAAAAAAGTCACTCGTCAGTACCAGCGACGAAGGACGTCTGTCAGTAATATGCGGTCCTTGTAAATGCCCGTATCGAGCGGTACCTGGTACCATGACTTGTTTGCACTGCTCTGAGATATTGGCAACACTATTCAGCTTGGATCAAAGCTCCCACAGGCTAGCTGGGTCAGTACTCCTCCAATTTTCAGGGTGAGAGGGTGTTCTCTCTTGACTCTGAACCTATTTTGGCCACAATGCCTGGTACTGGAGGGTACATTTATAGTAATACCCTATGATACAGTAGGGGTAAACTCATTGTTGTGCAGTACTTTTAACGGTTTGTCATAAATATACGCAAATATTACTAGCGTTACATTAGCTTCCGGATTTTCGCCGCTTAATTTTCGACAGCTTGCCATGAAAAAGGTAATGATTTTGGTGTAATCATTGTTGTGCATCATATTTTGTATTAAGGTAACAATTATTTTTAAAACAGGGAACGATATTTATTGATTTGCTTTCTTTTATTTTAACACCTTGAGGATTATGATGCTTTGCAACAATTGTTTATTCTGGCTGTCAATAGACGATTCTAATCAATTTTGGAAGCCTCTTTAGGAATCAAAGGGGTAATAGCTATCTCAATTGTCTCTCTGGGCTTAAACAATACCCTCCTAAGCTGAATAAAACCGTCCACTAATAGCCAGATTAAACTATCAAACTGCGTCATAATCCTCAAGGGGTAAATATAAAAGTCTGATCACACTACAGTGAACTGTTAGGCTGAGCTTTGTATTGACTTTGAAGTTTGAACACTCCAGAGAATAATAATCATCTCTCTCTCTCTCTCTCTCATATATATACAGTATATATTTATATTATGAGCAATAGCCACTTTCATTATATTCAAATTAAATATTGTATTTCCGATAAGAGGGTGTACGAGAGCGAGGTGGAGGGACAGACAGGGAGAGGTAGACCGAATGAGAGGTGGAAGGATGGAGTGAGGAAGTACATGAACGAAGGCGCTGCTGGTTGAGGGGAGGGGCGTCAACTGACTGGGAACAGAGGTGCATGGGGGCGGTTCGTTCGTGGCCACCCCTTCGGGGATCACGGCGTCAGGCAATAGATAGATAGATAGATAGATTTCCAATACCACTAGATGATTTAATTCAGCTTGAGGTACCTCTTAGAACTCTAAATATTGATACCTGCTTCTCGTTATTTTGTATACTTGCTTTTTGTTTTGTTAAGTTTATTGTTAGTTGTGAGCTTGCCCATTGTATCTACTCTTGTTCTGGGTAATAGGATAGATACAGTAGTTAGCTTTAGGTCATACAAATAATGCATATCTTTCAAATATGTTTTCAACTTCGCAATATGGAATCACCGTATGGCATTGATTAACCCATTCAGTACTGTTGACATCCTTTTAATTATTTTTTGGCAACTATGAGACGATGTCATGCAGCTTAGGAAGGACGTTTACCAATTAACCCTTGAAAGGTGCTGAGATTCTTAACCCCTTGAAGCTCGGACGCGTTTTAGCAGTTTGTTTTGGCTATCATTAGACGATTTTATGCAGCTTTGGAAGGATCTGTGGGTATTAAAAGGGTAAGTACTATCTCAATCAACCCTTTGACTTCTGTATACCGTTACTAATCTGAATAAAATCATCTAATAGTAGCCAGAAAACAGAACAGAAACATGTATTGGACCTTGAAAGGATTAAGAGGTTTTGCTGGGCGAAGGCGACGGGACTCTTAAGATCCAAGGCCTAAAAAAAAAAACTGTTAAAAGACCCCAGTGGCACTCAAAACAAAGGAATATGTGATATAGTGAGATAATTCCCCTCCATACCTCCTATCACTTCTTTACATGTGTCCAAACCCCCCTCCCCCCTTTCAATTATCACCTATTTTTCCTCTTATTCCCTTGTTTATCGGTTTATTTTCCGCGCCAATATCCCCCACCCGGTTTCAAGGTCGAAGGGGAGGCATATAGAGATCGTAGCAAGAGAGAGACTTCACTTGCAAGGCGTCAGTATCGATCGATAAGTGAGAGGAGGAGGGTGTGCGCCGCGCCGGCTCTCTTCTCATGAATGAACTGGTCGGCAATACTTTGTCTTTTTCACCCCCCAAATACTATTCCTACTTGTTTTATTGCTATTACATGTTAATATCTTCATATTAAACGTAAAATAGGCGTTTATGAATAAGTAATAATGATATTTATCTGATAATGTTGATTTTTGTCGGGAATGAGCCTCAATATGTTCGCCTGGCGAATGAGCCTCAATATGTTCGCCTGGCGAGCACTTTCAAATACCATAGCTTAGCCGTTTAAAGGTTAAAAGGCTACTGATTAACTTAATCAACTTGGCGTAAGCAGAGTGGTATCGCCCCCTGTATAGTGGTACATGCCGGCCGAAATTTCTGTCTGTCTGTCTGTCTGTCCGTCCGAGAACTCTTCCTAGACCGTTTGACGGATTTTCACCAAACTTCACACGAACCTTCGGTGCACGAATTCAACGGTAATTAAATTTTTTATTTTGTTTTTAATTTGTGCAATATTTATGATCTTCGGTCCAAAAAAATGGTTTTGCACCCCCCTCAACCAGCCCCCCCCCCTTTTCAGGACCCCTACCCCCCACCCTGTACCTAAGCCACACATCATACACATGTCTCATATGTGATGATAATGGTGAGACGTCTGTCTGTCTGTCCGAGAACTCCTCCTAGACCGTTTGACGGATTTTCACCAAACTTCACACGAACATTCGGTGCGTGAACGCGACGGTAATTAAAAACAGATTTTTTGAATGTGTGCAATAGTTACGATTTTAGGTCCAAAATATGGTTTTGCCCCCTCTCCATCCCCCCAGCAATGATGGAAACGCCATCGTTCTGGGGGCGAAAATAACTTGCCCCGCATTTGTTAGGTTATCCCACAGAGGAGCAGCGACGACAACGTGTCGTCGGTAATGTATGTAACGCTAGACCCCACGACGCACAAGTGTCGTCGGAGGTTAATTACTCCGGTCCTATGGCACCTAGAGGGCTCAGATTTGTATGGGAACTGTGTAAGTATCCCACGCAACCATGCCGATGGTTGAAAACTCTAAAAGTCCAACCGCGTATGCGTGAGCGTGCAAAAACCTGTTTTTGGGTGTTTTTGCCTTCAATTTTCCCCTCTTGTAAATCCGACTTTCGGGCGCATCGTAGGACCCCTTAATGACCCAGGGGATCGTTTTTTGGGGGGGCGGTCCTTCATTTCTAACCCATTCCTTTTGTTTTCTGAAAACAATTTGTTTTTGACAACCCTCTGGTCCCTGGTGGTACATTTATTCTTAACTAGCTGGGGCTCAGTGGGTTAAGTTAGCTTAGTTGACATTAGAAGTGATGGTAGTAATAGTGGGGATGATGGTGGTAGTAGTGATGATGGTGATAATAGTAGTGATGATGGTTGTAGTTGTAGTGATGATAATGACAGTAGTGATGATCATGACAGTAGTAGATATGATGGTGAAAGTACTAGTAGTAGTGATAATGGTCATAATAGTAGTGAAGATGGTGACAAGTAATGATGATATTTGTAGTGATAATGATGACAGTAGTAATGATGGTAGTAACGATGGTGACAGTATTAGTGATGATGGTGAGTATTACTGATTATGGTGAAAATTGTAGTGATGATGCCAGTAGTAGTGATAATGAGAGTAGTAGTGATGATGGTAAGAGTAGTATTGATGCCTATAATAGTAATAGTGCTGATGATAGTAATGGTGATAGTGACTAGTAGTAATGATGGTCACCCATCGCAGAGTTGGGTATGCCGTTTTGATTTTGGGCGAATCGGCACATCTACTTTATTAATTAATCCAGAATACATCTGAATACAGCAGAATGTTGCTGAGTGATATAGAGTGTAACATAACGCTAGACGAATGCAACCAAATACAACCGAACATCGTACGTATGTGTCCATGCAGGGCCATATTTTCGAGCATCTTCGAAAATGTGACTCGCCGATCCAAGTGTTACAAACTACTTACGACTGTCCCAGACCCTTGTATGAATGTTGCGGTGTCTTCACAAGTATGCTAAATGAATCAAACCGACTGTCTACTCGGCAACAATCGGCTTCAGACCCTTGAAAGTGTGAATGGCCCTTTACAAGATGTGTAAAATAATAGCATAGTTACAGATGACTTTAAAGGGGTAGTGGGTATTAATTGGTCTTTACGTCAGGAGTGTTAAGAATTAAACTTGCCGGTATGGTTTTTCCAGGTGTACGAGAGGGTAGACCACCTCCCCGCCCGTCAGGTACCCCGCCCAGAACCCAAAGCTCCCCAACGTGATGATGCTGTGGTTACAAGAGGTCAGGATGGCTAGGTCTACTCCACGGGACACGCCTGTAACAGTAAAGAGAGTCAATAGTTAAGAGGGCCAACCTCGTTTATTCTTTCTCCCTCTCCCTCAGGGTTGTATCCATTCGGTCCCATTCAGCCTACTGTTTTAAGACGTTTATCCCCTTCCAGGTGTCGATTTTTTTTCGGCAAGCGGCGAGCGGTAGCGAGCTAGCATAATTTTAAAAATGTTTTTGACAGAAGGTTAAATTTGTACATTTTTCGATAGAAAAATTTCTTCAGTGAAGTCGGATTTCTCCCTACAATGCTGGCCCGCTTTCGCTAGCCAGGAAGAAATCGACACCTGAATGGGGATAAACATCATAAAACAATAGGCTGAATGGGATTAGGGGGTCGAATGGATACAAGCCAGAGAAAAAGAAAAACAGAGAGAAAAAAATCAGGTCACTACCCTTAACCTATTCAATGCCGGTGCCGTCCCTTTAATCTTCTTCTGGCTATTATTAGCCGATATTACATACATACATACATACATAACATTTTAAGACTGAGTGCTCCACACACACGTGCAGTTTCAGTTCCTTGTCCTAATGGCGGCGTTCCAGGCAACCCTGTTAAGGGCTGATTAACTTGTCAAGTTTTTGGATTTGTGATCGGCATGTATAGTCCGATCTTAGGTCTTCCTCGGTCCACCCCTTGGTGCAGCTCCCTCCACAATCACAGACCTGCATTTTTTCACCCGATTTTGTTCATCCATTCTCTCCACATGTCCATACCATCCCAGTCTACTTGTATGCATCACCTCGCTAATACTCTTTATACCTAAACGTCTCCTCAGCTCAACATTTGTTATTCTATCCTGTAGCCTGGCCCCACACATATATTTCACCATTCTCATCTCATTACGTTCCAGTCTGTTGACATCCTCTACTTTTACGGCCCATGTTTCTGAGGCATACGTCATTGCACTTCTAACACATGAGGCATACACCTTTCCCTTCAGGGGGAGAGGCATTCTTTTCATGGTCAGGATTGGCAGCAGTTATCTGAACTTCCCCCAGCCCCATCTAATTCTAGCAGCCTCAGCCCCACCACAGGCAGAGATGGTATCTCCTAGGTAACAAAATTTGTTCACCAGCTCCAATGGCTCATTTCCAAAATTCATAGCCACGGGATCATCACTTAACACAAGCTCGCCTTTGCACACTACGCACTCAAATTTCTCTATTTCTGACTTATCCTTCAACAGGGGTCCCTTTATTCTACTACAGTGCTTACTTCCATGGTGCACCCAGCTTCGACAGATGGTACATTGAATCGCGTTAACGCCCACACCCTTTCCACACACTGCACATGGGTATGCACCACTCTTTTCCACATTGCTTCGTCTCAATCTACAATGCATAACCTTGGTTTTGTTAATATTGACTCTTAAACCCTTGCTCGCCATGCCCTCTCTCCATTCTCTAAATTTGGCCTCAGCATCTTGCATACTGTCAGCTATTAGGACTAAATCGTCTGCATAAAACAGTTCCAACGGGAGTCCACCTCTGAACACTCTAGACAGTGCCTCCAGGACCATAATAAAGAGGAGGGGATTTAACACTGAACCCTGATGGACTCCAACATGGACTGCGAACTCATCACTCCGTACATCCTTCACCCTCAACACACTTCGCGAATCCTCATATAGCTTCATTATCACACGCACCAGCCACTCTTCCACACCAAGTTTCCTCATAGCCCATTGCACAACATATCTAGGCACCCTGTTAAAGGCCTCCTCCGGCGTCTACAAACACACCTACAAACACACCTGCCTTTTAGTAAGTATCTTTCCTGTATCTGCCTGACAATGAAGATAGCATCGGTTGTACCCCGTCCTGGTATAAAACCAAATTGCATATCATCAATGGAGATGCTTTGCCTGATCAAACCCTTAAAGACTCTCTCACAGACCTTCATGATTTGGTCAAGCATTTTCAGGCCCCTATAATTTCCTCTATCTAGCGCATCCCCTTTTCCTTTGTATATATTTACTATTACACTTTTGAGCCAATCCTCTGGGATTTCTCATCTTCAATAATGTTGTTTATCAACTCAGTGACTAAGTTGACACCAGTCTCCCCTGAGGCTTTTATCATCTCAGTGACAATGTCAGAGCATCCTGGAGCTTTACCGTCCTTCATTTTATTGATTGCGTCCCTCACTACAGCTGGTGCTATCAAAAGAGGGGGTCCAGATATTGTTTTTTCTATACTAAGCTGTTCCTTATCCTATTCAAACTCTACATTTAGCAATCGTTCATAGTGTGCCTTCCATGCTTCTCTGATTTCATTTTCTGCATACACATTCTTCCCATTATCGTTTCTAACACACTGTTCACTTATAATATCCCTACTGTAATTTTTAACTCGCCTAGCTAGGTTGAAGATCCCATTGGGATTGTCAGTGTTACAAACTTGTTCGAGGACCAGGTCATTAATGCCTTTTTTGGCGTTGTAATTCACTCTTTTGGCAGTTCGTTAGCTGCCTGGTATGCCTCCTTGCTGCCTCCCTTTTTCCATGCTTTGAAGCATCTCCTTTTCTCTTTCACAGCATGTTCTACCTCATCGTTCCACCACCAGGAGGTCTTATTCCTGGGGTGACCCTTTGTTTTCCCACAGACGTTGTCTGTGGCAGCGATTAAGGCTATGCTTAAGAAAATTCCATTGGACTATTTACATCGTTAGGCCTAGCTTCCTTATTTCTATTTATTTCCTCCAGTTCCCTATGAAACCTATCCCAAACTTCCTTTTTCTTCAGCCTTTTGGGTATGTATACCTTCTTGCGCATAGGATCTCTGTATAGCTCGTGTCGCACACAAGTAGCTTATGCTGGGGGATACATTCTTTGCTCAGGATGACCTTTAATCCCAAACCAGTTTCCAGTCTTTTCTGTTAACCAAGAAGTAAACCTATCTGGCTACTGGAGACCCCAGAGTTATAATTATCTGATCAGTTGGCTCTGTCTTTTCTTGAACTTCGTGTACACACAACCATCTTGAGTGCAACGCAGGACTCCAGTATATATTCGCCTTCCAGAATCCTCCTTCCGTAACCATTTCCTCCATTATTCAGTTTTTAAAAAGGGCCTCCGGCAGTTAACAGGCTTCAAATGATCTCACTTAACCCATTTTACTACCACAAATCTTTCTTATACTGCACAAAATCGTATTCAAATATCTAGAATAAAATTAAAAAGACGTCTCCGGTACAGAATGGGTTAAAGGAGGACGTGTTTCTGCACAAATATTGACTAGCAGTAGTAATAGTAGCATTAGTAGTAGTTGTGTTTAAAATAGGTGAGTCGTCATTTCTGGCCTTCTCACCGCGTTTTCTCACTCGTCTCGTGAGTCACTGTTTGCTGCTGGTTTCCCTGCCTGGTGGTACGCGGTCCTCTGCCTTTGGCCTGTGGGTTACCCTCCTCGGAGGTATTGGGCTACCTCCTGTTGGTGGGTCGTCCACTCACTTGTACTGTCCTGTGGCGGCGTGTTGGGGCGGGGAGTGGTCTGTGTCCTTCTCCGGCTCGTGCTATATTTGTTTTTCCTTCTCTGTGGGGGATTTCGGTGGTCCTTCCAGTCTCCTGAGAGGGGGGAGGGGGCTCCTTTCCCCATGCTTTCTTCGGCCGTGCTGGTCGTTCTGCTGTCTCCTTTCATGGCCTGACGGGGATGTGGGCCCTTCTGTGGCCGCTTGTGGGCGTCTGGCTTTCCTCCTCCCTCCTGGTGTCGGCGGCCTTGTCCGTCTGGGCCTTGGGACTGCCCGTCACCTCGGGTTTTTTCTTAGATTGTTGGTGTACCCTCTCGCTGTGTCTTCATCTGATGGTCGTGCGCTCCTCTCTTGGGGTACCATCTCCCGCCCTAACTGCCTGTAGGCTTCCTTCGTTGAGGGGTAGGGACCGGGTGCACGGTCCTCCTCTCTCCGGTGCGTCTTGTCACGTGGCCTCAGGAGAGGGTGTGTTGTGGAGGGCCCTCGTCCTGTGGCCACCGCTCTCCTGCTGCCTTCCCCTCCACAGTGGGGTGTGGCGTTGTCAGTAGCTGGGTTTTTTTCATTCGGTCTATGGGCTGCGTCTCCTTGGGATCGGGCAGTTCGCTTTGCCCCCTTTCATTGACCCTGCTGCGTGGTGTGGGGTAGGTGGTCCCTGCCTGCACTTGTTGCCTGGCGGCTGCGGTCTGGTGGTTGTTTGGGGCGCCTACGCCGGCTGCTTCCCCTCATTCTGCCGCTTCTAGCATCGCTGTGTGTGCGGGGCCGTCCTGGTGTGTCTCTTCTCTGCTCATGCTCGTGCAACCTCCCGTGATGTGGTTCTGGTTCTCCTATATGGGCTCCTGCCATCTGCTCGTTGTGGTGGTCTGAAGGGGGGTGGGGGTGTCATCACTCCAACCGGCTTAGTTGGGTTTCCTTTTGTTGTGCCTCATCCAGCGCCCACACGATCCTCCTTCGTGGTAGGTTTCGTGACCGGTTTTCGCGGACATTTTCAGATTCGGCAACTGCTTCCCCAACTCAAGGGGTAAATTTCCTGCTTGACTTATGTCCCTGGTGGGTGACATTGTTTAGGACTCCTGTCGTCCCTGCGTCCCTTGCCAGGGGGACTCCTTGGGGTGTTGGAAGACCCCTGTTATCCCTCCTTCATGTTGGGTGCCATAGGGTGGCCTCTCCTGGGACTGGTGAGAGGGGGAGCGTTGCGGTGTTCGTGTCGCTCGCATTCTCTAGTGTGGCATAGGACTCTCTTGAGCGGCTCGGTTCTCGTCAGTCAGCTAGCTTGGGTCCCCGCGCCTCCTGCTTCTCGGCTGCGTGCTTCTAGTCTCTTGACCTCGCTATTGGCATTGACAAGTACCGCGCTCATTCTGACTGGGTCCCTTGGGATGAGCTCCTGCCCAGAGTTGCCTGGTCTGCCGGTCCACCGTTCTGTGCCTTGTGGGTCACTGGGTCTCAGGGTTCCATCGTCGTCGTCCTGTGCTGCTTTCTCTGGTCTGTCTTGTTCCATGTACTGTATTGATTATATACTGTACATTTCTCTTCCCGTTACAGGGGGGGGGGGGGGGAAGAGGTGATTGTAAAATGACCAAGGGTTATATACCAAATAGGTTCCTGTCGGTCAAGTCTTCATATGACATTCTACAAATGTATATACTTGTACCTCTAAAAGGTAAAGGTACACTGTTACGAGGGGAGGATGGGGGAAAACAGAGGCTCAAATAGCCTAGCAACAGCACATAACCCTGCAACAGACACGCCCTTACTATCTGACAGAAACACCAAGACACACAGGTTCTCTAGGAAAAATGGTTATCTGCCACTTTGCTCTATTAAAGCAGCAACAAGGAGACACAAAAATATCGAGTGCCCCCGAGTCTGGTAGATAATGCGTATAATATTTAAGAGTACTACTCTTCTAGACTGCACCTAACTGAGGAAACATAAGACTGCCACACTCCCAGACACTTCCTAGTATGCCCAATCGCCTAGGGATTCGGAATAATATAAAGCTGAAACATGGGGGGGGAGTCTGGAGCACTACCTAAGACATGGAACACACGAGTGGACATTCCAGAGGTTGAGGATATGTCACCCTTGAGCATTCCTCCAACCCCTGTGAATTTCAAATTCAATAATAAAAGAGAAATATACATGTAATCTAAAGATGCAATGCAGTTAAACAATGGGACGGAATGCACGGAAGCACAGGGTAAAGCTTATATACTAGGATTGCCAAAGAAGGAAGGAATGCAGTAATTAATATTAAACTAAAGAGGTTGAAACAAATCAATATGCTCAATATGACTCAAGCCCTGCTATGCTCCAATCAAATAGAGAACAAAAATAAATATGCAGTATTCAAGGGAACTTAAGAAGCAAGCCAAACCAACACCAAACAGAGATGTTGTCAGACGAGAGGTGAGACTGGAGTAAAGCTGTTGCACTCGCTCTGGTTCCCACGGCCAAGACGAGGGAGGAAGGAGGAAGGGGGGCGCCATGCACTGCCAGAATACTCAATTCTCTCAGGCAGCCTGTGCTCTCTTTAACACCAAAAGTAATCAAATTAATAAAGTCAACATTGTGTGAACTTATGATAAACTGCATTAATCACACAAGCGACTAAATAAACGTAAATTATTTATCATTGCTGACTCGGCCGGCAACACCAAGACTACAGGTAACAGCCCCTGCTAGCCATGAGGGCTATTTCTAGCTTACTAGCCTTGCACAGGAGTCCCCCCCAACCCCCCACAACTTTTTACTAACCCATATATCCCCTAGAACGTTCTAGTCATGCCACGGACATTAGTTTCCAGGCCAGTAGTTCCCTTTCCACATGTTCCCCTTACCCACTCTAAACCACTGGGTTTTTGGACACTTGCTCCTCCGTGTTTTGGCAGGACAAGCAGCCTAGAAGGGGTCACTAGACCTGTTGTTGCTTCGATTTCCTTTGTATCTACTTTGTACAACAGGCCCTGCACACTATAACTCACTCACAAATCTATAGGCTACAAACTCATTTGGGAGTTACACCCTCACAACCAGGGGAAGTCTGTTGGTGGCATCTTGAAACAAACATGACTGTTCATACTTCAATAACACTACAAGACATACAACAACTACAGTCTTTTTTAATATTTTATACTGTTTTTATATTCTTTTGTATTTAAATATTTTCTTCTATAC